>CM038679.1:296309187-296622033 GCA_021605205.1 Aegilops longissima | reverse complement strand
ACTGACTTTTGATGCAAGGCTTCTGAACATGGATTGGTCTGATAAAGCCAATTTTTCGTCGAATCCAATATTTTCTGAGAGCACTAGACCTTCTCTCTTTCAGGATTGATTCCCACTCACTGCCTGATAGCAGGCTTGGCCCATGAGACCTATTGTCTTATTGTACTGGCTCACTTCACTTGGCTTGGATTCGGTCTGTTCCATCTTTTACCTTTGGAAAAATAAAGGGATTGGAGCCGCAAATCCTTGTTGAAGAGGATATCGAGCACAAGAGTGAAGAGTGAAGAGTGAAGAGTAGAGGGCTGACGATAGTGGCCATTTTCCGGTTCAGTGGTTGTATCCAGAAAGATTCTAGAGTCATTTGTCGTACCCTCCCAACCAACAAACTGGCCAGGCATGGAAGAACCGGAGTTCGGAGAAGAGTTCTTTGGAGACGAACATGCGAACTAGGACGTTTCCCAGTCAGAATGCCTGTAGGGTTAAGGCAGATGTTATGGGTTCTACTTACCGATGAAGATTTCCACTGCTTGTGTTTCATTTGATGTTCAACCCTTAAGGCTTTATCAATGTAAGACTTGACCATAATGGTCATAATTTGTGTAAGACGGTATGTATGGATGTAAGACTCTTGTTATTCAGCTTTTGTGTGTTCAGTGAGCATTGATCTCCGGATCATTTGACACGCAGCATTCGTGATCTCGACTCATGAGTCGGGGTCCCCACAGAGCTGGTATCAGAGCCATCCTGACTGTAGGAAGCCTTAGTTAGCATGGACGTTAGTTAGAGTGAGACTACATACAAAATCACCTACATACCTACGTTTTCTTAAAATGTCCTAAACATAAGTCACATTTCCTCTATTGACCCTTTCCCTTCCACTTTTTAGACGGCCGTTGTACCCGAAGACTTCCTAACCACCGGGTTTCCCGTACTTCTCGAGGACAGCCTCAAGAAGTGTCAGTTTACTCGAGCCCCCACCTTCTCCTACCACGAGCACTGGATCAACAGTACTAAGAAGGAGTATCACGTGGAGGTAGTCGTGAGGGCGAACGACGCCCCGACGAGCTAGTTCTTTGAGGGACCCCAGATGGCGACCCTGCTTCTCGCCGTTGAGACTGCTGCCCTCAAGGCGCTGACTCGCCTTCCGGATCTTCTGCCCGAGATGGCAAGTGAGCCAGCCACTCGTTACCTGCGTTATCGTAAGGAAGGAGATGAAGAGAGCAGCGCACCAGCCCCATCCATGGACGAAGGACTTTCTCCGCTTCTGACCTATTTCAGCTTCTGTGCCGACAGCTGGCACAAAGACTGCCCTCGAGTCGATGGAGCTTCGAAGGAACTCCACGAGACCAAGGAACTCCTCCGCCTAGCTCGCATAAAGGCGGACAGATCAAGAAGGATGGTGCACCCTGGACAGCCCGCTGTAGCCTATCGAGGCGGGCGACCCCCACAGCTCACGCATGCCAAGGATCATTCAGCCACGCCAGATGACGGCGAAGGAGTATCGCAACCTCTTCACGGTGCCACCGCGGCAGCAGCGCAGTGTTCAGCTCCTCCACTCCCCACTCCCTCAAGTGACGAAGATATCGAGATGTATGAAGGTGAGGAGGAAGACCCAGAGGAGCCGGAATACGCGACCGAGCATTCCACCACTTAGACACCGTTCCGGACTAGGGTAGGCCGGTCTGTAACCCTTAAGGTAGGATAGGTCATGTACCCCTTATGCAAAGTCGAGTCCGTGAAATGGTTCAAATGAAACCGTGTTGTGTTGTGCTTGTTAACTTGCTTTGATGAAGTCGCATTTTCCTTCGGAACTTGTAAACGACTACATCCCCCATTTGGTTTTAATGTATGAGTTTGGCCCTTCTGGCCCTTGTTTAACTTCAAAAAAATTGTTGTGTCACACCCACCCCCTTACTAGGCACCCCATCTATATTGTTTTCCCTCATGAGCCCTTGACCGCTCCAACAGGATGCCTGTTGTAACACATACTGGTACCTCTACCCAGCAGCAAGAAGCCGGAGCAGGAGCCACTCAGGACCAAACCCAAGGACAAGCTCCACCACCGCCACCACCTCCAAACATGGACATGACTCAGCTTCTCCAAGCCTTCCGAGAGGAACGCCAAGCCAACACTGCAGCCCTCAAGATGATTGCTCAAGCTGTCAATTGCCAGCCGGCGGGGAACGGCAATGGACGTTCCACGTTGGCAGAGTTCAAGAAGCATGCACCACCCACCTTCATCGAGACTGCAGAACCCCTGGATGCAGACGATTGGGTCCGCACCATTGAGGATCTGTTGGAACTAGTCGGCTGCATTGAAGACCGTGAGAGGGTGGCTTATGCTGCCCACTGTCTCGGGGGAACTGCCAGAGCTTGGTGGGATGGATTCAAGGTCATGCATGCGGGGCAAAACATCACTTGGAATGACTTCAAGGCAGAATTCCGCAAGGCCCACATTCCTTCTGGGATTATGGCCATCAAGAGGCGTGAGTTCCGAGCCTTGAAGCAAGGTAGTAGCACTGTCAAGGAGTACATGCAGAAGTTCAGTGTTCTGTCAAGGTATGCTCCTGAGGATGTCAGCACTGATGCTGCCAAAAGGGAGCACTTCATGGAAGGCCTTAACCAGACTCTGCAGTACTCGCTTGTTGTGTGTGACTGCCAAACCTTTCCCGATCTGGTGAACAAGGCACTCATGCTTGAAGACAAGCGACGTGCTTTGGATGATACCCGTAAGCGCAAGATGATCAGCAAGGGTAGCTCCAAGAACTGTAAGCCTCGCCAATGGCAGCCAGCCCCAGCCAAAGCCAACCTATCGCCAGCCAAGAGCTCCTGCACCTCGCACCAACTATCCACCTCAGCAAGACTCCAACCCTGTGCCAGCTTACAACAACCCCAATAACATCGGTGGCAATAAGACCAACAACCCAAACCAAGTCACTTGCTTTGATGCGGTCAGTCAGGACACATCTCAATTGTGTGCCCCAACAAGAAGCCCGATGCTCCGCGCCCCAATGCGCAGAACCCAACACAAGGTCGTGGGATGCCACCAAGTAACCAAGCTCCCTGCAACCCGCCTAACAATGTCAGGGGTCGTGTGAATCATGTCACGGCGTATAGCCCAGAAGACCCGGACGTCGTCCGGGTAATGCCTTGTCAACTCAGCACCCACAACTGTTTTGTTTGATTCTCGAGCCACGATTCATTTGTCACCCAAAAGTTTATGCTAAAAAGTGGCATGACCCTACACCCTGAATAACCCTATGGTGGTAATAACCCCGAGCGTAGATGAGAGCCAAGATAGGATGTAAAGGAGTCGGGATTGTCATTAATGGGGTAGACATCCTAGCGCACCTTATCATCTTAAGATCGCAAGGCTTGATGTGATCTTAGGAATGGATTGGCTCATCAAGCACCAAGGCTTGTTAAATTGTGCCAACCGGACTGTCACTATGACCAATGACCAAGGAGTCGGTTAAGTTTGCCTCCAACCCTCCCCGCTCAAGCCTCCCAAGTCAACTGTCTGACCAAGTTGGATTGGAGCAAGTGCCGGTAGTATGCGAATACCCCGATGTCTTTCCTGATGAGCTACCGGGAATGCCTCCTGACCGAGACATTGAGTTCATCATCGAGCTCATGCCCGGAGCCGGACCCATCTACAGGAAGCCATATAGAATGGGATCGGAAGAATTAGCGGAGTTGAAGAAACAACTGGAAGAGCAGTTGAGGAAGGGATTTATCCGCCCTAGTGCGTCCCCTTGGGGATCTCCTGTTCTTTTTGTGGCAAAGAAGGATGGTACCATCCGCTTGTGCATTGACTATCACTCCCTCAATGAAGTTACAATCAAGAACAAGTATCCACTTCCCAAGATCGAAGATCTGTTTGATCAACTCAATGGGGCCAAGGTGTTCTCCAAGATCAACCTCAGATCTGGGTACTACTAGCTGAAAATAAGACCCCAAGATATTCCGAAGACGGCACTTGTAACCAGATATGGCCTGTATGAGTGCACGGTCATGTCCTTTGGATTGACCAATGCCCCAGCTTACTTCATGTACCTCATGAATAAGGTATTCCTGGAATATTTGGACAAGTTTGTCGTCGTCTTCATTGATGACATTCTTGTCTTCTCGAAGACGGAAGAAGAGCACGAGCAACACTTGAGGATGGTCCTAGACAAGCTTCGAGAGCACCAACTGTACGCCAAGTTCAGCAAGTCTAAATTTTGGCTGCATGAGGTTGGATTCTTGGGTCATGTATTGAATGCCGAAGGGTTGTCAGTGGATCCCACCAAGATCCAGGCCATGACTGAATGGCAAACCCCGAGCAATGTGAAGGAAGTCGAAGCTTCCTCGACTCATGGGATATTACCGCAAGTTCGCTGAAGGATTTTCAAGCATTGCCCGACCTATGACCCAGCTCCCAAGAAGGACAAGAAGTTTGAGGACACCAAATGTGAAGAGAGCTTCCAGAGCTAAAGAAGAGATTAACCACCGCCAAAGATCGCCACACCCGATATTCACAAGGAATTTGTGATATATTGTGATGCGTCGAGAACCGGACTGGAAGTGTTCTGATGCAAGAGGGCGAGTCGAGCTACCTTTCAAGGCCATCTGCGGCCTCATGAAGAGAACTATGCTACTCATGATCTTGAGTTGGCAGCAGTGGTTTAGGCCCTGAAGACCTGGCGACATTACCTTCTAGGGAAGCGATGTGAGATATACACGGATTACAAAAGTCTGAAGTATATTTTCACTCAGAAAGAATTGAACATGAGGCAGAGAAGATGGCTAGAGTTGATCAAGGATTATGACGTAAGTGTTCAATACCACCCTGGGAAGGCTAATGTGGTAGCAGATGCCTTAAGTAGAAAGGCTTGTTCCTTGAACGCTTTGATTAAGGAAAGACTACTCGCCTTATATGAAGAACTTGAAGGCTTCGGATTGGAACTGGTTGCACCAAGATTCTTAGCCAACCTTGAAGTCAAGCCTACCCTGATGGATGATGTTAAGGAAGCTCAGAAGGGACATGAGAGTATTGAAGGCATCAAGAGGAAGATCAAGGCGGCAAAGCCCCAAATTTCTCGAGAAGATGAGCAAGGAGTTGTGTGGTTTAGGAATCGATTTTTGCGTGCCCAACAAGAATGAGGTCAAGAATCTAATCTTGCAAGAAGCTCATGACGCCTCAGATTCCATCCATCCCGGAGGGACGAAGATGTATCAAGACCAAGGAAAGATTCGTGGCACGGGATGAAAAGGAGATTGCCACCTATGTTGCAAAGTGTGATGTATGCCAAAGGGTCAAGGTCAACAACAGCGACCTGCTGGATTGCTCCAACCACTCAAGGTTCCCGAGTGGAAATGGGATAAAGTCGAATGGATTTCATCACCGGGTTACCTAGGTCAAATAAGGGTCATGACTCCATCTCGGTTATAGTCGACCATTTGACTAAAGTAGCCCATTTCGCTCTCGTTAAGACTACCTATGATGGCAACCAGCTAGCAACTCTATACATCAACAGTAATCGTAAGTCTTCATGGTGTTCCTAAGGAGATTGTGTCGATCGAGGAACCCAGACACCTCGAGATTTTGGAAAAAGTTCCAAGAGGCCCTGGAACCAAGTTGTCTTTCAAGACTGCTTTCCACCCATGCACCGGAGGCCGATGTAACGAGTAAATCAAATTCTCGAAGACATGCTCCGAGCCTGTGTCCTAGCATATGGGGCTAAGTGGGAAGACTGTCTCCCTTTCGCCGAGTTCTCCTACAACAACATTTATCAGTCAAGCCTCCAGATGGCACCATTCGAAGTGTTATATGGACGCAAGTGTCACACACCCCTCAATTGGTCAGAGACCGGAAAAGGACTAGTCTTTGGACCAGATATTCTCCGCGAAGCAGAAGAGCAAGTGTAGCTAGTCAGGGAGCGCCTGAAGACCGCCAAGTCAAGACAGAAGAGCTATGCTGACACTCGTCCCCGACAGGTGAACTTCCTAGTCGGAGACCATGTGTAGCTACGGGTAACACCCCTCAAGGGAACCAAGCGTTTCCATGTTAAGGGGAAGCTCTCACCAAGATTAATTGGCCCTTTCAAGATCACCACACGACGAGGGGAAGTGGCTTATCAGCTGGAACTACCACCTGAACTATCCGAGGTGCACAACGTATTCCACGTGTCACAACTCCGGAAGTGTCTCCAAGTTCCGGACAAGCCTGATCTCTACAAAGATGTCGATAACCAAGCCATTGGCCTTCAGCCTGATTTGACTTACCGTGAGAGGCCCATCCAAATTTTGGACAAAGTAGAACGACGTACGCGAAGCCACACCATCAAGTACTTCAAGGTCTAGTGGAGCAACCACATTGAAGCAGAAGCCACCTGGGAACGTGAAGATTACCTTAGATCCGAGTTTCCGTATCTCTTTAAAGCCTAGTTTAGGAATCTCGGGGACGAGATTCTTGTAAGGGGGGTAGGTCTGTCACACCCTGCATTTTGTAACATTTAATTTGCATTAATAAAGCATAAAATTTTGGACCAACAAAAACTTTTGCATTATTTGGCTTTTATTTGGAGTTGGTTTTCTCTTTGTGACTTTTAAGTGCTCCTTAAAGTCGACACAACTCCACCTTATATACTTCATCTCCTTGCACCAAACTTATTCCCAATGATCATGCCATGTGTATAGTGCAATATAGTATCATCTTACAAAAATATTTTGGCCAAAAAGTATTTTCTAAAATTAGTTTTCCAAAAACCCCCGAATTGAGATTTGCACTACAAGTACCTGATTTGGGGTATGAAAAATATTTCAAAGAGTATATTTGAAACCTATTAGATATAGGATTCCCATAAACCACAAAAACATAATTTTAAAAGTTATTTTCCTATTTTATTTAGAAGCTTTTTCTTAAGGCCAGAAATGGTCTTTAATAGGGAAAAATTATTTTATTGTTTTAGAAATATTTGACAAAAATCAGGGAAACTCAGTGGGCATATATTTCCCATATATAAGAGTTTTAACACATGGTCATGTTCAAAATGTTGGGCAAAACCTCCCAAAACCATTTCAGCGCATTTCAAGGATTTGAAATATTTCTACAGGAAATATTTTCATAAAAATCCAAGGAAAATCCAGCAAGTCACAAATGCATATTGTGATCACCTTGCAAAGCCTCATGTCATTTAAAGTCATTTTGGTTCACCAAAATGCCCCAAAACCCTCTCTGACCAAAATCATATTTGAACAACTTTGTACAACCAACTTTCTCTCCTTGACCCCAACTTTGCTGAGCATGTTCACATGACCAAATAAGGCCACCACACCAAGTGGTGCATCAAGGAGAAGTGATTTGCTCAACTGAATCTACACAAGTCCATTTCTGCTAATTTCTAGGGTTTACAAAAGTTGCATTGGCAACATTGCCCAAATGAGCTCAAAATTGGAGGAAGGCCCTAATTACAAGTGCCATTTCACCCTGTGGAGTCTCATGACAAATGGAAATCATCTACTTGCCCAAACCTGGATCAAACACCTTCTGGCAGAATTTCAAAATGCAAATTCCAGCCTCTTCCCCTAATCTCCTTGCGCTCCACTTTTTACCACAACCCCTCCTAGTTCCCCTCTATCACCTAGATGCTTTTCTGCCCGAGGAAGCAATGATGAAGGAGGGGAGAACCCCATTTTTCTTCTCTGGACAGCAGATTCCTCCCTCTCTCTCAACCTCCTTCTCTCCCCTCAGCTTTCCAGAGCATCCAAGGCTCTCCCCAGCTTTTGCCCACACCCCCTGCAGCCTCCAGACAATAGTGGACACGCGCGGACGCGGGAAAACCACGGATGCTGGCCAAAGTCGCGCCTGAGTGCTCGGCAGTGGCACCCGACCGCTGACGCCTGCCTCTCGCCACCTCGATCCTCCCCGCGCGCCACGATGCCCTCGACGTCCGCTTCCACGCCAAGAAGCCGCACACTTGCTCCCGCCCCCCCCTTCCCTCAAGCTCGCGCCAGAGCACCGCCTGGCTGGCCAATGGCTGCGCCGCTCCCGTGGCCGCCTGCAGCTCGCCCCACTCCTCCTCTCTCTCCCTGGCACCCTAAACCACTCCCACAAACACCCCCGAGTCCTCCATTTCCCCTCTAACGGCCACCCGAGCCGATCCATGGCACCGGAGGTCAGCGCCACGGTGGACCTCGGTCGGCCTATAAGAGGCGCACCCCAGCCCCTCTCTCACCTCCCCCGCCGCCCCCCACACTCCTAATTCACCTCCCGCACCACCCAGCTTGCCTCCAGAGCCGCCCGAGCTCGAGATCGAGCTCGAGCTCCGCCGCCTCGGGTCATCATCGCCCACGCGTACAGGCCTCCTCCGCCTTGTTGTTCTCTCGATCTGGAACCACAAGGCGTCACCGACCCTTTCCCTCTCTTTCCCACTTTTTGCAGCCGGAACGGCCGAACTGCCGACGCTCAAGCACCTCTCGCTGCATGACCTCGTCTGGCGAACCAGGCTGCTCTGGCGACCATCTCCACCACCACCCGAACGGCGACATCTCCCCGAGTCCAACGGTACCACCCACGCATCCCCCCGTGCCCTATATCACCGCCGGCGAGCTCGCCATTGCCTTTGGTCGGAGGTAGACGACGACGGCCGTGGGCCCTGTCCGTCAGCCTCACGCCCTGATGGGTGGGACCCACCCGTCAGGTTTAATAGCGCACGCCACAAGACCGGTTCGCCTGTCGGCTGGGCGATTCGCCTTTACGCCTTTCGACGTGGCGGCCTCGCGTGGCCGATTTCCCCCAGGCCTGCTCCATCGCCCAAAGGCACAAAGGCCATTTTTCCTTTTTCTTTTCTCGTTAAACTTACAAAATTCCTCCGACTAAATATTAATCCAAATGAAATAATTCCAGTTCCTAAATTCTTGTAAAATCCCACCTATTTAATGGTGCAAATTTCATTCAAATCCAACAACCTTTTCTTCACTGTGAATATTTAAATGTGATTTTAAACATTTAAATATACCTTTGTAAATCCATTCCTCCTGTTATGCCACTCCAAATCCAAAACTAAGAATTATCCCCTTCCTAGTTTTCCTCCTAGTATTTTACAAAAATAAGTTGACATTTTTCTGAACACTTTGACTTTTCTATTTTTATTATTGTCTTATTTTTCCGTTATTTTCTTGCGACGTTTAGATCCCGTATTTGACGAAGTAGCTGAAGAAGAAGGAGGAGAAGGATTTGAAGACCTCGAAGAACAAGCCAATCAAGGCAAGCAGCCCTTTGACCATGACACCCCTTTTGTTCATCGGTACCCTTTTTCCGAAGTGCATGATGATGAAATATGACGGTGGTAAACTTGTGGTGAACCACCCATGCTGCATACCCCTACTCACGTCCTTACCTTGTTCATGATTGCTTTGTCAAGAAACTAGTTGATGCATAATGATGCATGTGTACCATGAACTCTTCGTGGTTACAATCTTTCGAAAACCCCATCAGGTGCCCCTAATGCCCTTGGGAGATGTTGAACTAAGGTCACCACTTGAGGAAGAAGTGGTGTACCGAAGAGAACTTTTGGAGTGTGTGTGTGTAAAACGATGGATTAGATTTATGTGTGATTACCGTCCCAACCAAACATGTGCAACCACTCTACCCCCTCTATGGGACGCGGCATTATTGATTACTTAGGCTGATACTAGCATGGTGGCCACATTACTAGCGACGGGGGTGACTTGAGGTCACTCTCGGGACGGGGTCGTGCTTGGATAGGCGGCCATGACTGTTTTCACAGGCACCGGACACACCGTTGGTCCCTTCGTGTATGCGTAATAATGTGGAAAGGGCAGAGTCCCACGATCTTTTTCTTATACACGAGGGTCGTGTATCAACGAGTGGACCCTATGTTAGTGTCGTCTAGGGAAAGGTAATGATCGGGTGCTTCCCCCGAGTACTTGAGGTACTGCGGGATCGTGGATGACACGAGAGCTTCCTGGATCTTGTCGGTAAAGTGCGCAACCTCTGCAGAGTGTCAAACTATTCGAATAGCCTTGTCCACGGTCATGGACAGTTGGGAGGGGCTACTTAAACTATGTCCAGAAATTTTTACAAACAACGAAGCATGTGTGTGTGGAAAGGGACTAATTGTGTCAAGGTGGAGAATTGGCATGTTGAACGACATGACATCGATTCAACTCTGTTTATGTTGATATCTGTAACCTGTTCTAGAGGTTACCCATGTTTTATTGATGCATAATCTCACAAGTTGATAGGACATCTTAACTAGCCTGAAGCTAGGTTGCTTACCCGTTGTGCAATTGCATTGTTACCTTGAACCTAATCATGGGATGCTTAAGTAGTACATTCAAAGTACTCATTGGCTTGCCATCGGTTATTTAATTGGCTGCATGGAAGAACCGGAGTTCGGAGAAGAGTTCTTGGAGACGAACATGCTAACTAGGACGCTTCCCAAATGTAATGCCTGAGGGTTAAGGCAGATGGCATGGGTTCTACTTACCACTAAGATTTCGCTGTTTGTGTTTCATTTGATGTTCAGCCCTTAAGGCTTTATCAATGTAAGACTTGACCATAATGGTCATAATTTGTGTAAGACGGTATGTATGGATGTAAGACTCTTGTTATTCAGCTTCGTGTGTTCAAGTGAGCATTGATCTCGGGATCACTGTACACGCATTCGGTGATCTCAATCATGAGTCGGGGTCCCCACACCAGGACTGGCGCGATCAGCCTCATGAGGACCGCTGGCAGGGCCAGCCTCGCGATGACCCCTGGAAGGACCAGCCTCCCCAGGATCGTCCTCAGCGCAACACCGGTCTCCCTTCGATGCCGCCACCGCCAAGGAGGAACGACGACCACCGCCAAGACGATGGGGCTGGGGCTTCAAGAACCTCGCGCCATTGCTCGCATCCCGGGTGGCGCTCAAAGCCCCCTCTCATCACATCTTGAAGCAGTTTTCAGTGAGGTGAACGCGGCCCTCCCCATGCTCGAGGCGTCGCGTCCCCTGAGGTAGTCCAAGTACGCCATCACTTTTGCCTCTACAGACTAGCTCAAGTGTTCAGTCACCGCTGGTGCGCTCCCAATGCTTTGCTCGCCGACCATTAGCAACATACTTGTCACCAAGACACTCATCGATGGTGGTGCGGGGCTTAACGTCCCCTCTGCCGAGACGTTCGAGAAGCTCCAGGTGCCCTACGGCCAGCTCCTCCCCACCAAGCCCTTCTGAGGGGTGACTGACGGCTCCACCATCCCCCTGGGGCAGATTTGTCTTCCTGTCACCTTCAGTAAGCGTGACAACTACTGCATCTAGCTCATCTACTTCGACGTTGTCGGTGCAACAAACCCTGGGTCCGTTGCCAAGACTGTGCACAGGCTGAAGAGCAAGATTACAATACCAAGATCAGAACAAGACACGAGAGATCAGTTCTTTGAAGGACCAGCATGCAGGTCAAGAAGACCAGGACTAGCCAAAGAGGAAAGATACCTCTATGAGAAGATGCTCCCTGGCTGGGCAGGCGAGCCTGGCAAGGTTGGGGCTACCCCCGAAGTGAGCCCCCAAAGATCGCCCCGACAGGCCTGCCGGGGCTCACAGAGGCAAACCACTCCATCTCACCACCCCACAGCGATGCACGTAATCGATCATTGTGGTGTCAAGCTCCTAAGTGACTAAGTGAATGCTCTCTGCCACATGGCAGCCACTTCCTACAGAAAATACCTCCAAGCGACACCCGTCCTGAGACATGTCAAGCAAGCAGCGCGAATCGCAAAACAGACAGTGTGTGGCTGCCGGCGAAGCTATGATGTGACACTGAGCGGCGCATTTAATGCGCTCCGTCAGCCTGCAGAGTTAGGTATGATAGCACTGTTTGATATCTAACCAGTTCTAGAGGTTACCCATGTTTTATTGATGCATAATCTCACAAGTTGATAGGACATCTTAACTAGCCTGAAGCTAGGTTGCTTACCCGTTGTGCAATTGCATTGTTACCTTGAACCTAATCATGGGATGCTTGAGAGTACATTCAAAGTACTCATTGGCTTGCCACTGGTTATTTAATTGGCCAGGCATGGAAGAACCGGAGTTCGGAGAAGAGTTCTTTGGAGACGAACATGCGAACTAGGATGTTTCCCAGTCAGAATGCCTGTAGGGTTAAGGCAGATGGCATGGGTTCTCCTTACCGACCAAGATTTCCGCTACTTGTGTTTCATTTGATGTTCATCCCTTAAGGCTTTATCAATGTAAGACTTGACCATAATGGTCATAATTTGTGTAAGACGGTATGTATGGATGTAAGACTCTTGTTATTCAGCTTCTGTGTGTTCAATGAGCATTGATCTCTGGGATCACTGTACACGTGCATTCGGTGATCTCGACTCATGAGTCGGGGTCCCCACACCAGGACTGGCGCGATCAGCCTCATGAGGACCGCTGGCAGGGCCAGCCTCGCGATGGCCTCTGGAAGGACCAGCCTCGTCAGGATCGTCCTCAGTGCAACACCGGTCTCCCTTCGATGCCGCCACCGCCAAGGAGGAACGACGACCACCGCCAAGACGATGGGGCTGGGGGCTTCCAAGAACCTCGCGCCATTGCCTGCATCCTGGGTGGCGTTCAGTGCCCCCCTCTCATCACATCTTGAAGCAGTTTTCTTGTGAGGTGAACGCGGCCCTCCCCATGCTCGAGGCGTCGCGTCCCCTGAGGTAGTCCAAGTACAACATCACTTTTGCCTCTACAGACCAGCTCAAGTGTTCAGTCACCGCTGGTGCGCTCCCAATGCTTTTCTCGCCGACCATTAGCAACGTACTTGTCACCAAGACACTCATCGATGGTGGTGCGGGGCTTAACGTCCCCTCTGCCGAGACGTTCGAGAAGCTCCAGGTGCCCTACGGCCAGCTCCTCCCCACCAAGCCCTTCTGAGGGGTGACTGACGGCTCCACCATCCCCCTGGGGCAGATTTGTCTTCCTGTCACCTTCGGTAAGCGTGACAACTACTGCATCTAGCTCATCTACTTCGACGTTGTCGGTGCAACAAACCCTGGGTCCGTTGCCAAGACTGTGCACAGGCTGAAGAGCAAGATTACAATACCAAGATCAGAACAAGACACGAGAGATCAGTTCTTTGAAGGACCAGCATGCAGGTCAAGAAGACCAAGACCAGCCAAAGAGGAAAGATACCTCTATGAGAAGATGCTCCCTGGCTGGGCAGGCGAGCCTGGCAAGGTTGGGGCTACCCCCGAAGTGAGCCCCCAAAGATCGCCCCGACAGGCCTGCCGGGGCTCACAGAGGCAAACCACTCCATCTCACCACCCCACAGCGACGCACGTAATCGATCAGTGTGGTGTCAAGCTCCTAAGTGACTAAGTGGATGCTCTCTGCCACATGGCAGCCACTTCCTACAGAAAATACCTCCAAGCGACACCCGTCCTGAGACATGTCAAGCAAGCAGGCGCGAATCTAGCAAAACAGCCAGGCAGGGCCTGCCGGGCGAGCTATGATGTGACACTGAGTGGCGCATTTAATGCGCTCCATCAGCCTGCAGAGTTAGGTATGATAGCACTGTTTGATATCTAACCAGTACATAAAGACTGATTTTCCACTATCGTGACCTCTTGATCTATAAAAGGAGGCCCATAGCAACCGTAGAGAGCACGCATAGCTCCTCTTGCCTCAAGGCAACCTTGCGGGGCTAGAGCGCTGTGCTTTTCCACCATCAATCCACCAAAGTTGGAGTAGGGTTTTATGCCTCGCGGCGGCTCGAACCTGGGTAAAACAGCCCGTGTGATCTGTGTCGTGCTATGTTACGCTTCTCTGCTCTTTGTGCAACGTGCCCATCCCCCCGCCGAACTAAAAGGGGCTCTTTGGTCCCATAGGTGGCCATGGTTTCCCACGACATCTTTGGTGCGCCAGGTAGGGGCGATCACTTGCACGAACCTGAGATCGTGAGCAGCGCGTCATCTTCATAGCCGTTTTCATCATTGACAGCTCTATCAACTATGGCGCCCAAGAAGAAATCCGGTGCCACAGCTCATTCGTCCACCTTGAAGACCCTGCCGCCCGCAGCCGCTGATGTCGCGGCGAACTCGGAGAATCAGGAGGATGCGGGCGCTGTGGGGGACGCGGTCTATGCAGGCGGTGTTGTCACCACTTCCCCCGCGGCCGAAGCAGGAGTGGGAGGCACCGGAGAACGACAACACCAACAACAATCCAATGACCATGCCCTGTGAGGTACGGGCAGAGAGATTATTCGTTCCGTCCCTCCCGGCCTGGCCGAGGGGCAAAGCCATGGGTACGGTCGCAGGACAGGCACCGCTTCCGGAGCAAACTTGCCTAGCCAATGCTCCAAACGGAGTCATTGGCCCACACGCACCATCACCTCCTCACCATGCCATCCCAGCGACTGGCTCCCGACGATGGGAACCCGGCGCATCCAATGTCGGTATCGTCAGGAGCCGAGGATGCTAAGGTCTACATCATCATTACCAATGCCAAGCACAGCTTCAGAGGCCATGGCGCCGGCCCAACTGTTGCTGATGTTTCCACCGACAGACGATCAGATGGATGAGTGGAGAGCCACCATTTAAAGACTGATTGGCTTTGCCGAGGCTGGAGGCTCACAACGATCTGGCCCGCCACAGCCTCCCCAAGCGACGACGGTGGCCCACACTGCTAGCCGTGCAGAAGGGGCCACCCCCACGGTACAATCCCCACCGTGGCAGCCAGCGCGAGGGCCATGCAAACAAGAGCTTGATGATGTCTTGATGGCTTCGTCGGATCCTCGAGCATGTCAAAGTCTATGGCAATCCCCAAAGGACAGGCAGATGGAGGGTGTCGGCATTCTGGGAACGGGGGTCCCCAGACTTGCCTTCCTGCGGCCTGCGGCGTGGCTCAAGGGGTGGCCCATCAAGGCCCATCTTCATCAGCACAAGCTCAAGACCCTCTCGAGGGGCCAAGCCTCACGGGGCGGACGACAGGGAGCTTCCTCAGGCACGGCCTCGTCAGGCTGGCCCGCGAGGAGGCGGAGAGATCAAGGCGGGGTACCTCACGAGGTGCCCATGACGCAAGCCATGACGACCAAGGGCGCCAGGCGGGCTCCAGCTCGCGCAGTGTCCTCCTTTCCTCTTTGGTGCAAAGGGAGCAAGCGCAGGCAGTATCGAGCAAAGCCATCCGTTTCGGTGCAACAATACCAAGACCGTCGCAACGGCAGGAAGGAAATCATTGTGGAGCCCAAGCTGGCGTCACCACCAGAGCCTTTGACAGGCGAGGACCAACTTTAGTTAGGATAAGTGTACTAGATGTTCCCCTTCAAAATGGCCAATTGTTGGCGCCCTTCCCGCTCAATATTTGGGAGAGGCCCAGGGCATTTGCCTATAAATAGCACTAGCCACCCACAAGGTAGAGGCATCGAGAAATCTAGAGAGAGGATCCAACATCTGGGATTGGCAGAGAGAGCGCGCTGAACTCCTCCTAGCAGTTCATCGCACCAGCCAAGAATGCACTCTCGAGGCTGTTCTTCTTTGTATTGTTCATCATCGTCACCCCAAGAGGCAATCCACCACACCACAAACTAGAGTAGGGTATTACACCACAATGGTGGCCCGAACTAGTATAAACCATGTGTATCTTGTGTTGTTCCTTTCATAGCTTAGATCTTAGCGAGGCGGTGAGGCGCAGGAAGGTAGAGGGTGAAATCTCCGCGCGCACCCCAGTGTTCGAACCTAGAGGGTCTGTCGGAACCCGAAATCCGACAGAGGGCATGCACATCACCATCGAGCGACGCCGCGATATCCACCGCTAGTCCAATGGGCGCGATGGCATCAACATCGATGACCCTGCGCTTGGTAGAGGCAGGTACCTGCCTTTTGAGGCTGGGTGCCCTGCCTTCACCCGTGAGTTGCAGCAAGTTCATTGGCCGTCCACTCGCACGTTCAAGCCAGAGATTCTAGAGAAGTACGATGGGAGACTGAACCTGGCAGAGTTCTTGAGCATCTACACCATTGCCGTTCAAGCTGCCGGGGTAAGAGATGAGAAGGTTTCTGCCAACTACTTCCCTTTGGCGCATAAGCCAAACACGAGGTCGTGGCTGATGCATCTGATGGAGAACTCCATCTCGACCTGGGCTGACATGTGCAATGAGTTCGTTGGCACCTTCACAAGCGACCACAAAGAACCAGAGCAGCCCAGTAATTTGCAGGTTCTCCTGCAGAAGGAAGGAGAGACTCTGCAGAAGTACATGGAGAGGTTCACCCGAGTACACAGGAATATTCCAGATATCCACCCGGCAGCTGCGATAGCTGCGTTCCAGTCCAACGTGCGCAACCATCGGATACAATCCAAGATGAACGTCCGGTTGCCCAAGACTGTGAAGGAACTTTACACTTTGGTGGAAAAGTGTGCTGGGGTGGAGGAAGGGAGGAAGCTCCCTGGAGAAGAGGATGGCATTGACGTCGACTCAGAAGATGACGATGAGGCCACCAGTTAGAAGAAGAAGAACAAGAAGCACAAGGATAAAAGAACTATTGACCATTAAGGGATCGGGCACGCCTAATACTGGCAAGAAGGCTAAGGCCGAAGCCCCTGGCAAGGAAGTTGCCGCGTGCACTAACTGGCGGGAGGCTGTGGCTGCTGAAGAAAGCTGGGAAAGGCGATGGGCCGTGTTGCAAGATCCATCGGACCAAGGGCCACAATCTCCAAGATTGTCATCATGTTGAGCAGCTCGTCAAGAAGGAGAGGGCTGAATATGGGAAGCGTGATAAGGAAAAAGGTCAGAATGGCGCTGGTGGGAATTTCCGGGGCGGTGAAGCAAATCGCCCCGGCAAGCCTTTTCGGAACGAAGTAAAACCCGCAAGGGGCGGAGAGAAGGAGGATTGTGATGATGGCAGTGATCGAGGAGATGAAGAGGAAACCAGTGAGCAGGAATTCCAGAAAGCCACTGACGCCCTGTGCATTGACGGAGGTGCATCTCTGCACTCCTCTCACCGCCAACTTAAATGGTGGACACGTGAGATAGATGTTGTGAGGCTAGCGTTGGAGTCTCGGAAGCCGCTCAAATGGTCACGCGGGCCCATCATCTTTGATGGAGAGGACCATCCTGACCGCACCACTTTGGTAGGATGCTTCGCGTTGTTGGTCTCACCAATGATCCACAACCTCAGAGACACAAAGATGGTGGTTGACGGCGAGGTTGGGTTGAATCTGATTTCCCCAAACTTCATCAGCAAACTTCAGATAGCAGAGGAAGAACTCAAGGTCACAGGCACGTTTCAAGGAATCAACCCCAGTAGGAGTCATCCTAAGGGAAAGATCATGTTGCTAGTGACATTCAGAGGAGAGTTGAACTACCGGGCTCAGAAGGTTGTGTTTGATGTGGTCGACCTCCCCTTGCCGTACAATGGAATCCTTGGACACCAGCCCTGGCAAAATTCATGGCGGCATCCCACTATGCCTACAACACCTTGAAGATGCAAGGACCAGTGGGAGTCATTTCCATTCTATCAGACGAGAAGGACGCAATCATTTGCATGGATAAGATTTACCGGGACGCAGTCGTGGTAGAGGCCGCGGAGGCCACAGTTCCAGCCAAGGAAATCAAAGTAAAGAAGAAGGCTAGCAGGGACACCAGCAAGGAATCCGGGAAGCGTACCTCCTCGGAGTATGCTGCACCTGTCGATGACTTGCCGTAGAGTTCCAATAGAAAGACATCCAGGGCCACCACACATTCTACGAAAAAGGTCCCAGCCGGGCTGGCTGGCGTTGATGGTACCTTTACTATCAGTGCCACCCTTGATGACAAATAGGAAAGCATGCTCGTTGCCTTCCTGCGGGTGAATATCGATGTGTTTGCTTGGCAACCATCTGATATCCTAGGTGTTCCCAGGGAGGTAATCGAGCACCACCTTGTTGTCTGCCCACATGCCCGACCCGTCAAGCAGAAGGTCCGAAAGCAAGCCTTGGAGCGGCAACAATTCATTGCGTAAGAGATCAAGAAACTTGAGGCAGCTGGTCTGGTCAAGGGAGTACCGCATCCAACGTGGTTGCTAAATCCAGTGGTCGTACGCAAGGCTAATGGAAAATGGAGGTTGTGCATAGACTTCAGAGATCTTAACAAGGCCTGCCCGAAAGATCCATGCCCCTTACCGCACATCGACCAGATTGTGGATTCTACCTCATGATGTGAGTTGCTCTCTTATCTGGATGCATACTCTGGATATCATCAGATCTTTATGTCCAAGTAAGACGAAGAGAAGACCTCATTCCTCACCCCATGTGGTGCATACTACTTCATGCGCATGCCTTTCATGCTGAAGAGTGTCGTGTCCACTTTCGTAAGAGCAGTCCAGATTGGTTTTGAATCACAGCTGCATAGGAACATTGAAGCCTATATGGATGATATTGTCGTCAAGACCAAGGATACATCAACCCTCATCAAGGATTTGGAGGAGACGTTTGCTAATTTGCACAAGATCAACTTGAAGCTGAACCCAGAGAAGTGTGTGTTTTGCGTTCCCTCCGGCAAGCTACTTGTGTTCTTTGTATCCCATCGTGGGATAGAAGCCAACCCCGACAAGACCAAGGCTATCGAGCAGATTCAGGCACCCAAGACAGTTAAGGATGTGAGGCGTCTGACAGGGTGCGTTTGCCGAGCTTAGCAGATTCATCTCCAAGTCCGCCGAGCGCACCTTGCCGTTCTTCAAAATTTTGAAGAAGGCAGGGCCCATGAAGTGGACTCTAGAAGTAGATGCAGCATTGCAAGATTTGAATACCTACTTGTCCTTTGTGCCTACTTTGGTTGCACCCAAACCACAAGAGTAGTTGCTGCTATACTTGGCGGCAACTAATCAAGTGGTTAGCGCAACCCTAGTGGCGCAACGGGAAGTAGAACAGCCAGAGAGTGAGAACAGCCCGGTGATACGTCCATTTTGCATCATTCTTTTATATCAATATTTATTGCATTATGGGCTGTTATTACACATTATACCTCAATACTTATGGCTATTCTCTCTTATTTTACAAGATTTACCATGAAGAGGGGGAATGCCGGCAGCTGGAAAAGGAGCAAACGTTGGAAACCTATTCTGCACAACTCCAAAAGTCCTGAAACTCCACGAAACAAATTTTTGGATTTTATAAGAATTTATGAGCAAAAGAAATAGGCCAGGGGGCCCACACCCTGTCCAGGAGATAGGGGCACTAGTGCGTAACCGGCAATAGCACTGTTCAGTAAGTTCTTTAGTGCGGTTCCATAACCGCACTAAAGTGTGGCACTAAAGCCCCCCCTTAGTACCGGTTCAGCCTTAACTGGTGCTAAAGGGAAACCACGTGGCACGAGCCAGCTCCAGGGCTCGAGTTTTTAGTACCGTTGGTCTTACCAACCGGTACTATAAGGTTTGGGGGTTTTAGTTTTATGATTTCTTTTCATTTAATTTTGTCTTTCCATTTTAATTCTTTTTCGCTTGCTGGTATTTTACGATACTACACATTGTACACGTTATGCATATATATATATATATAGAATTTCTAGTAGAACTAATCATGCATATATATATATATATATATATATATATATATATATATATATATATATATATATATATATATATATATATATATATATATATATATATATATATATATATCATCATGTCTCACAAACCATCATATTAATTAATTCACACATACACACATGTATAGCTATATACAATTTCTCCTACATATTGGTGCCTTCGAGCACGATGACAATTGGAAGTGGTTTTCATGGGGCGGTAGCGGTAATAGTATTCTCCTTCGGATTTATGACCTGATCGAGCAAAAATCCCGCTATTTCCTCTTGAAGTGCTTCTACGCTCCGCTTTCTAGGAGCTTCTCCGCACCTCTGTGAACTGTTAAGAAGGAGATCAATATGCATGTGTATTAGTTGTGTGACTAGATATCGATAATGGTGTAAAATTGTGAATAGTGTTTTGACAAGCGCACCCATTCCTGTCTTTGAGATCTGCTCCTTTCGGACGCCATCATGCGAATGTTCTCGCAAACGCAGAATGCACACAGATCAGTCCCTCGCTACCGCTTGAGGGCCTTTACGAGAATGGAATTTGATCAGATAATAATTAATCAAGCATGATAATTAAAGAGATGGCAGCTAGCTAGCTAGCTAGTACTACTTAATTACTTACCTTGGGTCGAAACCATTTAAGCTTTTTTTCCATTCTCCTGGGGTCACGCTGATGAACCTTTCCCAAGCCCTGCCCGCCGACAAAGAAAATGAATAAAGGGGTTATTAAATAGTTCATATCATGAAAAATGACGAACTAAATAGGCCGAGATATATAGTTAATAATGATTGAAGTTACCTGTTGACTATCCCAAACAAGATGTTATAGTCAGTTTTTCTTTGAGTAGTGAGTCCAAGATTTCAACTGTTCGGCCAACTTTAATGATACACAAGACCCAGTGAAATCTGCATGCACACACGCTTGCATGTCTTAATTAAGCGGGCATATGTAAGCAAAAACATGTAGCTAGCTCAGTAGGCAAAAACAGAGAATTTGTAGTACAAGACAGTGTGACTCATTTGGAAGTTGTAAGGAAGTAGTATATCTTCATTGCATTTGAGGCGCTTCAAGAACTCTAGCATGTTGTCCTCTGGCCTTTTGATGACGTGCATTTATTTTCCATGTGTATTCATTAACGGTGTTTGGGTCAATGAACCCAATGCCAAAGCGCCCACCTTTTCTCATTTCATACATCTTCATCCTGCATATAATACCACGTAAAAGAATATAGTGAGGATAATTACAGGTAATGATTGATCAAAAGGATCACTACAGCTAGCTTGAGACTTAAATTACGTAAAGAAATCACTTACGCATAATAGCAACCGATTTATAGATTTGTCGAGTGTGTCTTGATTGTATAACTGAAACATTTCGAATACTCAACGGACACAGCTTTCTAATGGAAGTAATGCTCCTCCTTGACATTCACCATGAGGGACAATCGATCGGAAATCTTGGTAATGTTCATGTACCATTGATGCAATTCATACATTATCGCTGGGAGGTTCTTGACCTTGTCCAGCTCGACCAAAGGTTGGCCCCGGACATATTTCCGTTTTATTTCATCCTCTCTAAGCACGTGCATGGGCTCGATCTCGAGGAGTTGTCCAACAGTGATTTTGAGAACTTCGCCTGCATTATATGGTCCTCCGTTATTACCACATTGCCCACCTCAGAACGTAAACTATTTGCCCACAATAATATTGGGCCACAGATCTTTATCACGTGTTGTTGGCACAACAAGCAAGGGGATCGATTATGCCGCTGTTCTCCCAAATGGGAATGGTTTTCCGCATTTTTGACAGCTGCTTCTTGTTTGCTCGATCCCGAGCTCGCCTCCTTACGTAGACGTGCTCGATTTAACTTCCCGATGTGGCGCCATAGTCTGTGTCAACAGGCTTGGGAGCTGGTGATTGAGCCATACGAATGAAGTGGTCAATCGCTTCCTCGTGCACTTTCTCCCTTGGCGGCGGTGGTGGTTTCGATGCAAAATGGGCTTCCACCTCGGACTTCGATATGGCTGCGATTTCCTCCTCGGACCTGTCATAAGACCTCATGCGGAAGAGGCGTGAGGCTTGGACCATATTTATATCGCTTGCCTCCGCCTGTACTTCCTGTACTACCTCGACTCGTACCGCTACGCACCATAGCTGCGGGGTGTCTCTTCTGCGATTGCTGAGGCGGCGGAGACGCCGACTGACGGGGCTGAGTTGGACGAGGAGGAGTGGCCGCCTGAAGCTATGCTGGACTTGGAGGAGGAGTGGCCTGAGGTTGAGCCGGACTTGGAGGAGGAGTGGACGTCTGACGCTGTGGCAGACTTGGAGGAGGAGTGGCCTGACACTTTGCCGGACTTGGAGGAGGAGTGGCCTGACACTTTGCCGGACTTGGTGGACTTGCAGGAGCGGGAGACTGCTGACTCGGTGGCGGACTTCGACGAGGAGTCGGATGACGCGTGTCGGTGGCCTTCAAAGATGATGCAACTTTTTCCATAGGATGATACGATGGTTGGCGTCTCCGAGAAAGCGCTCGTCCTCACCTCCAGGAATGTCAAGCTCTAGCCCCGAATATGGCTGCACCACCTCGTCAACCATGACACGAGCATAGCCCTCTTGAATCGGGATGCAATGGTAGGTTGCTTTGGGGGTAACTAGAAAAGCAACGCCGTCCACCACCTTCATGGATATGTTCTTCATTTTGACGTGTAGCTTGCAGCTAGTGTTCTCCGTGATGTCATCCACGGGGTATCTACCCAGCATTGCGTCGTCCGAGGCGGAACCCACAATGCTGGATCATTCACTAGCTGCAGCAGTTGCTGAGACCCCCTTCGCTGGGTAAGTGAGTCGATCTGCTCCTGCTGCCGCTGGAATTTGACTACCAATTCCGCTTGACTTGCTTCTAGGCCTTGAAGGCGTTCATAGTCCCGCTTCCTCTGCTCCTCCTCCATCTTCCTCTTCTTCTCCTCCGCAATCTTCTTTCTCGCACGGGTTCTCAGTAGTCGGTGTTCCATCGAAACCCCTCATACCACGGAATAGCGCCCTTGCCTCGTGTTCTTCCCGGTGTTCAGGATTTCCCAGTGGCACGCGAAGCTCGTCGTTCTCTCTGTTGGGCTGGAACACCCCGATCGTGCCTCTTCTATTGCAACAAGTATCACATCGTCGGCTCCCTTCAGACTTGCTCTCGTCGAAACATCGCTCGTCTTGGGTCCAACTCCCCCATGCGATAGAACCAAGTCCCGACTGGGGCCAGCTCTTAGTAACCGGAGTGGCACCTCCATCCTCCATCTCTTTCTCGACTTATCCAACTTAGGCATTGCCACCGCATAGCCACCGGCCCCAGCTTATGGAACTTATCCTTTTTTCGCATCCTTCTTGTTTATTCTCGACCGCCCTTAGCTAATTCCGAATCCTTGAATTTCACGAAATCGTCCCAATGAGCATGTTGGTTCTCTAGTGTTCCCTCGAATCTGGAGTCTTCCTTCCTCCCTTGACGACATGTCCCATTCACGATTCTTGTGGTTCTTGAATGAAACCGCCATCTTCCTAAGAGCAGCGTCCTTGACTTTCTGCACATCTGCTTCTGTGAAATGATCTGGTAGGGTGAAATGTTCCATGAGAGTATCCCAAAGCAGATCTTTTTGATTCTTGTCGACAAAAGTAACATCTGGACGTGGAGCAGCGTCCTCTTTGCCTTTTTGTCCTTTGTCTTTTGCTGGCTCTCTCCATTCTTGAAGGGAGATCGGGAGTTGGTCCTTCACAAGAACTCCGCACTGACAAATGAACTTGTCCGCAATCTTCTTAGGCGCTAATGGTTCGCCATTAGGTCCGATCGCCTCGATATTGTACTTTACGCCCTCCTTCAACTTTTTGTTCGGGCCTCGTTTAGTCCTTTTGCTCAAGATTTGCTCGATCCGGATGGCTGAAAGAACAAAGATCGATTCGTTAATATATCTTCAAGTCATTTAAAACATGTGATGATCACCAGATACTTGCTTATATAAATATATATACCTCGCCGGTCTTTGTTGTTTCAGGATCAACATGTTCTTCGTCATCATCATAATCGTAGTTCATGACTTCATCAATTCGGTCGTCGCAATCAAATATCATATCACCCTCTCCGTGTTGTTTAGAAATTCAAGCCGCCATAATATTCTTCATTCGATTATCATCGGCTCACATCTTATCGAACATGGTCTGTTCTCCTCTCTCTGTCGGTATTGTCCGCCATAGCTTTTATTTAACTAATTCAAAAGAAATATAAAACAATTTAGTATTCAAATTACATCGCCTCGAATAATAGATATAATCTCGAATACTTCGCCTAGAATAATAGATAAAATCTCAATACATCGCCTCGAATAATATATAATATTGAATAGTACATCACTGGCTAGCTAATTAAAAATCGAATACTACAGAAGAATCTAGGACACTCGTGGTTCCTGCGTCATGGGCGGTGGACACCCAAAGAGAAGGAACCTCACACGATCATAGCTGAAGTGAGATCCTCAAGATATCGCCGGTATTGGAGGACCTGCCGCCTCTAACGCAACCATGTAGCGATGGACGTTTCGCCCTCCTCCTCGACACGGCGACGTACCTCCTCCGGCGGGCCGGGTCCCTCCGCACCAAATCGCCCACGCGAACGCCACCAAACGAGATCAGGGTCGACGACGGGACCCGGGCTGGGTTCTCATCAAGCGGCGCGCCCCTCCAGCAGCACCTCCCAAGCCAGCCCGGCGAGCCAGTCCGGACATGGGTCGGCTAGACGTCGTCGCGGACGGGTCGACGACGAGGATGTGGGCCGGGCATCGTCGAGAACAAATACTAGCTATATGCCTGCAAAAAGTAATATTTTTTTAATGATTGCATTTTGATAACTAAAATTTCTAACATTTCTACTATTTCAAAAATCTATATACTATTTCATACTAATTAAGCATCTAACACTAAAAACAGAAAAAACAATTTCTATACATCCATTAGAAAACAGAAAAATAACATTATATAAAAAAATTCCATACTAATTAAACACTAATTATATCCATCTAACATGCATTCATACATATATACTAGTGAAAAACAATAATCTAAAAATCTAAACTAATTAAACATACAAAATACGATATACTAATATATACATGCATTCATACATATATACGTGTATGTGTGTGTGTGTTCATCATGCTTGTTTGTGTGTGTATGGGCTCGGGGAGGGGCGGCGCCCATGGTGGCAGCCGGGGGCGAGGGAGAGGGGTTAGAGGGGGAGAGCTCACAGGCGGGCGACGGCGACGGCGAGGCGACGGGGGGCAGCGATGGGTCGGGCGTGACGCTGGGGCGATTTACGCAGGGACGGCGCGACGGGACGGGCCTGGGCGGCGACGGAGACGAGGGCGGCGACGGGACGGGCGGCGACGGCGATGGGACGGGGCGGCGACGGCGACGGGTGGCGACGGGACGGGCAGCGACGGCGACGGGTCGGTGACGGCGTCGATCGATCGGGGCGGGTGGTTCAATGGGGAAACAGAGGGAGAATGAAATTTTTCGAAGTGTTGTATATATAGAAGGTACCTTTAGTACCGGTTGGAGCCACCAACCGGTACTAAAGGTCTGTTTTGGCCAGCTCAAGCGGCGAGGAGCGACCCCTTTAGTACCGGGTGGTGCCACGACCCAAGATTAAAGGGGTGCTTACAAGCACGCGTCTTGATCGGCAAGTTTAGTCCCACTCGCTAGCCGAGGGGCGACCGCACTGGTTTATAAACCTCGTGCGGTCGCTCTCTCGAGCTCCTTCCAAAGCAGGCCTCTGGGCCTCGTGTTCTTTGTTGCTCAGGCCCACTTGGCCTTTATGGGCAGCATCCCGCCCAACAACAGGTTGGGTTTCTAGTCTTATGCAGGCCGCTCTGCCTAGTAGGCGGCTTTTATTTATTTATTTTTTGCTTTATTTATTTTTGTGTTTTTTTGTGTATTTAGAGTTTCTTTGTGAATATTTTTGCTTTAGGTACAAAAATTACAAACTTTCTCGTTAGTGCTCGTAGTTCTCAAATTTGAATAGTTTAAATTTTGAATTATTTGAAATTAGTGTGAATCACTAGTTTGTGAATAATTTAACTTTAAAAATCAGTAAAGGCATGAAATAATTTGTTTGCACATAAAATTTCTTCGCTTTTCAAATGCCAAAAGACATAACTACCCTAACTATTACAGAGATTCCTCTCGGGTGTGAAACATGTAAGAAAGTGATGATAGTGAAGCCGATCACATCCCAGATCTTCGGGTGTGAAACTTTTTCTTTGCGTGTGTCCCTTTGCACCGTAACCATGGAAAATCTTCATCATTTAACGGGATGCTTGGGTCAATATTCACTGTGAATGGAGAAATTTCATCAAACTTTTCATAATCTTCTCGACTTGTCTGCCTTGTCATCCACTCCCACGATGTTTCTCTTCCCGTAAAGAACTATGTGCCGCTTTGGCTCATCGTACGATGCATTCGCTTCCTTATCTTTTCTTTTCTTGGCTTGGTAGACATGTCCTTCACATAGAAAACCTGTGCCACATCATTGGCTAGGACGAATGGTTCGTCTGCATACACAAGATTGTTGAGATCCACTGTTGTTATTCCGCATCGCGGGTCTTCCGTTACCCCGCCTCGTGTCATATTGACCCATTTGCACCAAACAAAGGGACCTTTAAACCACGCCGATAGTCAAGTTCCCATATTTCCTCTATATAACCATAATATGTTTCCTTTCCGCCTTGGTTTCGCATCAAACGGACACCACTGTTTTGGTTGGTGCTCTTCTTATCTTGGGCGATCGTGTAAAATGTATTACCATTTATCTCGTACCCTTTGAAAGTCATTATATTCGAAGATGGTAACTAGGACAGCAAGTACAGGTCATCTTCAATAGAGGTGTCATGCATGGTACGTGTCTACAACCAGCTGGCGAAACTCCTGGTTTGTTCACGTGTAATCCAGTCATCAGACCGCTCCGGGTGTTTGGAGCGTAGCAAATTCTTGTGTTCATCCATATACGGAGCCACCAAGGCGGAATTATGTAGAACTGTGTAGTGTGCTTCAAAGAGAGAATGTCCGTCCATACATATTATTTGTTCCCTCCTAGCGTGCCTTTTCCATCTAGTCTGCCCTTATGCCGCGATTCAGAACACCAATCGGCTTAAGGTCAGGAATAAAGTCAATACAAAACTCAATGACCTCCTCATTTTGATGGCCCTTGCAGATGCTTCCTTCCGCCTAGCATGGTTATGAACATATTTCTTTAAGACTCCCATGAACCTCTCAAAGGGGAACATATTGTGTAGAAATACAGACCCAAAACGTTAGTCTCTTCAAGATAGGTGAACTAGGACGTGCGTCATGATGTTGAAGAAGGATGGTGGGAACACCAACTCGAAACCGACAAGACATTGCACCAAATCATTCTCAACCTTGGTATGATTTCTGGATCGATTACCTTCGAGAGATTGCATTGAGAAATGCACATAGCTTCACAATGGCTAATCGAACGTTTTCGGTAGAAGCCCCTCAATGCAACCGGAAGCAGCTTGCGTCATAATCACGTGGCAGTCATGAGACTTTAGGTTCGGAACTTTTCTCTGCCATGTTTATTATTCCTTTATATTCGACGAGAAGCTAGACGGTACCTTAATACTGAGCAGGCATTCAAAGAAGATTTCCTTCTCTTCTTTGGTAAGAGCGTAGCTTGCATGACCCTGATATATGCCGTCTTCTCCGTGCATACGTTGCTGGTCCTCCCGTGCCTCGGGTGTATCTTTTGTCTTCCCATACACGCCCAAGAAGCCAAGCAGGGTCACGCAAAGATTCTTCGTCACGTGCATCACGTCGATTGCGGAGCGGACCTCTAGGTCTTTCCAATATGGCAGGTCCCAAAATATAGATTTCTTCTTCCACATGGGTGCGCGTCCGTCAGCGTCCTTTGGAACAGGTTGTCCGCCAGGACCCTTTCCAAATATCACCTTCAAATCCTTGACCATATCATGTACATCAGCACCAGTACGGTGGCGAGGCTTCGTCCGGTGATCCGCCTCACCTTTGAAATGCTTGCCTTTCTTTCTTACGGGATGCCTGCTCGGAAGAAATCGACGATGTCCTAGGTACACATTCTTCATACAACTATTCAAATATATACTGTCGGTATCATCCAAACAGTGCGTGCATCCGCGGTATCCCTTGTTTGTCTGTCCTAAAAGGTTACTGAGAGCAAGCCAATCAATGTTGTTGCCGGGTTGCTTAGGGCCTTGGATGAGCACTGGCATCATAATGAACTTCCGCTTCATGCACAACCAAGGAGGAAGGTTATACAAACATAGAGTCACAGGTCGTGCTATGGTTGCTGCTCGCTCCCCAAAAGGATTAATGCCATCTGCGCTTAGACCAAACCATACGCTCCTTGCGCCATCTCGCAAACTTCTTCCCGTATTTCTTTCGATTTTTCTCCATCACGACCCGTCACCGGTACTCTCAACTTTCCGCCTTTCTTACGGTCTTCTCGTGCCATCGCATCGCTTTGGCATGCTCTTTATTTCGAACAACGCTTCAACCGTGGTATTATAGGAGAATACCACATCACCTTGGCAGGAATCTTCTTCCGGGCGCTCGCCGACATCACCATGCTCATCGCGGCTGATCTTATAGCGCAATGCACCACATACCGGCAAGCGCTCAAATCCTCGTACTCACCGCGTAGAGGATGCAATCATTAGGGCATGCATGTATCTTCCGCACCTCTAACCCTAGAGGGCGACAGCCTTCTTTGCTTCAGACGCATTTCTCGGGCAATTCGTTGTCCTTTGGAAGCATATCCTTTATCATTACCAGAACTTTCCAAATCCCTTGTCGATACACCATTCTCTGCCTTCCATTGCAGAAATTCCAGATGTGGTGCCCAGCTTTTTCTTGTCACCTACGCAATTGGGTACAACAATTTTTGTGATCCTCTAACATGCGCTGCAACTTCTTCTTCTCCAAATCACTTGCGCAGTTTCTCTTTGCATCGGCAATGGCCCGACCTAGATCATCAACGGGCTCATCGATGCCTCTTCTTCAGCTTCTTCCCGCATTGCCGCCCAGCTTCTTCCGCATTACCGCTCAGCTTCTTCCCCATTGTTGTATCATCGTATTCAGGGAACCCATTGCCGTGATAGCTGTCGTCGTCCTCTTCTTCTTCATTGTCTTCCATCATAACCCTCTTTGTCCATGCTTGGTCCAAACATTATAGTGGGGCATGAAACCGACTCAAACAGGTGGACGGAATGGTTTTTGACGAGAGTAATTATGACCATTCTTACAGCCAGCACATGGACAAGGCATAAAACCATCTGCCCGCTTGTTTGCCTCAGCACATAGCGTAAAAGTATGCACGCCCTCAATGAACTGGGAGAGCATCGGTCATCGTACATCCATTGCGGCTCATCTTCATTACACAACAATCAATAGACCAAATTAATACAAGTTCATACATAAAGTTCATACAACACTTAAATGCAACAAACAAATAACTCTCTAGCTAAAGCATTTAAATGCAACAACAAATGCGATCAAGATCGCAACTAAGGTAACAATTGATCCAACAGATAATGATACCAAGCCTCACTATCGATGGCATATTTTCTAATCTTTCTAATCTTCAAGCGCATTTTCTCCATCTTGATCTTGTGATCATCGATTTACATCGGCAACATGCAACTCCAATTCCATCTTCTCCCCTCAATTCTTTTCATTTTTTCTTTCAAGTACTCGTTTTCTCTTTCAACTAAATTTAACCTCTCGACAATAGGGTCGGTTGGAATTTCCGTTCACATACCTCCTAGATAAAAATATCTATGTCAACTTGATGGGCATAATTTGTCATAAACACAAAATGCAACAAATAGTTTTAGAAGAGAATATACCACATCCGAATCATAACAAGGACGAGGGCCGACGGGGACGGATATCAAAACCATGGCACTATGTATAACAAACAACGTACGGGTAAGATAATTATTATACGAGTAACTATATATCCAAATCACACAAACATCAAATTTTTATATAAAATTTCATGGAACAATAGGCTCACCACAAGGTGGTGCCGGCGACGGGACGGTGCGGGCGATCTACGGTGGTTACGACAGAGATTTAGAAGGCACTAAGTAAACCACACCTACATATGCAAACTAAGTGTTATTTTGACCTCAAATTGCATATAAATCAAATACTACCACATATAATTCCTCCCAAATTACTAAAACCCACAATTAATCACTATATAAACCAATGCAAGAGCTAATCTAGCAATGAGAGATGAAAGGACAAAGTTGCTAACCTTGGTGATCATTTGAATGGATGAGGGCCTGCAAATCTTGACAAATTTTGTGATGAACTCGAGAGGAAGAAGGGAAGAACAGAGGAGTGGGAGAGGGGAAAGGGGGAAGAACAGAGTGCGGGTGGACGAATGATTTATATAGGATGACATTTAGTACCGGTTCGTGCCACGAACAGGTACTAAAGGTGCTGGAAGGGCCCCATTCTGACAACATCCTGGCACCACTCTCATTAGTACCGGTTCGTGGCACGAACCGGTGCTAAAGGTTTGCCACGAACCGGTACTAAAGAGCTCCTCCCGGCTAGCCATTGGAACCGGCACTAATGGACACATTAGTGCCGGTTCTGTTACAAACCGGGACTAATGTGTCTCACATTTGACCCTTTTTCTACTAGTGGGGGCGCCCCCCCTATAGGGCGCGCCCCCTATCTCCTGGGCCCCCTGGTGGGCCTCCGGCGTCCATCTTCTGCTATATCATCGCTTTTACCCTGGAAAAATAGTGGGCAAGCTTACGGGACGAAACTCCGCTGCCACGAGGCGGAACCTTGGCGGAATCAATCTAGGGCTCTGGTGGAGCTGTTCTGCCGGGGACACTTCCCTCCGGGAGGGGGAAATCATCACCAACGTCATCACCAACGATCCCCTCATCGAGATGGGGTCAATCTCCATCAACATCTTCACTAGCACCATCTCCTCTCAAACCCTAGTTCATCTCTTGTATCCAATCTTGTATCAAAACCACAAATTGGTACCTGTGGGTTGCTAGTAGTGTTGATTACTCCTTGTAGTTGATGCTAGTTGGTTTCCTTGGTGGAAGATCATATGTTCAGATCCTTTAGGCATATTATTACTCCTCTGATTATGAACATGAATATGTTTTGTGAGTAGTTACGTTTGTTCCTGAGGACATGGGTGAAGTCTTGCTATTAGTAGTCATGTGAATTTGGTATTCGTTCGATATTTTGATGAGATGTATGTTGTCTTTCCTCTAGTGGTGTTATGTGAACGTTGACTACATAACACTTCACCATTATTTGGGCCTAGAGGAAGGCATGGGGAAGTAATAAGTAGATGATGGGTTGTTAGAGTGATAGAAGCTTAAACCCTAGTTTATGCGTTGCTTCGTTAGGGGCTGATATGGACCCATATGTTTAATGATGTGGTTAGGTTTACCTTAATACTCCTTTTTGTAGTTGCGGATGCTTGCAATAGGGGTTAATCATAAGTGAGATGCTTGTCCAAGTTAGGACAGTACCCAAGTGTCGGTCCACCCACATATCAAATTATCAAAGTACCGAACGCGAATCTTATGAACGTGATGAAAACTAGCTTGACGATAATTCCCAATGTGTCCTCGGGAGCTCCTTCTTCATTATTAGAATTTGTCCAGGCTTATCCTTTGCTACATAAAGGATTGGGCCACCTTGCTGCACTTTATTTACTTTATTTAGTTTTTGCTTGTTACTATTTATCTTATCATAAAACTATCTATCACCTACTATTTCAGTGCTTGCAGAGAAAACCTTACTGAAAACCGCTTATCATTTCCTTCTGCTCCTCGTTGGGTTCGACACTCTTACTTATCGAAAGGACTACGATAGATCACCTATACTTGTGGGTCATCACCCGGCAAGACCAGATGTGGATCAGGACAAAGAAGAGCACGACAGTGTTGGCCACCCCAAGGATGCAGCAAGGAAGAAAGTGGTGCGACACCCAGTGTACTTCGTCAGCTCCCTATTTCAGGCGGCTAGATCCACGTACTCTGGCGTGCAAAAGTTGATTTTTGGCCTCATCATGGCCTCAAGGAAACTGCGCCACTACTTCAAAGCCCATGAGATCACGGTGGTCACCCATTTCCCTTTACAAAGCATACTCCAAAACCCTGAAGCTACCGGAAGAATAGTGGAGTTGATAGAGGCAAAGGTGTCCCATCTTTCGATGAGATGGTGGCTATCATTTTGGAGGAAGTCGACTTTGACGATCCGACTACGAACGTGCGAGGACATCGCGCCTTAGCAATTGCTAAACCAACTCCAAGAAGTTATTGACCATGCCGGAGCACGATCAACCTGACCACGAAGGTCTGTTTTCTATAGGCAAATGAAGAACAAGCAAGAAACTAAGATTGCAATCTGGATACTGCGAATATAAGAGGAAAGATTTATTGATCAAGGTGGGGTTCTGTGACGCATTTGTCTGCTCATTGAACACAAATGAAGTACGCGAAGTTGCAGCTATGGCGAACTTTAATCTAAACAAAACCCAAAGTCTAAACAATGCCCTAAGGGCTGTATATATGGAGGAAGATGGGGAATTTCATGGCCCTTGGAGGAGGGGTCTGAAACCACCCCTAACTCATGTTTCCCCACACATACGGACTCTAAAAACAGCCTATACTCAAGCATTTCGAAATTACATGGGCTTGACCAAATAATAAGCTGACGCAACACCTATAATAGCCTCGGGACGAAATTTATGAAGTGGGATCTTGTATATTTGGTCCAAGGCTTCACGCACTCATTATGGTGGCTTCAAAGTCCTGAAATCATCACTTGTAACTCCATTCTTGTTCCCCTTGCGCATGCCATCATCTCCATGCTTGATCTTGCTCCGATGATCATCCTTCTTGTCCAAGCTAGGCCCTTCATTTGTAAGCAAGACAAATGTATCCAATTTAGGCAGCATCATATTCTCACGAACATTAGAATCATTACCAAGAAACGAAAGTACCTGGTAATTTAATTGGCGTGCGCGAGCTCTTGTAATTGGTCCTCTATATGTATCAGTAGGGGTTGTGGTTGTAACTTTGTTAGTGATGTCCTCATCATCCTCCGCTTCTTGAATTGACGTCGTCCTCAACGGAAGCTCATCTTCCTCACTCAAGTGAGGCTTCAAATCTGCAATGTTAAAAGTTGGACTAACCCCAAAATCTGCAAGCAACTCAAGTTTATATGCATTATCATTTATTTTTCTAACACCTTAAAAGGACCATCATGACGTGGCATTAGCTTTGACCTGCGCAAATTAGGAAACCTATCCTTACGCACATGTAAGCATACAAGATCTCCAGGTGCAAAGACAACACGTATTATACCCATATCTCCAACAAATTTATATTTAGCATTCTTGCGCGCAATATTTTCCTTAGTTATCTCATGTATTTTTAAGATAAATTTAGCACGTTGTTTAGCATCAAAATTAACCTTCTCCGAAGATGGAAGAGGCAACAAATAAATAGGTGCACGAGGTAGGAAACCATACAGAATTTCAAAATGGCACATCTTAGTAGTAGAATGTAGTGACCGATTATAAGCAAATTCAATACGAGACAAGCATTCTTCACACATTTTCTTGTTATTCTTCAAAACAACCCTAAGCATGGTAGACAATGTTCTATTGACTACTTCAGTTTGTCCATCAGTTTGGGGATGACATGTAGTACTAAAAAACAGTTTAGTCCCCAACTTAGCCCATAAACATCTCCAAAAGTGGATAAGAAATTTAGTATCACGATCTGAAACAATAGTATTTGGCACACCATGCAAGAGAATGATTTCATGAAAGAACAAATAAGCAACATTAACAGCATCATAGCTTTTATGACATGGTATAAAGTGTGCCATTTTCGAGAACCTATCCATGACAACAAATATGCTATCCCTCCCCTTCTTTGTTCGAGGTAAACCTAAAACAAAGTCCATAGATATATCCTCCCAAGGAACACTATGTACAAGCAAAGGCATATATAAACCATGAGGATTGAGCCGTGACTTAGCTTTTTGACATGTAGTGCAGCGAACAACAAAACGCTCAACATCCCGTCTCATCTTTGGCCCAAAGAAATGTGTACCAAGTGTATCCTCTGTCGTCTTCATGCCAAAGTGTCCCACTAAGCCTCCTCCATGCGCCTCCTGCAACAACAAAAGTTGAAAGGAGCTAGCTGGAATGCATAGCTTGTTAGCATGAAACACAAATCCATCGTCAACGACGAACTTGTTCCAAGTTCTCCCTTCCTTACAATTCTGCAATACATCTTTAAATTCAGCATCATGCACATATTGATCTTTGATGATCTCGAAACCAAATATTTTAAAGTCAAGTTGTGAAAGCATCGTATAACAACGAGACAATGCATCAGCAATAACATTTTCTTTACCCTTCTTGTGTTTAATGACACAAGGGAAAGTCTCAATGAATTCAACCCATTTAGCATGTCTACGGTTCAGTTTTGTTTGACTTTTAATGTGTTTCAAAGATTCATGATCAGAATGTATAACAAATTCATTGGGCCATAAATAATGTTGCCATGTTTCTAAGGTCCAAACAAGAGCATATAATTCTTTATCATAAGTAGAATAGTTCATACTAGGCCCACTCAATTTTTCAGAAAAGTATGCAACGGGTTTGCCATCTTGTAATAACACACCTCCTAATCCAATTCCAATAGCATCACATTCAAGCTCAAAAGTCTTATTAAAATCATGAAGTTGGAGTAAAGGAGCATGTGTCAACTTATCTTTCAATACCGTGAAGGCATCTTCCTGTGCGGTACCCCAAACAAAAGGCACATCCTTCTTTGTAAGCTCGTTGAGAGGTGCAGCAATGGTGCTGAAATCTCTCACAAAACACCTATAGAAACCAGCGAGGCCAAGGAAACTCCTCACTTGTGTGACCGTTTTGGGTTGCGGCCAACTCTCAATAGCTTCAATCTTGGCTTTATCAACTTCAATTCCCTATGTAGTAACAACATAGCCAAGAAAAGATACTCGGTCGGTGCAAAAGGTGCACTTTCAAAGGTTACCAAATAAAAATAGCACGTAAATGTTCCAAATGTTCCTCCAAAGATTTACTATAAATCAGTATATCATCAAAATAGACTACCACAAATCGTCCAATGAAAGCACGTTCGTTCATTAATCTCATGAAAGTATTAGGTGCATTAGTTAACCCAAAAGGCATGAGTAACGACTCCTATAAACCAAACTTAGTTTTAAATACAATTTTCCATTCATCTCCCATTTTCATATGAATTTGGTGGTATCCACTACGCAAATCAACTTTGGAGAATATTGTAGAGCCACTCAATTCATCAAGCATATCATCTAGCCTAGGAATAGGATGACGATAATGAATAGTAATATTATTAATGCCTCTAAAATCAACACACATACGCGATGTACCATCCTTTTTCGGCACTAGAACTATAGGAATGGCACAAGGACTAAGGTATTCGCGAATATAACCTTTGTCGAGCAGTTCCTGGACTTGACTCATAATCTCCTTCGTCTCCTCTGGATTGGTATGGTATGGAGCACGGTTGGGTAGCGAAGCACCGGGAATTATGTCAATCTGATTCTCATTCCCTCGAATAGGTGGTAATCCCGGTAGCACGTCTTATGGAAAGACGTCAGCGAACTCCTGCAAAATGTTAGTAATAGCAGGAGGCAAAGAGGAAGGCATGTCCTTGAATGAAAATATGGCCTCTTTGCACACAAAAGCATAGCAAACAGATTTGCTGAAATCTAGATCATCAATATCAAATTTGGTGGCAAGTAAACATGGACTTTTTAATTTAATTTCAGAACCAACACTAGATGGTTTATTATTAGGCTTCATTTGTTGCTCAAATTCTTTTGCCACAAAATGATTTTCACTCTTGTTGTGCTCCTGTTTTACTTTATTAGCTCTATTAATATCATCTTTCAAAATGGAATCAGGAGTCATAGGAAGCAAAGTAATATGTTTATCCTTATGAACAAGAGTATACTAATTGTTTCTACCATGGTGTATAGAATTTTTATCAAATTTCCATGGTCTACCAAGTAATAAGGAACATGCTTGCATGGGTACCACATCACAATCAACATAATCACCATATGTAGAGATACTAAAATGCACATGAACAGTATGTGTTACCTTAACCATGTCGTTGTTGTTGAACCATTGGGTGTAATAAGGATGTGGATGTGGTCTTGTGGTGAGAGATAGTTTATCCACCATCTCCATGCTAGCCAAGTTGTTGCAGCTCCCTCCATCTATGATGACGCGAACAGAACGTTCCTTCACAACTCCCTTTGTATGGAACAAATTATGCCTCTGATTTTGCTCAGCTTGTGTAACCTGCACACTCAGAACACGTTGAGCAACTAAACATTCATACCTGTCAGCATCTTCAGGAGCCATGTATTGCGTCTCATGTTCAAAATCATCTATGTCGGATGTGGGGTTCCGGCAAACCCTTATGGTTCGAACTCAGGGTGCGCGTGAAGTCTTTCTCTCCTACTGATCTACGCCCTAGTTCGCTAAGATCTCGTGGTCGAACTCGACGAACTCGCAACACCGAAAGACACTAGATTTATACTGGTTTGGGCCACCGTTGTGGTGTAATACCCTACTCCAGTGTGGTGGTGGTCGATTGCCTCTTGGGCTAATGAAGAACAGTACAAGGGGAAGAACAGCCTCCTGAGGTTGAGGTGTTGTTGTGCTTGCTGAACTTAGTGGGAGAGAGCTGGGTTAACTGCTTGATGCCCCTACTGTGGTGGCTAGCTCTACTTATATAGGCCCTGGTCCACTCCCCAAATATTGAGCGGGAAGGGAGCCAACAACGGCGGGCGAATTTGAAGGGGGACAGCTAGTACAAGCTATCCTGACAAAAGCGGTCTTCGCCTGCAAAAGGCTCTGGTGGTGACGCCGTCTTGGGCTCCACGATGACCTCCGTCTTGTCGTCCTCCTGGTCTTGGTCTCGTTGCACCGATAAGGCAACCTTTGCCTGATGCCTCGGTACTCCTCGCCTGCGCTGGCCTCCTTAGCACCAAAGAGAAAACAAGGACGCTACGTGCGTTGGCGCCCGCCGTGTGCCCGCCTAGTGCCGATCGTCATGGCTCACGCCACGAGAGCCTCGTGAGGTTCGCCCCGCCTTGATATCTCCGCTCCTCGTGAGCCTACCTGACTAGGCCACTCCTTAGGAGGTCTTGCATCATCCACCTCGCGAAGCTTGGCCCCTCGCGAGGGTCTTGGATGTCTTGCTGATGAATATGGACCGTACCGCCCACTGGCTTGGCCACTCCGTGGGCCGCAGGCAGGCAAGTCTGGGGACCCCCGTTCCCAGAACATAGACAGTAGCCCCCGGGCCCAAGGTGTGCTCGGGCTTGGCTTCATGGCGAAGCCAAGGGTCAAGTATGAAGCGCCGCGGGCCCCGAAAGCCTGCGGCCTCGGTTGACGTGTGGCGGTTGATTGGACGTGGGTGTCTCCACTTCCCCATGCTGCCCTTGAATCCGCCTGGCTATGCGACCCCCGCATCTCACATAGTTATTCCTCCATCGCCCATGCCTGGCTCCTCCAATCTGCCTGCTTCCTCGAGGCCCTGCTTTGCCCTTCCAATCTGACTTGCGCTCCCCCTGCTTCATCGGCATGGCGCTGAAACAGGCTGAAAAGGGGAAGAAACCTCTGTCTTTGCCAACCGCGCCTCCGTCCTCTGAGCCTGCGCTCGGCCAGCCTCGGGTGCTCAACGATGAGGCCATGGACAAGGTGCGCCCCATGCTTTCCTCCTGTTTAAACGAGTGGGGAGAGATGGCGGCTTGACCCGCATCTCACACTCGCATGGCGCGGGCAGCCACTGAGGTCCCGATCTTCATAGATGCCCTCTGGGCTGGGCTGATTCCTCCCTTCTCTGCCTTCTTTGACGCGGTGCTCGAGCATTATTAGATCCACATGCTTCATCTTGACCCTCAATCTGTGACCCTTCTTGCCGTCTTCGCCTTCTTGTGCGAGGCCATGGTGGGCATCGCTCCTTCCGTGGCCCTGCTCCGCCATTTCTTCTCATTGCATCTGACCGGTCCCCGGCAAAGCTCGGGGTGCGTGGGCTTCCAAACTGTGGCCGTGACAGCGGGCGCGGGGATTGACTTCGAGCTTCCTTCATCCACGAGTGAGTTCCATATACGATGGGTGTTTGTTGATGCCGGCGTGCTCAACACTCTGCTCCCTGCTGTTCCAAACTCCGGCTGGGGCCATCAGAAGCTCACGAGCCCCCGCCTTGCCCCCGTCTGGGCCATGCTGAGGTGGTTGAAGGACCGCGGCGTGACTGCGCCTATGGGGGTGAAGGAGTTTGTCAAGTGTCGAGTCGCTCCACTTCAGCGCCACTCCCGCCCGATGTGGGACTTGCTCAGCAACCAGAACCATATGAGATTTCAGGAGAAGGGGCTTCTTCTTGCGACGCGGCAAACGGCGCTCACGGTCCTATCGGGTGTCCCTCTGCCAGACGAGATGCCCAGTAATAGCTGCTTGATGTACCGCTGTGAGAACAAAGCCGCATTTGCCACGAGCATGCCTTCCTTTGATGAGTGGGGGCTGCGCCCAATCGGCCTGGTGGGGTCCCGCGAGAACCCCGTCGTCGTGGTTCCCTTCTTCGCCGTCGGTGCCGAGCTCGCGCCAGGTGAAGGTGCGGGAGGGCGAGCTCCGACGAGGGCCGGTGGCTCGAGTGCTGAGGAGCACATGCCGAGTGGTGGTCCTGGGGCGTAGTCCTCGGGGGCCTGCGACCCCCCTCCTGAGGCGTTGATCACTGAGGAGACGCGGCCTGCGGCTCCCGACGCCAAGGCTCCAGGAGCCTCGGGAGGTTGTGGTGAGACGGCGCTCGATTGTTCACCGCAACCGGGCACCCTTGAAGCCATCCTTCCAAGCTCTTCTCCAGCCCCACCGCGCACCGGCCGTCACGTCCAGCGCTTCGGTTGTCTTTGTGTGGACTTCGAGGAGCTGTTGAAGCGACGAAAGTACATCGCCATTGACACGTAAGTATCTTATTGTCATGGATTCTTGCGTGTAGTCTTCTTATCCCGACGTCAGTCCTTCAGGGCTCCTTCCGTTGAAGTTGTTGCGTCTTCTGAGAAGCGGCCTCTTCCTTCCTCAACTCCCTCATCGGCCTTGAGCGATCCTGGTCCGCCTGCTGCCCCTGGAGCAGGGTCGGTTGAGGGAGCGTTTCTGCCTTCGTGGTGCGCTGAGCCAGCGGCTTGGTCACCCCTCCCCCACAGTCTGGCGTGGAGCTTGGCGGGCGTGCCCAAGACTCCTCCTTTGCTCGTGGATAGTAGCTGTTTGGCTTCAATCTTCGGCTCCTCTTCACGCAGCGAGCCCTGATTGGCTCGGGCTCCTAACGAGGACTGGCTCACGTTAGGTGATAACCCACAAGTGTAGGGGATCGCAACAGCTTTCGAGGGTAGAGTATTCAACCCAAATTTATTGATTCGACACAAGGGGAGCCAAAGAATATTCTCAAGTATTAGCAACTGAGTTGTCAATTCAGCCACACCTGGATAACTTAATATCTGCAGCAAAGTGTCTAGTAGCTAAGTAGTATGATAGCAGTGGTAACGGTAACAAAAGAGCAATGAAAGCAAAAGTAATTTTTTTGGTGTTTTGTAGTGATTGTAACAATAGCAACGGGAAAGTAAATAAGCGTAAACCAGTATATGGAAAGCTCGTAGGAATTGGGGTGATGGATAATTATGCCGGATGCGGTTCATCATGTAATAGTCATACCATAGGGTGACACAGAACTAGCTCCAATTCATCAATGTAATGTAGGCATGTATTCTGAATATAATCATACGTGCTTATGGAAAAGAACTTGCGTGACATCTTTTGTCCTACCCTCCCGTGGCAGCGGGTTCCTAATGGAAACTAAGGGATATAAAGGCCTCCTTTTAATAGAGAACCGGAACAAAGCATTAGCACATAGTGAATACATGAACTCCTCAAACTATAGTCATCATTGAGAAGTATCCCGATTATTGTCACTTCAGGGTTGTCGGATCATAACACGTAATAGGTGACTATAGACTTGCAAGATAGGATCAAGAACACACATATATTCATGAAAACATAATAGGTTCAGATCTGAAATCATGGCACTCAGGCCCTAGTGACAAGCATTAAGCATAGCAAAGTCATACAACATCAATCTCAGAACATAATGGATACTAGGGATCAAACCCTAACAAAACTAACTCGATTACATGATAGATCTCATCCAACCCATCACCATCCAGCAAGCCTATGATGGAATTACTCACGCACGGCGGTGAGCATCATGAAATTGGTGATGGAGAATGGTTGATGATGACGACAGCGATGAATCCCCCTCTTCGGAGCCCCGAACGGACTCCAGATCAGCCCTCCCGAGAGGTTTTAGGGCTTGGCGGCGGCTACGTATCGTAAAACGCGGTGATTTCTTCTCTCTGATTTTTTTCTCTTCGAAAGCCAATATATAGAGTTGGAGTTGGCGTCGGAAGGTCTCCAGGGGGCCCACGAGGTAGGGGGCGCGCCCAGGAGGGGGGCGCCCCCCACCCTCGTGGACAGGGTGTGGGCCCCCTGGTCTTCATCTTTGGCGAGGATTTTTTATCATTTTTTCTAAGATGTTCCGTGGAGTTTCAGGTCATTCCGGGAACTTTTGTTTTCTGCACATAAAACAACATCACGGTAATTCTGCTGAAAACAGCGTCAGTCCGGGTTAGTTCCATTCAAATCATACTAGTTAGAGTCCAAAACAAGGGCAAAAGTGTTTGGAAAAGTAGATACGACGGAGACGTGTCAACTCCCCCAAGCTTAAACCCTTGCTTGTCCTCAAGCAAGTCAGTTGACAAACTGAAAGAGAAAAAGAAAAACTTTTAGAAACTCTATTTGCTCTTGTTGTTGTAAATATGTCGTCAGCATTCAAGTTTTCAGCAAAGATTATAACTAACCACATTTGCAATAATTCTCAGGTCTCATATTTACTCATATCAATGGCATAATCAACTAGCGAGTCATAATAATAAATCTCGGATGACAACACTTTCTCAAAATAATCATAATATGATATAACAAGATGGTATGTCGCTAGCCCTTTCTGAGACCGCGAAACATAAATGCAGAGCACCTTTAAAGATCAAGGACTGACTAGACATTGTAATTCATGGTAAAAGAGATCCAGTCATAGTCATACCCAATATAAATTAACAGTAATGAATGCAAATGACAGCTGCGCTCTCCAGCTAGTGCTTTTAATAAGAGGGTGATGACTCAACATAAAAGTAAATAGAGAGGCCCTTCGCAGAGGGAAGCAGGGATTTGTAGAGGTGCCAGAGCTCGGTTTTGAAATAGAGATTGAATAATATTTTGAGCGGCATACTTTCATTGTCAACATAACAACTAAGAGATGGCGATATCTTCCATGTCACACACATTATAGGCGGTTCCCAAACAAAACGGTAAAGTTTATACTCCCCCTCCACCAACAAGCATCAATCCACGGCTTGCTCGAAACAACGAGTGCCTCAGGTCCCAGGGGGAGTTTTGTTTGCAATTAATTTTGATTTAGTTTGCATAAAGCATGGGACTGGGCATCCCGGTGACCAGCCATGTTCTCGTGAGTGAGTTGCGGAGTCCACTCCTCTTGAGAATAACCCGCCTAACATGGAAGATAAGGACAGTCATAGTTGATACATGAGCTATTCGAGCATACAAAACAGAATGTTTATTTGAAGGTTTAGAGTTTGGCACATACAAATTTACTTGGAACGGCAGGTAGATAGCGCATATAGGAAGGTATAGTGGACTCATCTGGACTAACTTTGGGTTTTAAGGGATTGGATGCAGAAGCAGTATTCCCGCTTAGTACAAGTGAAGGCTAGCAAAAGACTGGGAAGCGACAAACTAGAGAGCGACAACAATCATGCACATACATTAAAATTAATAAACATTGGATGCAAGCATGAGTAGGATATAATCCACCATGAACATAAATATCGTGAAGGCTATGTTGATTTGTTTCAACTACATGTGTGAACATGTGCCAAGTCAAGTCACTTAAATCATTCAAATGAGGATACCACCTCATCATACCACATCACAAACATTTTAATAGCATGTTGGGATGCAAGGTAAACCATTATAACTCATAGCTAATCAAGCATGGCATAAGCAACTATGATCTCTAATTGTCATTGCAAACATGTTTATTCATAATAAGCTGAATCAGGAATGATGAACTCATCATATTTACAAAAACAAGAGAGGTTGAGTTCATACCAGCTTTTCCCATCTCAGTCAGTCCATCATATATCATCATAATTGCCTTTCACTTGCACGACCGAACGATGTAAATAATAAAAGTGCACGTGCATTGGACTAAGCTAGAATCTACGAGCATTCAATAAACAGGAGAAGACAAGGCAACATGGGCTCTTGGTTAAATCAAATAATGCATATAAGAGCCACTTCAACAATTTAATTATGGTCTTCTCCTATCGACCCCCAAAGAAAAGAAAAGAAATAAAACTATTTACATGGGAAAGCTCCCAACAAGCAAAAGAAGAACGGGAAATATTTTTGGGTTTTGTTTTTAATTATTACTACTACAGCAAGAAAAGTAAACTACTACTGATTTTTTTTCTTAAGGTTTATTAGACACACAAGAAGAAAGCAGGAAAAAGAAAATAAACTAGCATGGATATTACAGTGAAAGTGTATGAGCACCGACATCTAGCAATGAGTGTGTGTGAACATAAATGTAATGTCGGTGGGAAATACGTATTCCCCCAAGCTTAGGCTTTTGGCCTAAGTTGGTTTATTTCCAGGGATAGCCTGGCGCATACCCGTAGGTGTAGCTGGGGTCGTACTGTGATGCAGCGGCTATCGCCTCCTGAGTTGCAGCGTGGCGTCGAGCCGCCTCCGCTCTCCTCTCGTACTCATATGCCTCCTCTCTAGTAATAACATATCTTCCTTTTGTTTGAGAATCAAAGAAGGCACGAGCAGGAAGAGTACTACGGACAACATGCCGTTTGTTAAAGATTAGTCGATACTGGAGGGGTGATTCAGTCCTCTCAACAAACTGGTGAGAAACCATAGAATCAAAATCTAAATAAGTAGGGGTAACTCCATATCACTGTCACGAATGTCTATCTCAAGAAAATTAGCTAAGTGGGCTGCATAAATTCCTCCAAAGAAATCTCCGTTATATCTATTATGATGCAACCTACGAGCCACTGGCTCCCATATGATAAGATTGGTCTCCTAACACAGCACTCCTGAGAATGCTGAGATCAGGGACACACATGTGACATGCTTCATCCTTAGCATTTATGCACCTACCGATGAAGAGAGCAAAATAATGTATAGCAGGAAAGTGAATGCTCCCTATAGTGGCTTGCGTTATATCTCTAGATTCCCCCACAGTTATACTAGCAAGAAAGTATCTAAATTCAGATTTATGAGGATCAACAGTACTACCCCATTGTGGGAGTTTGCAAGAAAAAGTAAAATACTCTAAGTCCATGGTATAAGATTTGGCATAAAGATCAAACATGACAGAAGGGGAATTAAGCGAAGATGAAAACTCAAACCTCCTCACAAATGAACTAGTGAGATCATGATACTGTGGGCATTTGTCTGCCTCGAAGTGCACAAGACCGGCGTTAGCAAAATATGCTAAATTCTTCTTTGATTCCCGCCGATCCATAAAATTTTCCAAGGCCATTCACAGGGCCTCACGGGAGCGTCCCTTGGGGGCTCCTCATCGGCATCGCGCATTGCAAGCCTAGGGCCTTGCTTCCTTGAAGAACCACCTTGGAACATCTTCCTAAACATATTGTTTTCTCTGAAAAATTTCTGAAATTTTTAGTAACTTCAATCAAAAGTGAACCAACTTCAATAAAATTGATAGCAACTACTCCTACAAGTGACTAGAGCCTATATCATGCATTAGAACTACTTGGAACCATATAAAATTGACATGCAAGCTCAAGAACATGGTCACCTATGCAGCACAAATTTGCAATGAATAAAGCACTAGAACAAAAACTAATTGGACCAATGGAGGAGTCACATACCAAGGAACAATCTCCCCAAGCAGTTTTGTGAGAGGTGCTTTGAGCAAGGAGATCGCAAATCACAGCAACGGGGGCTGGAACTCGTGTTTGAGCCAGATATTCGTGTTTGTTGGAGGAAGAAGAAGAGGATGGGTGCAGGAATAAGTGGAGGAGTGCCACCATGGGCCCACGAGGCAGGGGGGCGCGCCCAGGGGGTAGGGCGCGGCCTCCACCCTCGTGGCCAGGTGGCAGCTCCCCCCGCGGTAATTTTTGCACTAAAAATCCTCAAATATTCCCGAAAAAATCATATTAAATTGGCATGGCGTTCTGAGAACTTTTATTTTCGGGATATTTTTATATTGCATGGATAAATCAAGAAACAGACAGAAAAATACTACTTTTACTTTATTTCAACTAAATAACAGAAAGTATAAAGAGGGTATAGAAGGTTGTGCTTCTAGTTTCATCCGTCTCATGCTCATCAAAAGGAATCCACTAACAAGGTTGATCAGGTCTTGTTAACAAACTCATTCCGATTAATATGGAACTGGAGAAATTTCGAATAACACTATGTTACCTCAACGGGGATATGCACATCCCCTATAATAAGAATATCATATTTCTTCTTGACAGTAGGAAGAGGAAATTCAAAACCTCCGAATATAATCGATGGAACTTTTCCAATAGAGTTGACGCTATAAACTTGAGGTTGTTTCCTCGGAAAGTGTACCATATGCTCATTACCATTAACATGAAAAGTGACATTGCCTTTGTTGCAATCAATAACAGCCCCTGCAGTATTCAGAAAAGGTCTTCCAAGAATAATAGACATACTATCATCCTCGGGAATATCAAGAATAAAAAAGTCCGTTAAAATAGTAACGTTTGCAACCACAACAGGCACATCCTCACAAACACCGGCAGGTATAGCAGTTGATTTATCAGCCATTTGCAAAGATATTTTAATAGGTGTCAACTTATTCAAATTAAGTCTACGGTGTAAAGAGAGGGGCATAACACTAACACCAGCTCCAAGATCACATAAAGCAGTTTTAACATAATTTCTTTTAATGGAGCATGGTATAGTGGGTACTCCTGGATCTCCAAGTTTCTTTGGTACTCCACCCTTAAAAGTATAATTAGCAAGCATGGTGGAAAATTCAGCTTCCGGTATTTTTCCCTTATTGGTAATGATATCCTTCATATACTTAGCATAAGGGTTTGTTTTGAGCACATCAGTTAATCGCATGCGCAGGAAAATAGGTCTAATCATTTTAGCAAAGCGCTCAAAATCCTCATCATCCTTTTTCTTGGATGGTTTGGGAGGAAAAGGCATGGATTTCTGAACCCATGGTTCTTTTTCTTTACCATGTTTCGTAGCAACAAAGTCTCTCTTATCATAACGTTGATTCTTTGTTTCTGGGTTATCAAGATCAACATCAGGTTCAACTTCTACATCATTATCATTACTAGGTTGAGCATCATCATGAACAACATCATTATCATTTTCACTGGGTTCATGTTCATTAGCAGATTGTGTTTCAGCATCAGACATATATATATCATTTGGATTCTCAGGTGGTTCAGCAATAGGTTCACTAGAAGTTTGCAAAGTCCTATCATTTTTCTTTTTCTTCCTTTTAGAAGAACTAGGCACATCAGTATTATTTCTCTGAGAATCTTGCTCAATTCTCTTAGGGTGGCCTTCAGGATACAAAGGTTCCTGAGTCATTCTACCAGTTCTAGTAGCCACTCTAACAGCATAATCATTTTTCTTACTATTCATTTCATTAAGCAAATCATTTTGAGCCTTAAGCACTTGTTCTACTTGAGTGGTAACCATAGAAGCATGCTTGCTAATGAGTTTAAGTTCACATCTACCATTAGCCATATAATCACCCAAGTGTTTAATCATATCGGAATCATATTTCAACTGTCTACCAAAATAAGCATTAAAATTTTCTTGTTTGACAATAAAGTTATCAAACTCATCCAAGCATTGTCTAGCAGACTTATAGTGAGGAATATCACCTTCATCAAATCTATAGAGAGAATTTACCTTTACTACATGTGTCGGGTTATTGGGATCAGGAGGTTCTTCAATAGGTAAAGGATCAAGATCATATGTTTCTTCAACAGGCGGTAAATTAAGAGCATGTATTTCTTCAATAGGAGGTAAATTCTTAACATCTTCAACTTTAATACCTTTTTCTTTCATAGATTTCTTTGCCTCTTGCATATCTTCAGGACTGAGAAATAGAACACCTCTCTTCTTCGGAGTTGTTTTAGGAATAGGCTCAGTAATTGGCTCTGGGGCTGGCTCAGGAGGTGGCCAATTATTTTCATTTGTCAACATATTATTCAATAGAATTTCAGCTTCATCCGGTGTTCTTTCCCTGAAAAGAGAGCCAACACAACAATCCAGGTAATCTCTGGAAGCATCGGTTAGTCCATTATAAAAGATATCAAGTATTTCATTTTTCTTAAGAGGATGATTAGGCAAAGCATTAAGTAACTTGAGAAGCCTCCCCCAAGCTTGTGGGAGACTCTCTTCTTCAATTTGCACAAAGTTGTATATTTCCTTTAAAGTAGCTTGTTTCTTATGAGCAGGGAAATATTTAGCAGAGAAGTAATAAATCATATCCTGGGGACTACGCACACAACCAGGATCTAGAGAATTAAACCATATCTTAACATCACCCATTAATGAGAACGGAAATATTTTAAGGATATAAAAGTAGCGAGATCTCTCATCATTCGTGAACAGGGTGGCTATATCATTTAATTTAGTAAGATGTGCCACAACAGTTTCAGATTCATAACCATGAAAAGGATCAGATTCAACCAAAGTAATTATATCAGGATCAACAGAGAATTCATAATCCTTATCAGGAACACAAATAGGTGAAGTAGCAAAAGCAGGGTCAGGTTTCATTCTGTCTCTAAGAGATTCTTTACTCCATTTAACTAACAGCCTCTTAAGTTCGTATCTATCCTGGCAGGAAAAAATAGCTACAGAAGATTCCGTATCAAAAAGATAACCCTTAGGAATAGCAAGCATATCTTCATCATCACTTTCATCAACATAATCAGTTTCAATAGTTTCTTTCTCTCTAGCCCTAGAAATGTTTTCATCAAGAAATTCACCAAGGGGCACAGTAGTATCAAGCACAGAAGTAGTTTCATCATAAGTATCATGCATAGCAGAAGTGGCATCATCAATAACATGCAACATATCAGAACGAATAGCAAAAGCAGGTTTAGGTGTGGCAAGCTTACTCATAACAGAAGGTGAATCAAGTGCAGAGCTAGATGGCAGTTCCTTACCTCCCCTCGTAGTTGAGGGATAAATTTTTGTCTTAGCGTCTTTCAAATTCTTCATAGTGTCCAGCAGATATAAATCCCAAGTAACTCAAAGAATAGAGCTATGCTCCCTGGCAACGGCGCGTGAAATTAGTCTTGATAACCCACAAGTGTAGGGGATCACAACAGCTTTTGAGGGTAGAGTATTCAACCTAAATTTATTGATTCGGCACAAGGGGAGCCAAAGAATATTCTCAAGTATTAGCAACTGAGTTGTAAATTCAGCCACACTTTGATAACTTAATATCTGCAGCAAAGTGTTTAGTAGCAAAGTAGTATGATAGCAGTGGTAACCGTAACAAAAGAGCAATGAAAGCAAAAGTAATATTTTTGGTGTTTTGTAGTGATCGTAACAATAGCAATGGGAAAGTAAATAAGCGTAAACCAGTATATGGAAAGCTCGTAGAAATTGGATCGGTGATGGATAATTATGCTGGATGTGGTTCATCATGTAACAGTCATAACATAGGGTCACACAGAACTAGCTCCAATTCATCAATGTAATGTAGGCATGTATTCCGAATATAGTCATACATGCTTATGGAAAAGAACTTGCATGACATCTTTTGTCCTACCCTCCCGTGGCAGCGGGGTCCTAATGGAACTAAGGGATATTAAGGCCTCCTTTTAATAGAGAACCGGAACAAAGCATTAGCACATAGTGAATACATGAACTCCTCAAACTATGGTCATCACCGAGAAGTATCCCGATTATTGTCACTTCGGGGTTGTCGGATCATAACACATAATAGGTGACTATAGACTTGCAAGATAGGATCAAGAACACACATATATTCATGAAAACATAATAGGTTCAGATCTGAAATCATGGCACTCGGGCCCTAGTGACAAGCATTAAGCATAGCAACATCAATCTCAGAACATAATGGATACTAGGGATCAAACCCTAACAAAACTAACTCGATTACATGATAGATCTCATCCAACCCATCACCGTCCAGCAAGCCTACGATGGAATTACTCACGCACGGCGGTGAGCATCATGAAATTGGTGATGGAGAATGGTTGATAATGACGACATCGAAGAATCCCCCTCTCCAGAGCCCCGAACGGACTCCAGATCAGCCCTCCCGAGAGGTTTTAGGGCTTGGCAGTGGCTCCGTATCGTAAAACGCGATGATTTCTTCTCTCTGATTTTTTCTCTCCCTAAGCCAATATATAGAGTTGGAGTTGGCGTCGGAAGGTCTCCAGGGGGCCCACAAGGTAGGGGGGCGCGCCCAGGAGGGGGGCGCGCCCCCCACCCTCGTGGACAGGGTGTGGGCCCCCTGGTCTTCATCTTTGGCGAGGATTTTTTTATTATTTTTTCTAAGATGTTCCGTGGAGTTTCAGGTCATTCCGAGAACTTTTGTTTTCTGCACATAAAACAACATCACGGTAATTCTGCTGAAAACAGCGTTAGTCCGGGTTAGTTCCATTCAAATCATACAAGTTAGAGTCCAAAACAAGGGCAAAAGTGTTTGGAAAAGTAGATACGACGGAGACGTATCATCAGGTGCGGTGTCTCGGCGTTCTGAGAATGGGGGTCCCCAGAGTAGCCTGCCTCCGGCCCACAACGTGACCAAGCAAGCAGGCCGTACGGCCCATCTTCATCAACACGGCATCCAAGACCCTCACGAGGGTCCAAGCCTTGCGAGGCGGACGGCGCGCGACCTCCTCTGGAGTGGCCTAGCCAGGCAGGCTGACGAGGAGCGAAGATATCAAGGCGGGGCAAACCTCACGAGGCTCTCGTGACGTGAGCCATGATGAACGGCACCAGGCGGGCGCCAGCGCGTGCAGTGTCCTTGTTTCCTCTTTGGTGCTAAGGAGGCCAACGCAGGTGAAGAGTACTGAGGCATCAGGCAAAGGTTGCCATATTGGTGCAACAAGACCAAGACTAGGAGGACGGCAAGGCGGAGGTCATCGTGGAGCCCAAGACGGCGTCAACCCAGAGCTTTTCGCAGGTGAAGACCACTTTTGTCAGGATAGCTTGTACTAGCTGTCTCCCTTCAAATTTGCCCGCTGTTGATGGCTCCCTTCCTGCTCGATATTTGGGAAGAGGACCAGGGCCTCTATAAATAGGACTAGCCACCATAGTAGGGGCATCTCATCTTAGCTTGATCCAACCCGATCGAGAGCCTAGCCACAAGAACACCTCAACCTTAGGAGGCTGTTCTTCCCTTGTACTTTTCATCATCAGCCCAAGAGGCAATCCACCACCACCACACCGGAGTAGGGTATTACAGCACAACGGTGGACCGAACCAGTATAAACCTCGTGTCTCTCTATGTTGCGAGTTCGTCGAGTTCGTCCGCGAGATCTTAGCAAGCTAGTGCGTAGATCGGCAGGAGGGAAAGACTTCGCGCGCACCCCAGTGTTTGAACCTTAAGGGTTTGCCGGAACCCCACATCCGACATTTGGCGTGCCAGGTAGGGGTGCGGCGTAGTTTCCCTTCCATCAGTTCGTCGCTCCATCGCTCCGTCGTTTCCATGGCGGACGGTCGCCATGCTCGAGCTGAGCGTCGGGCTGCCCTCTCCGCCCGCGTCGCTCAGACGGCTCCCGTTGGCGGGCCACCTTGCCGTTCTCTATCTCCCGCCATCAACGCTGCCACTGGCCCGACGGGGAACGAGCAGCAGGCATCCTCGCTACATCCTTCGGTGCGGCAGGACGGCCGCACCGCTACTCCATCGCTTACCCCTGCCGGTTCTTCGTCTCACGCGCACCACGCTCCCATGGAGGCACGGGCCACGCTCATCGCGGCGAACGAGCTCCTGCGCTACCGCTCCGTCGACGACCTCTATGAGGAGTGGCTCGACCGCGTCGCCGAGCTCGTCCGCGTCGCAGGGGGCTCTCCGGCGCCGTCCCACTCTCTGCCTCCCCCTCTGCCAGCCGCGGGCGACGGGGCTCATGGTGTGCCTCCACCACCTCAGCCTCAAGACGGCACCTTGGCACCAAGGCGCGCGGCTCCGCGGCGTGATCCGCCACGCTCGGCGCCCGCGCGCGAAGAGAGAAGCTGCCAAGAAATCCCGCGGCCGCGAGAACTTGCACCAGCGCTCCCCGCGCCACCTCGTCAAGACCGCGCGCCGCCTGCGGCGGCGCAGCGTGGACCTCGTCAAGACCAAGCTCCACCTCCGAAGCGGGCCTCGACAACCATGGCCGACTGCCGCGCCTTCACCCCCGAGCTGCGTAGCGTCGCCTGGCCGGGCAAGTTCAAGCCAGATCTGCCTCCTCGCTATGACGGTACCGCCGACCCCGCGGAGTTTTTGCAGCTCTATGAGCTGAGCATCGAAGCGGCCAACGGCGACCAAAAGGTCATGGCGAACTGGTTTCCCATGGCTCTCAAGGATGGAGCTCGCTCCTAGCTCCTGAACCTGCAGCACGGCTCGATCTCCTTTTGGGACGAGATGCACGACCACTTCGTCGCCAACTTCCAGGGCACTCGCGACCGCCCGCCAGCCGCGGGCGATCTGCGCCACATCAAGCAACAACCAGGAGAGACCCTCCAGAAGTACATCCAACGCTTCAACAACACCCGCCTCAAGATCCCCAAGGTCACGGATGAGGCCATCATCTCCGCGTTCTCCGATGGCGTTCGTAATGTCAAGATGAAGGAAGAGCTCTCCATCCACGAGGAGCTCTGCACATCTCAGGAGTTGTTCAACCTGGCGACCAAGTGCGCAAGAGCTGAGGAGGGGTGCCTTTCTCTCCTCGAGTTGCCAGCTGCAGGAGCGGAGGAGAAGAAGGCCAAGGCCAAGGACGTGAAGCGCAAGGAGGCAGTTGTGCTCGCAGCGGAGCCCGACACCAAGCGGGGCAGAGATCAGCCCAAGTCATCCAAGAACGACTGAACGTTCTGCGCCTTCCACAACCTGAACACCCACAACACCAACGACTGTCAAGAGCTCAGAGCCATACGAGAAGGACGCTACGGTCAACGCCTCGAGCGCAACGACCAGGGCTACGGCCGCGGAGGAGGATGTGGAGGCGGACGCTGGGACGACCGTGGCCTGCGCTAGGAGTGGCGCGACCGGCCTCATGAGGACCGCTGGCAGGACCAACTTCGCGAGGGCGCCTAGGGGGACCAGCCTCGTGAGGATCGCCCCTAGGGCAACACTGGTGTTCCCCCGCTGCCGCCACCAAGAAGGAACGTCGACCACCACCAGGACGAGGGGGCTGGGGGCTTCTAGGAACCGTGTGCGATCGCCTGCATCTTGGGCTTCGCCCAGTCCCCAGCCTCTCAGCGCATCTTCAAACAGTTCGCTCGCGAGGTGAACGCGGTGCTCCCCAAGCTCGAGGCCACGCGCCCGCTCAGGTGGTCCCAATGTGCCATCACCTTCAACTCAGCAGATCAGCTCAAGTGCGCAGCCACCGCTGGCGCCCTCCCCATGTTGTGCTCCCCAGTCATCAGCAATGTGCAGGTCACCAAGACTCTCATTGACGGTGGCGCAGGGCTCAACGTCCTGTCCGTCGACACGTTCGACAACCTCCAAGTGCCATATGAGCAGCTCCAGCCAACCAAGCCTTTCTCAGGAGTGACCGACGGTTCTACCACACCGATAGGGCGGGTCCGCCTGCCTGTCACCTTCGGGGAGCGCAAGAACTACCGCACCGAGCTCATCGACTTCGACATCGCGCACATCCGCCTGCCATACAATGCTATCCTCAGGTATCCAGCCCTGGCCAAGTTCATGGCAGTCACTCATCATGGCTACAACGTTCTCAAGATGCCAGAAGCGGAGGAATCATCACGGTCCCGTGTGAAGAGAGCGATGCGGTGTGCTCCCTTGAGCGCGCCTTTCGAGCCACAGCGATTGACGACCCCGACAGCAGAAGTGAAGGCCCTCCGGCGACCATGCCCAAGAAGAAGAAGCCGCGCCGTGCAGGACCTCAGGAGGATGGCGTCGCGGCAGGAGCTTCATCAGGATCAGCGCCCGCTCCAGGGTGCCTCCCTCCATTGCATAGGAAAGCGCGCCCGGCGCCCTCCTCAGGCAGGGCACGGGGGCTCTCTTCTGGAGGGCCTCAGACATTGCCAACCTCACGAAGGAGGCGCTTGGGCACCACTTGGAAGTGTGCTTTGCGGCACATGTTCCTCAAGAGAGCATAGGGCAAGGAGTGCCCACCACTCAGGAGTTCATCACCAAGACCACTCAGGAACTGCGAGATGCAAGGGCCATGCACGGTGACAGCCGCTCACGAGGGGCAGCTTCGCATCCTGGCGAGGATGCTGGGCTACGTGTATGCATCGACATCCCCGGGCTCAACAGGGCCGCATCTCAGGAGCGCTTCTGGCCATCACGTGTGGGCCGATGCGAGGGCCCTCCGCACAGCTACGTTCGCATGCCCTTAGGCTTGCCGAGCGTGGCGTCAGCCTATCAGCGCAACATGCGGCGTATCCTGGCGGCTTAGGAGGCCAGGTACCATGCCGTTCTAGAGGAGATGGGGACGTCTTCAGGGAACCTCCCGAGCCCCAGAGCCTCCTGAGGCTCAGGGCTCCGGTGGCTCATGAGGAGTCATTTCTTTAATGCACGCCTTCAGCTGCACCAACTCTACTTAGTCTACAGAACCAAGTGACATCTTCCAAGCTCGTTTAAGCTGGGAGCGCCCCTCGGGCTGCATTATTCCCAGGCCACATGGGTCTGTACCTATGGCATGTATCCCTTTCTCTTATGTCTTTAGCTTACCTTGCTGGGGGCGCCCCTTGGGTTGCATCATCCCCAAGCCGCCGGGCCGGACCCAGTGGCATGTATCTTCCAGCATTTATCCAAGTTGATCTGCTCTCCATGCTTAACCTGCCAACTGCTATCGCCTGCTCGATTGCCGCCCGCCACAGGTCTGTTCATCCTTTGCAATTCGCTTGCACGTTAAAAGGGGGGCTCCTGAGCATCGTGACTCAGGAGCTCTTACTGGCTCTCCAGCCCTCACCCCCTGGCCTTGACCACGGCATCGTGACCTGGCATACCAGCGGCGGCTGAGCTCGCTCAAGGGCCGGGACCTGAGGTCGTAGAGTGCTTGCATCTAACCGCCCTGCAGGAACTTACAGTCACCAAGACTCAAGACCAGGCACAACCCGCCTTGAGGTAAGGCCTTGTGAGTCCCGCGCTGGCTCACGAGAGCCCAGATACACCTCGCAGCCCTGCCGTGCAAGCCACGTGTCAGGGCAGGGCTGTACACACCCCGGGGGCTCCTCCCGGAGGGGCCCCCCATCCCACGCCCAAGTGGAAGCACCATGCTCCGCGCTGGCTGTCGACACTACCAAGGAGCGGCTATGCCCGTGCACAAGCGGAAGCACTATGCTCCGCGCTGATGATAAACAACTGAGGGCGACCCCACGGTCGTGCCAACCTCAGGGAGCCCAGAGCTCAGCACCCAGCCTTACCGCAACGCCTCCCCTCGGGAGATCCGCGCATGGGGGCTGGGCATGGGGGCTGCGCTCGGGTCACGCCCAAGCGCACGCCACCCAACCAGGTCCCCCGGACCTGGGCATCGCGCGCCCCTCCCGAGGCCTCGGCAAGGGCAGGTATGGAAATTGTTTGCACGTCAAGGGGGACTCCTGAGCATCGCGAGTCAGGAGCCTAACTGGTCACGTAGCCCCTCACTCCTTGGTCCTTCCTGGTCTTCGGTCGGCCCAATGGCGGTTGAGGTATGCGCGGGGCCAGGCTCTGCCGACGTTGAACATTAATCTATCCCCACGAACTCTCCCTATATGATGTTTGCGCGTCAAGGGGGACTCCTGAGCATCGCGACTCATGAGCCTAACTGGTCACGTAGCCCCTCACTCCTTGGTTCGTCCTGGTCTCCGGTCGACCCAATGGCGGTTGAGGTATGCGCGGGGCCGGGCTCTGCCAACGCAGAATGCAAAGCAAATAGGAAGGAAATCGCAAAATCTCGAAGCAAATATTACAAGCATATTGTCCTCACAATACCAAATGAAAAGTCTAAACGCCTCCACGAGGCCTGATACATGTTGCAGGAACGGAACGGGAAGAATGGCCGCAGGTCACCTCTGGACGTCGCCGTCGCCTGCGGAAGGCGCTCCCCCATGAGCGGTTTTGTCTTCACCTTCACCACCAGCCGCAAGGTCGACGACGCCGGACAGAGGAGCGGAGACGAAGCTGCGGAACCTCCTCAGCAAGGCCCCCACCTGATCCTGCATAGCCGAGGCAGCCGCCTCGTATTGATCTTCCGCTACAGGCTCCAGCAGCTTGTCGAGGCAAGCATTGGGGTCGCGAAGGTGCAGGTGGCTAAAGACGCGAGTCAGCGCGGCTGAAGACATGATGCGAGCTTCTGCCTCCGCCATGGGACCGAGACCATCAACGACCTCCTCAAGCGCCTTCACCACGAGAGGAAGCAGCTGGGCGGGGCCGTCCTCGTCGGTGTCCAGAGGCTTCTCCAGGCCGTGCTCATAGAGCGTCTTCAGCGCCTTGCGAGATCTCTTCTCGAGATCGGCAAAGGCCACGCGGTCTTCGGCCAGGACTCGCGCCTTGGCATCAAGATCGGCCTCCCTCATCCCCATATTCCGCTCCAACTCTTCCAACCGGTTGCGCTCGGCGGCCTGCTTCTTCCCGAGCTCCACCAATTCAGCATCACGGTTCTTGACGGCTTCCTCCCTGGCCTTCATCTCCTCCTCCTTCGCTTGGCGGCAGCGCACCGCTTCGGCGTGCTTGTCGCGCAGGCTCTGCAGCTCGCCCTCCAGCACTTGGCAGTGGTCACGGGCGGCCTTGGCGTCTTTTAGCGCTGCCTCACGATCGGCTGCAGCGCTGGCGGCTCCTTGCTTATCCTTCTCGGAAGCCACATCAGCCTGGCCCAGCGCCGCACGAACTGCCTGGTCGGAGTGAAGCCAGCCAGAGACCAACTCCAGACTCCCGGTGTCACACCCTGATTTTCATGCCACAACACTTAAGCTAATAAATCATGATAAAATGTGGTTTGACAAAAACTTTTGAGTGTTTTTTCCTTGCTTTGATTGAATGTTTGACTGCTGTTTGCAAGTGCTCTAAAAATCAAATAAATCCTACAACTCTTATACTCCTTCCCCTTGATCCAAAAACCTTTCCAAATGATCATGCCATGTGTATAGGACATAAAAATAATTTCTTACAAAAATAATTTGGCCAAATAGTATTTTCAAAAATTAGTTTTCCAAAAAACCCTGAATTGAGGTTTGCACTACAAGTACTTAATTAAGGATAGTAAAAATCTTTCCAAAAATATATTTGACTCCTATTAGATATAGGACACCCGAAACCACAAAATATAATTTTAAAAGTTATTTTCCTATTTTATTTAAAGGCTTTTCTTAAGTCCAGAAATTTTATTTAATACGTTAAAATTATTTTAATGCTTTAAAAATATTTGGGAAAAACCTAGGGAAACTCAGTGGACATATATTGTCCATATATAAGAGTTTCAACACATGGTCATGTTCAAAATATTGGTCAAATACCTCAAAAACCCTTTCTAGATATCTCAAGCTTTTGAAATATTTACAAAGAAAATATTCCCCAAAAATTCCAAGAAAATTCTAGCATGTCACATATGACATTTTTGATCATCCTACCAAGTCTCATGTCATGGAGAATAGTATAACCCCATGAAACCCTCTCGAAACCACTTCTGTCCTTTTTCAAGTTTGAACAACTTTGCACTGTCAAACATGTACAAATGCTCTCAAACTTGGTGCACATGCTGAAATGGTGCAATAATGCATCTAGACCAAATGGTACAAGTTGGAGAGAATGTTATCTTGATCAAAGTGCCCCAAAACCCTCTCTGTCTAGAACCAAATTTGAACAAGTTTACATTGGCAACTTTCTCCTTTTGATCTCAACTTTTTTGGACATGTTCAGAACCTCAAATGATGACACTACACTAAGTGGTGCATCAAGGAGAATAGTTTGCATGACTAAATCTTGGAAAGTCCATTTCTGTAGATTTATAGGGTTTACAAAAGTTGCTTTGGCAACTTTGCCCAAATAAACTCAATCTTGGTGGAACCCACTATTTTCTCATTCCATTTGACCGTGTAAAGCCTCATGACAAGGGAAGTCCATTTGCTTGCCCAAACCCACATCAAACACCTTATGGTAGAAATTTAAAATGCATGTTTTGTCCATTTCCACTAATCTCCATGAGCTCAACATTCTCCCACAGCCCCATCTGCTCCTCCTCTACTTCCTGCATGCTTAGCTGCCCAAGGAGCAATGATTAAGGGGGGCAAAGACCCATATTTCCTCTCTGGACAGCCACTTTACCCTCCCTTTCTCATCTCTCTCTCTCACTCCTGGCAAGTTCAAGAGCATCCAAATCTTCCACCCTCTTGTTTATTCCTCCTACAGACGCCAGACACAAGTGGACACGCGGGTGCGTGCAAAAAGCCGCGGGTGCCAGCCAAAGACGCGCTCTGGAGCACGTCATCACGCTCCCGACCGTTGACACCGCAACCCCCGACCACCTCGAGTCTCCCCCTTGCACCAGTCGAGGTGCCTCGACGTCCGCAACACGCCACCGTGCTGGCCCCCTCGTTTCCCTCTCTATCCTGCCCGTGCCGCGCGTGCCCAGAGCCGCCCGAGCCCGCCAATGCGCGTCCGAGCTCGTGGCTCCACCCGGAGCTCGCCCCACTCCCTCTCTCTCTTCTTGGCGCCCTACTCCACCCCCATGAGCGCCGCAGACAGCCCCGAGCTTCCTCCCGTTGCCACTGCGGCCATTTCCGTCGATGCCCGTAGGCCACGTCCACGGTGAGCCACGGCCTCGCTATATAAGGCCGCCCGAGGCCTCTCTCTGGAGCCCCTTCGCCCTCTCTCTCCCGTACGTCGCCCAAACCCAGACATACCTCTCTCCGTGCCCTCCATCCACCACAATGGCCAGAGCATCGCCGTTGGGCTCCGCATAAATTTGAGCTAACCCAAGCTCTCGTTCACCCCCTAGCCACTCCAACGCCCTCATACCTCCACCACAAGTCCCTCCATCGCCTCCGTTCGCCCCCGGGAAGGCCAGGCGCTCACGGCCAAAAATGGTCGATGGCCTCCTCCGCCACCATCCAAACCGTCGCCACTACGGCCATCCTCGGCGTGCGTGAAGCACCTAGAAGGATGTGTCGCAGCCTCCTGAGCACGCTGGAGGGCAGAGGGTCGCCGGAGATGCTCTATAGCCCCGGCAATTGGTACGTCTCCATCGTATCTATAATTTTTGTTTGTTCCATGCAAATATTATTCACTTTCATATACTTTTTGGCAACTTTTAATATTATTTTTGGGACTAACATATTGATCCAGTGCCCAGTGCCAGTTCCTGTCTGCTGCATGTTTTATGTTTCGCAGAATATCCATATCAAACGGAGTCCAAATAGGATAAAAACGGACGGAGCTTATTTTTGGAAAATATGGAAAATTCAGAAGAAAAATCCATGCGAGATGGTGCCGAGGTGGTCACGAGGCGGGCGCCCCCACAGGCGCGCCGCCTACCTCGTGAGCCCACCGTAAGGCGGTTGATGCTCTTCTTTGCCGCAAGAAAGATAATATTCGGAAAAAATCTGGGCGAAGGTTTCAGGCCAATCGAGTTACGGATCTCCATATATCGCCAAACGGTGAAATAGAGCCGTAATAGAACGCAGAAACAGAGAGATAGATCCAATCTCGGAGGGGCTCGCGCCTCCCAAGCCATGGGAGCCAAGGAACAGGAGAAACCCTCCTCCCATCTAGGGAGGAGGTCAAGGAAGAAGAAGAAGAAGGGGCTCTCTCCCTTGCTTCGGTGGCGCCAAACGCCACGGGGCCATCATCTTCACCGCGATCTACACCAACACCGCCGTCATCTTCACCAACATCTCCATCACCTTCCCCCCTCTATCTACAGCGGTCCACTCTCCCGCAACCCGCTGTACCCTCTACTTGAACATGGTGCTTTATGCTTCATATTATTATCCAATGATGTGTTGCCATCCTATGATGTCTGAGTAGATTTTCGTTGTCCTATCGGTGATTGGTGAATTTCTATGATTGATTTGAGTTGCATGTTTTATTATTGGTGTTGTCCTATGGTGCCCTCCGTGTCACGCAAGCGTGAGGGATTCCCGCTGTAGGGTGTTGCAATGTGTTCATGATTCGCTTATAGTGGGTTGCGTGAGTGACTGAAACACAAACCCGAGTAAGTAGGTTGTTTACATATGGGATAAAGGGGACTTGATGCTTTAATGCTATGGTTGGGTTTTACCTTAATGAATCTTTAGTAGTTGCGGATGCTTGCTAGAGTTCCAATCATAAGTGCATATGATCCAAGTAGAGAAAGTATGTTAGCTTATGCCTCTCCCTCAAATAGAATTGCAATAACGATTATCGGTCTAGTAACATAGTCAGTTGCCTAGGGACAATTCCGCAACTCCTACCACCACTTTTCCACACTCGCCATATTTACTATAGTTGTGTCTTTACTTTAACAGCCCCTAGTTTTATTTTCGTGCTTTTATTTTCTTGCTAGCCTTTCCAAAAACACCTACAAAGTACTTCTAGTTTCATACTTGTTCTAGGTAAAGCGAACGTCAAGCGTACATAGAGTTGTATCGGTGGTCGATAGAACTTTAGGGAATATTTGTTCTACCTTTAGCTCCTCGTTGGGTTCGACACTCTTACTTATCGAAAACTGTTGAGACCCCCTATACTTGTGGGTTATCAAGACCTTTTTCTGGCGCCGTTGCCGGGGAGCAATAGCGTGGTGTGAATATTCTTGTGTGTGCTTGTTTGCTTTATCACTAAGTAATTTTTATTTGCTGTTCTTAGTTGTTTTCTATCTTTAGTTATGGGTAGGAAACGCAAAACACCAAAAAAATTAGTTGTATCTACTGCTCCAATGGTTGAAGAACCACTCAAAATCTATCACACTGCTGAAGCTTATTACTTGGATCATCTTCGATCCCTTTGTGCTCGTGCTGAAACCCCAACTAGCTTAGTTGAGTGCAAATCTTTAGATGAGCATGCCTGTTATGTGTGACACCGTATATCTGAAAAAGGGAAACTTTTACTAGTTCAAATTCATCGTATGCAATGCTATGCTTGGAATTTATGTGAAATTTATGATTTTACTTGTTGTTCTGAAAACCCTAAGAAACACCTTCCCTACCAATGTGAGCTTATTGATAATGGAATCTTATCCTCGTATGCTAAGGGTGTTTATAATTACTATGATGTTCAACAAATTGAAGAATTTGTTGCTTTTAAGGGTGCTTACGAAATTGCTTCTTTGATTGAAAAGTATGGTGCTACTCTTTACGAATCTGAAAATTTTGCCATACTTAAATATTGCTATGATAATTATGCTTCTAATCCTTATGTTAAACCATATATTGAGAACTACTCCGCTGTCCAAGAAGAGACTAATATTTTGCAGGAAGCTATGGAAGAAGAAATTGATGAAACTGTGAGCTCATTGGATGAAAAAGATGATGAGGAGAGCGAAGAACAAAAGGAGGAAGAGCGGATTAGCTACCCATGCCCACCTTCTAATGAGACTAACTCTTCAACTCATACATTGTTTAATTCCCCTTCGTGCTTACCGAAGGATGATTGCTATGATCCCGTTGATTATTTTGAAATACCCCTTTTTGATGATGCTTTTTATGCTTGTGGCCAAGATGCCAATATGAATTATTCTTATGGAGATGAACTTGCTATAGTTCCTTATGTTAAACATGAAATTGTTGCTATTGCGCCCACGCATGATAGTCCTATTATCTTCTTGAATTCTCCCGATTACTCTATATCGGAGAAGTTTGCACTTATTAAGGATTATATTGATGGGTTGCCTTTTACCGTTGCACATGATGATTTTGATAAATATAATATGCATGTGCTTGCTGCTCCTACTTGCAATTATTATGTGAGAGGAACTATATCTCCACCTCTCTATGTCTCCAATACAATAAAATTGCAAGAAACTATTTATACTATGCATTGGCCTTTACTAGGTGTTCATGAATTGTTCTTTTATGACATGCCGATGCATAGGAAGGGAGTTAGACTTCGTAATTGCTTGATATATGTTGCTTTGTGCTCACTACTAAATTCTAAATCATTGCAAATTAAAATTGGCTTTGATATACCTTGGGATCCGGGTGGATTCGCTACTTGAGCACTATATGCCTAGCTTATTGGCTTTAAAGAAAGCGCTGCCAGGGAGACAACCCGGAAGTTTTAGAGAGTCATTTATTTCTGTTGAGTGCTTTCATATAGTTTAAAAACAACAAAAATAAAGAGGGGAACTCAAAACTTTTTCAAAAAGAAAAGTGAAAGTGAGAGAGACGAGCATTGTGAAAGTGGGGGACGTCCTTGAACTTTGTTCATGCCCATGGGAACTTTGTGAATCTTAATTACAGAAACTACTCAATAAAAATAATTATCCCCTTGTACAATTCCATTGTATTATAAAAACAATATGCCAAGGTCTGCCTTTAGGATGTTTACAATGCTCGTTGATTTGTGCGGTGCAGGACAGAAACTTTGGCTGTAGTGCGCGAATTTTAATTTTTTACTAGACGTCAAATGGTTCTGATTATTTTTGCACTGTATTGCTGTAAAAATTGTTTTTTTTCATAATTTTGGCAGAATTTTTCAAGTATCAGAAGTATGGTGAATGTTTAGATTGCTACAGACTGTTCTGTTTTAGACAGATTCTGTTTTTTATGCATAGTTTGCTTGTTTTGATGAAACTATCAATTTATATCAGTGGATAAGCCATGAAAAAGTTATATTACAGTAGACACAATGCAAAAACAAAATATGAATTGGTTTTCAATAGTACTTATAGTAGTGATTTGCTTTGTTATACTAACGGATCTTACCGAGTTTTCTGTTGAAGTTTTGTGTGGATGAAGTGTTTAATTGAGAAGGTTTCGATGTGAGAAGAAGGAAGAGAGGCAAGAGCTCAAGCTTGGGGATGCCCGAGGCACCCCAAGTAAATATTCAAGGAGACTCAAGCGTCTAAGCTTGTTGATGCTGGGAAGGCATCCCCTCTTTCTTCAACAAATATCGGTATGTTTTCGGATTCGTTTCGTTCATGCGATATGTGCAAGTCTTGGAGCGCATTTTGCAATTACGTTTTTATTTTTCTTTTATGCACCATGCTGGTATGAGATAGTCCTTGGTTGATCTATAGAATGCTCATTGCACTTCACTTATATCTTTTGAGTATGGCTTTATAGAATGCTTCATGTGCTTCACTTATATCATTTGAAGTTTGGATTGCCTGTTTCTTTTTACATAGACAACGGCCATTTGTAGAGTGCTCTTTTGCATCACTTATATTTGTTAGAGCACGGGCATATCTTTTGTAGAAAGAATTAAACTCTCTTGCTTCACTTATATCTATTTAGAGAGATGACAGGAACTGGTCATTCACATGGTTAGTCATAAAATCCTACATAAACTTGTAGATCGCTGAATATGATATGTTTGATTCCTTGCAATAGTTTTGCGATATAAAGATGGTGATATTAGAGTTATGCTAGTGGGTGGTTGTGGATTGTAGAGACACTTGTGTTGAGGTTTGCAAGTCCCGTAGCATGCACGTATGGTAACCGTTGTGTGACAAATTTGAAGCATGGGGTGTTTCTTTGATTGTCTTCCTTATGAGTGGCGGTCGGGGACGAGCGATGGTCTTTTCCTACCAATCTATCACCCTAGGGGCATGCGTAGTAGTACATTGCTTCGAGGGCTAATAAAATTTTGCAATAAGTATATGAGTTCTTTATGACTAATGTGAGTCCATGGATTATACGCACTTTTACCTTTCCATCATTGCTAGCCTCTTCGGTACCGTGCATTGCCCTTTCTCACCTCGAGAGTTGGTGCAAACTTCGCCAGTGCATCAAAACCCCATGATATGATACACTCTATCACACATAAGCCTCATTATATCTTCCTCAAAACAGCCACCATACCTACCTATCATGGCACTTCCATATCCATTCCGAGATATATTGCCATGCAACTTCCATCATCATCATATACATGACTTGAGCATTCATTGTCATATTGCTTTGCATGATTGTAAGATAGCTAGCATGGTGTTTTCATGGCTTGTCCGTTTTTTGATGTCATTGCTACGCTAGATCATTGCACATCCCGGTACACCGCCGGAGGCATTCATATAGAGTCATATCTTTGTTCTAGATATCGAGTTGTAATATTGAGTTGTAAGTAAATAAAAGTGTGATGATCTTCATTATTAGAGCATTGCTTCAGTGAGGAAAGGATGATGGAGACTATGATTCCCCCACAAGTCGGGATGAGACTCCGGACTTTTTTAAAAAAAGAGGCCAAAGAAGCCCATCAAAAAAATAAACTAAAAATAATAAAAAAACAAAAAAATGATAGAAAAAGAGAGAAGGGGCAATGTTACTATCCTTTTACCACACTTGTGCTTCAAAGTAGCACCATGTTCTTCATAGGGAGAGTATCCTATGCTTTCACTTTCATATACTAGTGGGAATTTTCATTATAAAACTTGGCTTGTATATTCCGATGATGGGCTTCCTCAAATGCCCTAGGTCTTCATGAGCAAGCAAGTTGGATTCACACCCACTTAGTTTCAGTTTGAGCTTTCATACACTTATAGCTCTAGTGCATCTGTTGCATGGCAATCCCTACTCCTCACATTGACATCAATTGATGGGCATCTCCATAGCCCGTTGATTAGTTGCGTCAATGTGAGACTTTCTCCTTTTTTATCTTCTCCACATAACCTCCATCATTATATTCTATTCCACCTATAGTGATATATCCATGGCTTAAGCTCATGTATTGCGTGAGGGTTGAAAAAGCTGAAGCGCATTAAAAAGTATGAACCAATTGCTCGGCTTGTCATCGGGGTTGTGCATGATGGGGGCATTTTGTGTGACGAAAATGAAGCATGGCCAATGTCACATCCCAGATAGACCATGCATTAGGGTGTGCATCATGTTTAAATTTCATTTGAATTTGAAATGGGAAGGCAGAAACCCTGAACACCCCCTTAAAACAACTAGGGTTTACTAAAAATTATTTCAATGAATCCAAATGCCCTTCAAAATGCTCATCCTCTTTATTTGGGTTCGAACCCATGTCAAAGAAGGTGAACCATTTTCTAGGTCATCTAAGGGTTCTAGAATTAATTCACAAGTTTTTGAAATAAGCATTTCAAATTATGAAAAATATTTTAAATGTTCAAAATTGCCAAACCAGAATGTTTCATGTTGGGAATATTCCAACAAGTGACCAGGAGCATTTTGGTAATTTTAAAATGGTTTTGGTATTTTAAAAACCCCAACAAAGTTACGTAAAATAGGAAAAAGCTTAAAAAGGAAAAACTTACATGTCAGCTCACGCCCCACCTGCCCCCAGCCCAAGCATGCCGCCAATGAGCTGCTTGGCTCGCCAGCAGCAGCTCTGGTGTCCGGCCGGCGAGCGCAGCAGCGCCACGCAGCTGGCCGCCGCCTGCTTCACCTCTTCGCCGCCGCCACGCTGGGCGACCTCCGCGTCGTCGCCCGACCCAGGACACCCCATTCTCCCCCTGCTCCTCTCTCTCGCTCTCCCTCGCCATGGCCGACGCCACCGTTGCCGCTCCTCCGTCGTAGCCGTAGCCACCGTCGTCCCAGCCCACGAGACCTTGTCGGTCACCTCGCCGTCGTCGACTCCGTCGAACAAGCCAAGCTCAGGCTCTTGCTTCGCCCGGCTGCCGCACCGACCTCGCCCGACTCCGCCACCGCGGAGATCCCCATCGCCGTCGCCGCCGATCGACCGTCCCGACCCGACGAGGCTCTCTACGGGTTCACTGTGAGCCTGGCTACTCCCCCGTCCTCTCCGCTCTCTTCCTCTTGCACCACAACGAGCGCACGTCGATCACCCGAACGCACCGCCGCGGAGCTCGTCGCCGACGAGGCTCCGGCCACCCAACGGCCACGCCACCCTGTCCATCGCACTCACCGAGCTGCGCTGGACCTAACTATGCACTCCACGCGCCTCACTTTGCCCCCTAGCAACAAACCCGACATCACCCGAGCCCCGGCCGCCGCCCGACTCGTCGCCGGCGCCAACTCCGGCCACCCCTAACCCAACTGACCCCACCAAACACCGCGGCTCATCTCCAGCTCCACGTAGATGCTCCCCGCGCCTCATTTGATGCCCGGAAAGTGCAAAAGCACTTTGCTCCGCCGCGCCTGGCCTCGCCGGCGGCTAGACGCCGGCGAGTTGACCCTGTCCGTGGGCCCTGTTGACTGTCTGAGTCAATGACAGGTGGACCCCCCCGGTTAACTAATTAGGATTAGTTCTAATTAATCTAATTAGTTAAACTAACCCTGACATGCGGGTCCCACTGGTCAGTTTGACCTGGACGACCCCGTTGACCCCTGACGTCACGCTGACCTCATGCTGACGCATTAATTCAAATTCTGGATTTATTTTTATATAGTAAATTCCAGAATATAAATCAAATTTCAAATGCTTATAACTTTTATTCTATAACTCCAAATGCAAAGATTTATATATGAAAAATTATCAGAAAAATACACTCTATCCATTGGTACAGGTTTCATGCATGTTAAAACAAGTTAACTATGCTGAATAACCAGAATAAGGAATTGCACCATTAGGTCTAACTCAAATGAACTATCATTTGAATCCTTGATTCAAATGAGTTCATCCCCTGTTCTTTCAACTTGCATTAGGCCAACACACATCCATCTTGCCATGTCATAGCATGCATCATATTGTTGCATATTGTCTTGTGTGTTTATTTCGGTGTGTTTTCATGATAGGTTCTGCCCCCGAAGATAACCTCGACTACCCATCTGAAGGGCAGTTCTCACCCCAGCTCCATCGAGCAAGCAATTCATTGATCATTCGATACAAACCCATGTTCTCGCTTCGCTCTCGTTTATCGCATTAAGACAACGCGATTCAACTGTTGTGTGTCTGCGGTAGTTGAACCCACTTCCTTTGCATGACTGTCATTGCCACAAGAACTAGATGAAACCCACTAGTATGTGTAGGAGTTGATTGAGCCATGTTTGTGATTCCTACCATGCTATGCTTGCTATGCTTAGAGTTGTGTCAGTCGGCTCATCGGGATGATGAACTGGAGTGAAAGGTTGTGTTGGTTCGAGAGTGAAAGTGTTGAACACGATTTGGTAAAGGTATCGATGAGAGGCCATGTAGGAGTACATGGTGGGTTGTTTCATTGAGGCCGCACTTAAGAACTGAGATCTGTGTTTGTGATCCATGAACTAGCTACTACCACGCATTGGGCCCGAAACCAATGGACCCTCTCGGCTTCTTAACCACCCCTGTTCATAGTCCGGAGTTGCAAGTAGTTTCGTGTTTGTAGCATCTTTGGGGCCGCACGCATAGCGCTGACCTTAGGGGTGGGTTGTGTTGCGGTAGGCACCTTGGGTCCGTGTACCGAGTGCCGTTTGGTATCTCGGGAACCCTGCACACATCGTTCGGGGCTGTATGGGAAACCTCGGCGGACTCCTGCGGATGGAACCGAATAGGCGATAAACCTGGACTAGGGACTTGAGTGTTTAGGTAGGTTGTGGCCGACACCCACGTTGGGCTTCCGCTGAAGGTTGCCGAGTACATGTCGTGTAAACGATTTATAAGTGGTGAGCGTGTGTGAAGAAGTATACCCTGCAGGTTAAATATGATCTATTGAATAGCCGTGTCCACGGAGAAGGACTTCGGGTTACCTATATCAGTTCATAGACAAGTAAATGGATACTACTAAAAGCCTCAAGATAAGTGTGAGTATCGTGGATGGCCCTCTCGGGGATGACGAGAGAGGATCCACGGTGGAGTATTGTGATGGTGATTAGTGGACTGCGTATGCGACAAAATGCTTTACAAAGTGTGTCACGTGGATAGCTTAGCCAAGAGTCAAAGCTGGCTTGCTGCAAATAACTCCACTTCCTTCCTTGAGAATGTGCATGTATGATAGGATTCGTGGTAAGACTTGCTGAGTACTTTTGTACTCATGTTTGTAATCAATATTTTTGAGAGGACTATACTACCCCTCCGACGGATTCTATGTAGATGTTGACTTGACGAGTAAGCTAGCCACCCGTGGCGATCTAAGACTTGTGAAGGGCCATTGTAGATAGAAAGGCTCCAACAAGCTTTCTTTCTTTCTAGAGTCGTACTCGAGACATAGTTTGCTTCCGCATGTGCTTGTATGATTGTATGACTTGAGTGTTGGGTCATGTGACCCCTACCTGTATGAATATGTTATGTATGGCTCCTCGGGCCTCTTAAATAAAGTACTTGAGTTGTAGAGTTTTGTTGTGATGCCTTGTTGTATTTACTCATATCGGGCATATTATGTGTATGATTGAAATGCTTGGTATGAGTGGGATCCGACAAACTAGTTGTTTATCCTTGGCAGCCTCTCATATGGGGAAATGTAGTCTCGTGCTTCGGCGATAGTAGTCCGCTACAGCCCGGTTCACGAGTCCTGCTAGCCCAAAGACTACTGCTTGGACACTTGACTGGCGGCATGTGTTTCATTTCGTTCCTATATCTGTCCTTCGGGAAATGTCACGCGGTGATACTCGAGTCCTGCCTAGCCTGCTACAGCCGGGATACGGAGTCCTGTTAGCCAGTGCTACAGCCCTAGTTCATACGTTGATGACCGACATGCTCGAAGTGTTTCATGTATGCCTGTCCCCATAGGTTAGTGCCGCTTTGGGTTCACGACTAGCCATGTCGGCCCGGTTCTTTGTCATGTGGATGCTAGCGACACTATCATATCGTGAGCCAAAAGACATAAACGGTCCGGGCCATGGTAAGGCGACACCGTGGGAATACCGTGCGTGAGGCCGCAAAGTGATATGAGGTGTTACCGGCTAGGTCGATGTGACTTGGAATCGGGGTCTGACAGCGTTGGCATCGAGCAGGGCTGCTGTGGGTTCGCTAAGCCAAACTGGTGAAGTTGAGTCTAGAAATGCTTTAGTTATATGTAGGGAATTGATTTTGGGAGGAGCGTAAGGCTCTTTTTACTCCTTTACCTTATGACCTCGATCTGAGTCATCCTCTTCTCATTCGGCGTGGGTATAGGACTAGGCTCTCTTCTCTCTATCGTGTTCACGTGTTACTAATCCGTAGTAACTTATAGGATTGTTGGTTACATCCTCAGTTCAGTGCTACTAAATTTTAGTATGCTATCATTTGAACCAGAACCTTGATATGATGTTGTTAAGTGGTTTGGCAATCTGATTTTGAATGTCTCAAATCTGATTTTGAGCATTTACAGATGTTATGCTGCCCGATTTTCCCTAGAAATTCTAATGCCTTTGCATTGTGGCTGTGCTTTCAGATGGCCACCCGCCCCCAGAACCAAGTGGTTCGCTGACCCGTTGCATTGATGTGTGCGGTCACACGGCCATGTTGGTTAGGGTGATGATTGAGGCTGGTTATCGATGGTATCCTGAATATACCGTCGAGGAGCAGTTTAGGATTTCAATCAAAGCCAATATCTATGCACGGTCCGGATCTATCCATCTTACCCGAGCTCTTGAGCCACTTCACTTTGTTCCTATGGGCTCGGAATCACTATTGGAATGTCGTGCAAGATGCAGCCTATTCCATGATGACTATTATTCGAGCCAGGACTGCTTTGCTGAGCAACACCGATTTCCGCTATATGCGGCATCCTTCACAGGGCGCATGGCTATCTTCGAGGTTTGTACAGCGATGCATCCCATGAGGACTCACTCCTTCGCACTACTACTGAGTTCTTTGGAGGACAAGGACCGTGAGAACCGGGCCTTGCGTATGGAGCTTTTTAATGCCCGTTCTGACCACTGGGCTACTCTGACTAGGTTTGCACCTGCCGTGCAAGCTGGATGTATGGACATGAGAGACTTGTACCCCGTGCGGGCGAGTCTGCCGGACTTCATGGAGTGGCGTGAGGTTGGAGGCATCACTCCTCCTCGTGGGCCTCGTCTGCCACCGTTTGTTGGTCCACGGCCACATCCGAGTCCTTATGGTCCACAGGCCCCACAGGATTGTCTGCTCCTGGACGATCATGTTCCACTTCAGTGCAGGTGGTGACTTCTATGAGGACTACTATGGAGCTGCACGAGATAGTAGTAGTATTCCTAGTATGGTACTAGTTGTATTTCCACCGTCTGCGTGACTCGTGGAATACGACTTAGTGTGTATCATTCGGAAGTGTAGAAAATAATGTATAGGAGTTGGATTGCTTCCGATGAGATGTAACGCCTTTCCTTATAGTTGTACTCCGTCAGGCTTGTACTAAACTATGAATGGTGTGTATGACCGATGGTATATATATATATGGCAGTTTTATATTACCATGTCATACGGATGAACATCTTTGCATTCCATGCTGTCCATTACCTTCCGCACTTCCTTGTTAAATTCTGCCCTCCTGGTTTAAACCTTGCTTTGTCTCCCAGGATGGTCAACACTCGAAACACTCCTGCTGCTCCAGAGCAGGGAGAAGCCAGTGCAGCCAGAAATGTGAATCTGCCGCAACCGCCATCTTTGGCCGAGGTGATCTTTGGAAGCGAGCGCAATAAGCGCGAAACCAACCGCTTATTGGAGCGGATTGAACAAAACACAGCACGCCAGCCAAGAAACGATATGGTTTCACTCAACGATTTCGTCAAGATATATCCTCCAAAATTCAAATGTTCCGTCGAGCCTCTCGACGCAGATGATTGGCTCCGCAGTATCCACCACAAGCTGCGTCCGCTAACGTGGCTGAGGCTGACAAGGTTACCTTTGCCGCCTATCATCTTGAAGGCCCCGCCGATCTCTCGGTGGGAAAATTATGAGGCTATCGTCCGGCTGGACAAGTTACAACTTGGGATGAATTCAGTGCCGCCTTAGTGAGCACCATATTCGTAAGGTCTTATGGACCGCAAGCGTGAGGAATTCTGCAGTTTCACCCAAGGCGGTGACGGTGGATGCCTACAGCCGTGAATTTGGGAGGTTAGCACGTTATGCTCCCAAGAAGTTTCTACCGATGCTAAGAAGCGGCGAGGTTCCGTAAGGGACTTAGCCTGAGCTACGCCGATATCTCCGTCTGCATGAGTGTACCTCTTTCCCGAAGCTAGTCAATAAGGCTATCAGCGCCGAAACTGGGCAGACTGATTTTGAGGCTTCACGCAAGCACATCCGTGATTCTGGATCGTCATCCGGCTCTGGATCCCAGAAGCGCCGGGTTTGGGTTCCAAATACTGCTCTACCACCTAGGTACACCCCGAGGCCATCCTTCGAGGCGCCTCGCCCCAACCAGCCGTATTTTCCACCCAAGACTTATGGAGGTCCAACTGCTAGTGCTGCTCCCCGTCCAAATGTGATCACTTGCTTCAAGTGTGGAGAGACGGGCCACTATATTCGAGAGTGTCCCCAGAACAACCCCAATCAAGCTGGAAAGTCTGTTGGCCGCGGCAAGCCAGCAGGAAAGATGCCCTATGCCAAGCCAGTTGCCACCGCTCGTGGCCATGTCAACTATGTCTCTGCTGAAGAAACTTATGAGGATCCCAACGTCGTCCTCGGTACGCTTCTTGTTAATTGCCATCCGCAACTGTTCTATTGATCTTGGAGCATCTCATTCATTTATTTCTGAGAGCTATGCTCGATTGCACAACACCACATTCTGTGACATGCCTACCTCCATGGAAATTCAAACTCCTGGTTCTAGATGGCAAACCTCTAGAATAAGCCATGGGAATGAAATTCTTGTCGACAGATTAGTCTTTCTTGCATCTATAATAGCTCTCAAGTCCTCGGACATAAACATCATCTTGGGTATGGACTGGATGTCACCCATTATGCTAAGATTGATTGCTCTACTAGAACTGTTCAACTTACCCATCCTTGGGCAAGGCGGTGAATGTTTTAACCCGAGTGTCTAAGCGCCGACTTTACTCCTTAAATGCCAACCCCTTCTAGATCTCAAGATATTCCGGTAGTCCGTGATTTCCGGATGTCTTTCGGAAGAACTGCCAGTGTTCCACCCGACAGGGATGTCGAGTTCGTGATAGATCTTATTCCGGAACCGTCCCAATCTCTAGGAGACCTTATAAGATGGCACCCTAGAACTAGCTGAACTTAAGAAACAACTCGATGAGTCCTTGCAAAGGGCTTCATCCGTCCTAGTTCCTCTCCATGGGCTTGCCCGTCCTCTTCGTCAAGAAGAAGGATGGTGCGGATCGGATGGTTGTAGATTACCGACCATCAATTTGGTCACTATCAAGAACAAGTATCCGCTCCCGGGATCAACGACACAGTATGATCAGCTCGCTGGATCCTCGATCTTTTCAAGATGGATTTGAGGTTGGGCTACCATCAAATCAAAATCAAGAACGGGACATTCCTAAACGGCCTTTGTCACTCGTTATGGCCAATCGAGTACACCGTCATGTCCTTCGGTTTAACCAATGCTCCAGCCACTTTCTCTCGGTTAATAAACTCAATCTTCATGGAGTATTTGGATAAATTCGTCATGGTATACCTCGATGATATACTCATCTACTCCAAGAATGAGGAGGAACATGCCGAACACCTAAGGCTAGTATTGATGAAACTACGAGAGCACCGCCTTTATGCCAAATTCTCTAAGTGTGAATTCTGGTTACCAGAAGTAACCTATCTAGGACATGTAATCTCTGGTAAGGGTATTGCTGTCAATCCCGAGCGAGTTCAAGCCGTCCTTGACTGGACTCCACCTGAATCGGTCAAGCAAGTTCGGAGTTTCCTCGGTTTAGCGAGCTATTGCCGCTTCGCCGAGAATTTCTCTAAAGTTGCTAAACCTCTAACCGAACTCCTCAAGAAAGATAAGAAGTTCGAATGGGCGCCACAAAGTCGAGATCAGCTTTCAGAACTGAAAAGACGCTGACATCTGCTCCGTACTTGTTCCACCAGATTTCTCTAAGGACTTTATTATCTATTGCGGCGCCTCGCGACAAGGACTAGGTTGCATACTCATGCAAGATCGTCATGTGATTGCCTACGCTTCTCGACGATTCGTCCACATGAGGATAACTACCCCACACGATCTAGAGCTTGCAGCGATGGTTCATGCACTCAAAACCTGGCGACATTACCTTACGGGTAATCGTTGCGAAATCTACACCGATCACCAAAGTCTGAAATATATCTTCACCCAACGGATTTGAATCTCGAGGCAAAGACGTTGGGTCGAGTTGATTACAGATTTCGACTTAGGAATATCTTACACCCTGTGCAAAGCCAATGTCATGGCTGACGACTAAGTCGCAAATCTTATTGTAACAATCTGATGTTACAACAAAGTCAACCAATTCTCCACGAGGAATTTCGTAGCTTAATCTTCACATTGTTCCTCGAGGATTCCTCTCCACCCAGGTGGCGAAACCTACCCTTACGGATCAGATCATCAAAGCACGAAGGTAGATCCGGAATCTCCGTGTCGGGAGAAACATCAAGAAAGGAGTCGCATTGTTTCTCCATTGATGAACAAGGTGTCGTGTTCTTTGAAACCGTCTAGTGGTTCCCAAGGTGCGCAACCTGAGGCGATTGATCCTTAAGGAAGCTCATGACTCTCCTCTCACCATTCATCCCGGTAGTACTAAAATGTATCAAGATCTCGCCGAGGTTTTGGTGGACTAGGATGAAGAGAGAAATCGCTCAATACATTGCTAATTGCGACGTCGTCGAAAGTTAAGCGAGCATCAACGGCCTGCTGGTACCCTTCAACCTTTGGAAATTCCTGAATGGAAATGGGATAAAATCGGTATGGATTTCATTACGGGTTTCCCAGACCAAGAGAGGGAATAACGCTATCTTCGTTGTCGTTGATCGTCTTTCCAAAGTAGCCCACTTCCTACCCGTTCGCGAGAGTATAACCGCTAGCCAGCTAGCTGAATTGTACATCTCCCGAATAGTGTCTCTTCATGGTGTTCCATTAGAGATTAACTCCGACCGTGGTAGTCTCTTCACCTCTCGATTTTGGGAAAGTTTCCAAAACGCTATGGGAACTCGTCTCTCCTTTAGCACCGCTTTCCATCCCCAATCAAGTGGTCAAGTAGAACGAGTCAATCAAATCCTAGAGGATATGCTTCGAGCTTCTGTCATCTCTTTCGGCATGAATTGGGAGAAATGCCTTCCATTCGCCGAGTTAAACTTATAACAATAGTTATCAAGCCAGCTTGGGCAAAGCCCTTTCGAAGTTCTTTATGGACGAAAATGTCGAACGCCTCTTAATCGGTCGAAACCGGGAGAGACAACTCTTTGGCCGGACATGATTCAGAAGCGTAAGAGCAGGTTCGCATTGTTCGTGAGAAATTGAAAACAGCCCAATCTCGTCAAAAGAGCCAATATGACCGCAAGCATAAGCCTATGGCTTATGAAATTGGCGAAAGGCTTACCTTCGGTTACCCTCTAAAGGAACCCATCGATTGATATCAAAGGAAAGTTGGCTCCTCGTTACATTGGACCCTTTCGCATTCTTGCCAAGCGAGGGAAGTTGCCTACCAATTGGAACTACCTCCGCATCTTTCCAAGGTCCATGATGTCTTCCACGTTTCCCAACTCAGCGTTGCTTCTCGGATCCTATCCGTGGAGTGGACCACAAACGCTTGATCTCCAAGATAACCTCACCTATCGAGAATACCCGTTCGTATTCTCGACCAAGCCGAGCGTACCACTCGGCGTCGGAATATCAAGTTTCTAAAGGTTCAATGGTCAAACCATTCCGAGCAAGAAGCAACTTGGGAAAGGGAGGATCGTCTTCGACTTGAGTATCCCACCTTTTATAATAGATCCTAAATCTCGGGGCGAGATTCTTTTGAGTGGGGTGAGTTGTCACATCCCGGATAGACCATGCATTAGGGTGTGCATCATGTTTAAATTTCATTTGAATTTGAAATGGGAAGGCAGAAACCCCAGAACACCCCCTTAAAACAACTAGGGTTTACTAAAATTATTTCAATGAATCAAAATGCCCTTCAAAATGCTCATCCTCTTTATTTGGGTTCGTAACCCATGTCAAAGAAGGTGAACCATTTTCTAGGTCATCTAAGGGTTCTAGAATTAATTCACAAGTTTTGAAATAAGCATTTCAAATTATGAAAAATATTTTAAATGTTCAAAATTGCCAAACCAGAATGTTTCATGTTGGGAATATTCCAACAAGTGACCAGGAGCATTTTGGTAATTTTTAAATGGTTTTGGTATTTTAAAAACCCCAACAAAGTTACGAAAATAGGAAAAAGCTTAAAAAGGAAAAACTTACTGTCGCTCGCCCGCCCACCCCTGCCCAGCCCAAGAGCAGCCAACGAGCTGCTTGGCTCGGCCAGCAGCAGCTCGGTGTCGGCCCGGCGAGCGCAGGCGCGCCACGCAGCTGGCCGCCGCCTCGCTTCACCTCTTCGCCCGCCATGCCTGGACGACCTCCGCGTCGTCGCCCGACCCCGTGACACCCCATTCTCCCCCCTGCTCCTCTCTCTCGCTCTCCCTCGCCATGGCCGACGCCACCGTCGCCGCTCCTCCGTCGTAGCCGTAGCCACCGTCGTCCCCGCGCCACGAGACCTTGTCTGGTCGCCTCGCCGTCGTCGACTCCGTCGAACAAGCCAAGCTCCGGGCTCTTGCTCGCCCCGAAGCTGCCGCACCGACCTCGCCCGACTCCGCCACCGCCGGAGATCCCCATCGCCGTCGCCGCCGATCGAGACCGTCCCGACCCAGACGAGGCTCTCTACGGGTTCACTGTGAGCCTCTACTACTCCCCGTCCTCTCCGCTCTCTTCCTCTTGCACCACAACGAGCGCCGCCGATCACCCGAACGCATCGCCATGGAGCTCGTCGCCGACGAGGCTCCGGCCACCCAACGGCCACGCCACCCTGTCCATCGCACTCACCGAGCTGCGCTGGACCTAACTATGCACTCCACGCGCCTCACTTTGCCCCCTAGCAACAAACCCGACATCACCCGAGCCCCGGCCGCCGCCCGACTCGTCGCCGGCGCCAACTCCGGCCACCCCTAACCCAACTGACCCCACCAAACACCGCGGCTCATCTCCAGCTCCACGTAGATGCTCCCGCCCATTTGATGCCCGAAAGTGCAAAAGCACTTTGCTCCGCCCTTTGCCCTCGCCGGCGGCTAGACGCCAGCGAGTTGACCTGTCCGTGGGCCTGTTGATCGTCTCGAGTCAATGACAGTGGACCCCGGTTAACTAATTAGGATTAGTTCTAATTAATCTAATTAGTTAAACTAACCCTGACATGCGGGTCCCACTGGTCAGTTTGACCTGGACGACCCCGTTGACCCCTGACGTCACGCTGACCTCATGCTGACGCATTAATTCAAATTCTGGATTTATTTTTATATAGTAAATTCCAGAATATAAATCAAATTTCAAATGCTTATAACTTTTATTCTATAACTCCAAATGCAAAGATTTATATATGAAAATTATCAGAAAAATACACTCTATCCATTGGTACAGGTTTCATGCATGTTAAAACAAGTTAACTATGCTGAATAACCAGAATAAGAATTGCACCATTAGGTCTAACTCAAATGAACTATCATTTGAATCCTTGATTCAAATGAGTTCATCCCCTGTTCTTTCAACTTGCATTAGGCCAACACACATCCATCTTGCCATGTCATAGCATGCATCATATTGTTGCATATTGTCTTGTGTGTTTATTTCGGTGTGTTTTCATGATAGGTTCTGCCCCCGAAGATAACCTCGACTACCCATCGAAGGGCGTTCTCCACCCAGTTCCATCGGGCAAGCAATTCATTGATCATTCCGATACAAACCCATGTTCTCGCTTCGCTCTCGTTTCTGCATTAAGACAACGCGATTCAACTGTTGTGTGCTGCGGTAGTTGAACCCACTTCCTTTGCATGACTGTCATTGCCACAAGAACTAGATGAAACCCACTAGTATGTGTAGGAGTTGATTGAGCCATGTTTGTGATTCCTACCATGCTATGCTTGCTATGCTTAGAGTTGTGTCAGTCCGGCTCATCGGGATGATGAACTGGAGTGAAAGGTTGTGTTGGTTCGAGAGTGAAAGTGTTGAACACGATTTGGTAAAGGTATCGATGAGAGGCCATGTAGGAGTACATGGTGGGTTGTTTCATTGAGGCCGCACTTAAGAACTGAGATCTGTGTTTGTGATCCATGAACTAGCTACTACCACGCATTGGGCCCGAAACCAATGGACCCTCTCGGCTTCTTAACCACCCCTGTTCATAGTCCGGGAGTTGCAAGTAGTTTCTGGTGTTTGTAGCATGCTGGGGGCCGCACGCAACGCTGACCTTAGGGGTGGGTTGTGTTGCGGTAGGCACCGTGGCCCGGTGTACCGAGTGCCCGTTTGGTATCTCGGGAACCCTGCACACATCGTTCGGGGCTGTATGGGAAACCTCGGCCGGACTCCCTGCGGATGGAACCCGAATAGGCGATAAACCTGGACTAGGGACTTGAGTGTTTAGGTAGGCTGTGGCCGACACCCACGTTGGGCTTCCGCTTGAAGGTTGCCGAGTACATGTCGTGTAAACGCGGCGATAAGTGGTGAGAGTGTGTGAAGAAGTATACCCTGCAGGGTTAAATATGATCTATTGAATAGCCGTGTCCACGGAGAAGGACTTCGGGTTACCTATATCAGTTCATAGACAAGTAAATGGATACTACTAAAAGCCTCAAGATAAGTGTGAGTATCGTGGATGGCCCTCTCGGGGATGACGAGAGAGGATCCACGGTGGAGTATTGTGATGGTGATTAGTGGACTGCGTGTGCGACAAAATGCTTTACAAAGTGTGTCACGTGGATAGCTTAGCCAAGAGTCAAAGCTGGCTTGCTGCAAATAACTCCACTTCCTTCCTTGAGAATGTGCATGTATGATAGGATTACGTGGTAAGACTTGCTGAGTACTTTTGTACTCATGTTTGCTTAATCAATATTTTTGAGAGGACTATACTACCCCTCCGACGGATTCTATGTAGATGTTGACTTGACGAGTAAGCTAGCCACCGGTGGCGATCTAAGACTTGTGAAGGGCCATTGTAGATAGAAAGGCTCCAACAAGCTTTCTTTCTTTCTAGAGTCTGTACTCGACATAGTTTGCTTCCGCATGTGCTTGTATGATTGTATGACTTGAGTGTTGGGTCATGTGACCCCTACCTGTATGAATATGTTATGTATGGCTCCTCGAGCCTCTTAAATAAAGTACTTGAGTTGTAGAGTTTTGTTGTGATGCCTTGTTGTATTTACTCATCGGGCATATTATGCGTGTATGATTGAAATGCTTGGTATGAGTGGGATCCGACAAACTAGTTGTTTATCCTTGGCAGCCTCTCATATGGGGAAATGTAGTCTCGTGCTTCGAGCGATAGTAGTCCGCTACTGCCCGGTTCACGAGAGTCCTGCTAGCCCAAAGACTACTGCTTGGACACTTGACTGGCGGCATGTGTTTCATTTCGTTCCTATGTCTATCCTTCGGGAAATGTCACGCGGTGATACTCGGAGTCCTGCCTAGCTGCTACAGCCGGGATACCGGAGTCCTCATTAGCCAGTGCTACAGCCCGAGTTCATACGTTGATGACCGACATGCTCGAAGTGTTTCATGTATGCCTGTCCCCATAGGTTAGTGCCGCTTTGGGTTCACGACTAGCCATGTCGGCCCGGGTTCTTTGTCATGTGGATGCTAGCGACACTATCATATACGTGAGCCAAAAGACGCAAACGGTCCCGGGCCATGGTAAGGCGACACACGTGGGAATACCGTGCGTGAGGCCGCAAAGTGATATGAGGTGTTACCGGCTAGGTCGATGTGACTTGGAATCGGGGTCCTGACAGCCAAACTATATGATTTTGTAGGGATAACTTTGCTTTGGCCTTGTTGTTTTGAAAAGACATGATTGCTTTATTGGTACGCTCGAAGTATTATTGTTTTTATGTCAAATGATAGACTATTGCTTTCAATCACTCGTGTCTTAATATTCATGCCATGATTAGACATATCATCAAGATTATGCTAGGTAGCATTCCACATCAAAAATTATTCTTTTTTATCGTTTACCTACTCGAGGACGAGCAGGAATTAAACTTGGGGATGCTGATACGTCTCTGTCGTATCTATAATTTTTGATTGTTCCATGCCAATATTATTCACTTTCATATACTTTTTGGCAACTTTTTATATTATTTTGGGACTAACATGTTGATCCAAAGCCCAAATGCCATTTCACATGCATTGCATGTTTTATGTTTCAGAATATCCATATCAAACGGAGTCCAAACGGGATAAAAATGGACGGAGCTTATTTTTGGAAAATATGGAAAATTCCAAGAAAAATCCACGCGAGACGGTGCTCGAGGTGGTCACGAGGCAGGCGCGCCCAGGCGCGCCGCCTACCCTCGTGAGCCCACCGTAAGGCGGTTGATGCTCTTCTTTTGCCGCAAGAAAGATAATATTTGGAAAAAAATCTGGGCGAAGGTTTCAGGCCAATCGGAGTTGGATCTCCATATATCGCCAAACGGTGAAACAGAGCGAGCAACGCAGAAAAGAGAGATAGATCCAATCTCGGAGGGCTCTCGCCTCCCAAGCCATGGGAGCCAAGGAACAGAAAACCCTCCTCCCATCTAGGGAGGAGGTCAAGGGAGAAGAAGAAGAAGAAGAAGGGGGGCTTTCTCCCCCTTGCTTCCGGTGGCGCCGGAACGCCGCCGGGGGCCATCATCATCACCGCGATCTACACCAACACCGTCGTCATCTTCACCAACATCTCCATCACCTTCCCCCCTCTATCTACAGCGGTCCACTCTCCCGCAACCCGCTGTACCCTCTACTTGAACATGGTGTTTTATGCTTCATATTATTATCCAATGATGTGTTGCCATCCTATGACGTCTGAGTAGATTTTCGTTGTCCTATTGGTGATTGATGAATTGCTATGATTGATTTGAGTTGCATGTTTTATTATTGGTGCTGTCCTATCATGCCCTCCATGTCGCGCAAGCGTGAGGGATTCTCGCTGTAGGGTGTTGCAATGCGTTCATGATTCGCTTATAGTGGGTTGCGTGAGTGACTGAAACACAAACCGGAGTAAGTAGGTTGTTTATGTATGGGATAAAGGGGACTTGATGCTTTAATGCTATGGTTGGGTTTTACCTTAATGAATCTTTAGTAGTTGCGTATGCTTGATAGAGTTCCAATCATAAGTGCATATGATCCAAGTAGAGAAAGTATGTTAGCTTATGCCTCTCCCTCAAATAGAATTGCAATAACGATTATCGGTCTAGTAACATAGTCAGTTGCCTAGGGAAAATTCCACAACTCCTACCACCACTTTTCCACACTCTCCATATTTACTTTAGTTGTGTCTTTACTTTAACAGCCCCTAGTTTTATTTTCATGCTCTTTATTTTCTTGCTAGCCTTTCCAAAAAAACCTACAAAGTACTTCTAGTTTCATACTTATTCTAGGTAAAGCGAACGTCAAGCGTACGTAGAGTTGTATCGGTGGTCGATAGAACTTTAGGGAATATTTGTTCTACCTTTAGCTCCTCGTTGGGTTTGACACTCTTACTTATCGAAAACTGTTGCGATCCCCTATACTTGTGGGTTATCAGCAATCGCCGGCGGGAGCCGCTCCTCCCTGCGACCGAAGCGCGCACGCGAGGTTGAAGGCGACCTGCCACTGGAACCTGCGCGTCAGTGACCAAGCGGGCGGGCCCCGCCCGTTTAAGTGAAAACGGCTTCGGCCAAATCCGCTTTCCCCGCGCGTAGGCCTACTTCCGTGAAGCCGCCTTCGACGCCACCGTTGTCGCTCATGCGGCCGTGCTGCTGGGCCGGCCCACTATCTATCTCTTGTCTAGTGCGAGTTTTAGGTATGAACCTAAACCTTTTCTTTTTCTTTTCCAGTAAGCTTCAAAAATCCATAGACAATTCAAAATAAGTCCAAATTTGATGATTCAAATTTTCAGTGACTCCGTAAATCATGCTCTATTTAATGAGCCATAGTCAACATTTTTATTCTACCTAGTTGCCACTGGATCTAATAAGTAGGTCATTTATACCCCTAAATCAGCTTCCAAAATTCATAGAATATTCATTTGGACTCCAAATTCAGTGAAACCAATTTATAAATGTTTCTAAAATCATGCCTGATTTAATGGGTACATTTGCTCATTTTTATAAAAAGGCATTCTGTGGACAACTTGTAGATCCATTAAATCCATTGATTCCAACATATTGAAATGATGAGAAATATCCACTAATCCAATCCCAATGAGACCACCCTGGTTATTTTTCATATAACCAGGGATGTTCTAGAAAAGTAAACTTCATAATTCTTAGAGCACTTTTATTTTTACCTTGTTGTGTTGCTTATTATGGTTGCTTTCAACGATAGTTGATGAAGTAGACGAAATACTTGGAGTTGGACCAAAGATATTTGAAGACCTCGAAGACCTTGTTAAAACAGGCAAGCAGCCCTTTGACCATGTCTATGAAACCCTTTTTATGCATGTCATATAGCACCATATTGTTGTTGCAACGGAATCATGATGAGGTGGTAACCACCTTGATGGGTTGCCTCTGTTAGTTCCTCGTTGATACTTGCATGGTGCATGACCCTACCTCCTTATGACGGTTATGCCGGTGGGAGTAGATAGGATGCTATAGTAGTGGCTACGCAAATGGGACGGCAATATGCATGGTGAAGGAGACAAAGTATTTACAAAAGACCTTTCGAAAACCCTGTCGGGTGCCACTTATACCCGAGGGAGATAATGAGTTGGGTAACCACTTGATGACAAAGTGGTGTACCGAGGCAAGTGTGTGTGTTGTTTTCAAAACGGATTGGTTTAAGTTGCGACCGTTATTCCAACCTTACATGTGCAACCACACTACCCTTATATGGGAAAGGGCATTATTGATTACCTAGGCCGATACTAGCTTGGAGCCCGCATTACTAGTGACGGGAGAGTTGTTGTTGCGCTCTCTTGGGACGCGGTCATGCCAGGTAGGGCGGCCAAGAACATTTTTATGGGGCACCGGACACACCGTTGGTACCCCGTGCCAGTGGTATGTGATGAATATGGGAGCGAGGCTCCACAATTTTAAAGTTGTGAAATATGGGCACGGGGGTTACTACCAATCGAGTGGACTCTATGTTAGTGTTGTCTAGGGAAATATAGTGATCGGGTGCTCACCCCGGGTACTGGAGGTACCGTGGGTCGTGGACGACACGGAAGTTCCCCGGATCTTGTGGGTAAACTGTGCAACCTCTGCAGAGTGTAAAACTATTCGAATAGCCGTGTCTACGGTCAAGGACAGTTGGGTAACCGCTCTTTGGCTACGTCCACTTGATTATGAACTAGTGTGTGTGCTTGGTTAAGGGGAAGAACTACTTGGGTCAATTCAAAGGACTTGACATGATTGAGTTGGGTTGATGCCCACTCCATTTATGTTGATATCTGTAAACAGTCCCTATGGTTTCTTGAATTCGTATGATGCATGTTTTACCAATTGTTGAACATGTCATAGCACAACAAAACTAGCTTTCTGCAAAATTTACCTATATCATGCATTGTTGTATCTTGAACCAAAACATGGGTTGCTTGCAGGTACATTCAAAGTACTCATTGGCTTGCCACTGGTTATTTTATTGGCCAGGCCTGAAAGAACAGGATATGATGAAGAATACTTCGGTCACGAGCATGCGAGCTAGGACGCCTCCCAGTCAGAATGCCTGTAGGGATAAGGCAGATGGCATGGGTCCAAGTTATCGACGAAGATTTCCGCTGCGAAGTAATACTCAAGACTTGACCATAATGGTCATAATTTATTTAAGACGATATGTATGGATGTAAGACTCTTGTTATTCAGCTTCTTTGTGTTCAGTGAGCATTGATCTCTGGGATCACTGTACGCGTGCATTCGGTGATCACGACTTATGAGTCGGGGTCCCCACAGAGCTGGTATCAGAGCCATCCTGACCGTATGTCACGACCAGTTTTCCAATAAAAATGTTTATTGAGAAACCAACCTTTTGAGTCCAGTAAGAGGAAAAAAATCGTCCTGATTGGTAGACAAAACCTTGATACAATAAGCCAATAGCATTAGAATATATTACAGGGTCGAGCTGGGGTGCTCTACCAATTATTACAAGCACGCCAATAATTATACATAATGGCGGATATGACACAATGGAGGGGTGGCATACTACTAACTCGAGGTAAAGTGGTGGTGGAATAACACGGCGGAGTGGATAATATGACTCCTACACTGGTGGCACATCGAGCGTCGAGGTGAGGCTCGATGAATTTATTTGGGTAGCGGAAGCGGAGCGGATATAACACAGTGACTAATCCAGGGTCGCACGAGACTGACTGGGATTCCTCTAGGCGTCGGACTCGCTATCGAACTCTTCATCCATGAGATCACCTTCGTCAGCATCTGGCCAAATCAACAAGCCAGGTGAGTACTTTGAAAGTGCTCGCAAGACAGTTCGGACATAAGATATAACGAATGCATGCATGAATGCGTCATGAACAATTAGTATGGTACATCCAAATGAGGAAGTAACACAACATTAATTAGCAAGAAGAAAGTCAGGTGATAGTAAAAATAACTGAAAACCGATCGGGTGTCTGAAGCGACGCCTCGAAGGGTGAACAAATAATTAAATCATGCTACAGTCGGGCGTCTGAGCGACACCACATAAAGGGCTTATGTTGAAAATTAAAAAAAATGCGTGCCACAGTCGGACGTCGGGGCGACATCACAGAAAGGGCTTATATTAAAAGTAAATGATAACAATGCCGCAGTCGGACGACGGAGAGACATCGCAGAAAGGGCTTATATTGAAAGTAAATAATAACAATGCCACAGTCGGACGTCTGAGCGACATCGCAGAAAGGGCTTATAACAAAAGTAAAAATAACAATGCCGCAGTCGGACGTCTGAGCGACATCGCAGAAAGGGCTTATAACAAAAGTAAATAATAACAATGCCGCAGTCGGACGTCTGAGCGACATCGCAGAAAGGGCTTGTAATTCACTTTCCATATCGGTTATCTTGCAAGAAATAGTGCTCATAGGAAAATATATTCAACACATGATAATAAACGGGTTAGTCCATCCACAGGAAATAAACATTTAACACTCATGTGGTTCTCAGGAGTTTCTGTCACCGAGACTGACACTTGACAAGATAAGATGAACACAACACTTGGACATGGATAAGATGATTTCAAGGATTATTGACTCTGCAGAGTTTGTACTAAAATTATCCACAGCCAACGAATTTCCGTAGTCACGAAGGACTAGTTCCGTTTATGGTATTTCGGAGGAAACACAGCTAACCAGTACACACCCATCCCACCTTACGTTGCCAGGAATCACCCTGGACAGCGTCCAAGAAAATCTTTGAGACGGGGAGATCACAATCTCGAATAGCATGGGATCAAATTTATATCTGTGCGCTCTAAGGGGTGCCCCCCTCTCAGTCCCAACCTGAAACACCCATGCCCCCTGACCGGATGATAGGCTTTAATCCAGGGCCATGGAACCCTCATCCCGGCCTCTCGATTTGGTGTGTACCAGAAAGCGGTTTGCAACTTACTAAGCCGTATCCCTTGCGGAAAACATGTGGTAGCACGGGAGGGAAAACGGACGGGAGCTGGATTGATTCATGTTGACACTGGGTCAAACGGTCTGGCGTAAGATTGGCATGCTACAACACTGCCATCTTACCCATCCTCATGCCATCTCATGGCCATGCAAACACATATCCAACAACTTATGGATTATAGAAATTCACTTGTCTCCCTTTTGCATGTAATATGACATTCATCGAGGTGCTCATGATCATGCCATGCAACTACTTAAATAAAACATGCCAAAACACTCATCGTATCAAAAGTTTAAACATGCTTGCCTGGTTCGGAGTATTCGGGGCCTAGATCGGTGAAGTTTGCGGTTCTGTCACCTGCTTCGATATCTACGGTATACAAAAATACACACGCTACCGTAAATACCGTGAGGTGTATAAACATATACCAAATATTTTTCAAATAAATCTGATAAAAAACTAGACAAAATTTTGAAGATGGAAGAAAAGGAATCACTCAAAAATCCTTTCCTGTTTAAAAGTTATAAGTGTTTTGGTCCAAGGACCTCTCTGTAATGAAACAAAAACTTCCCAGGGGGCTAAGCAGAAAAGTCCAGAAAACGATTCAAACTGGAAAGCGCATTTTGCTAGAATACGCTTTCAGAAAACGGTTCGTTTAATAAAAATGAGAGACTGACAGGCGGGTCCCACCCGTCAGGTTTGAAAATTTAAAAGGGGGAGACGGAGCTCGTCGGCGCTCGAGGGCTGCGGTGGTCGCCGGCGGCGATCCACGGCGAGGCAAGGGGATCGGGTGGTACCTCCGTGCTTAGTGCATCATTCCGCATCGGTGGGTGGTGGTGGTGGTCGCTGGTGAGCACCATGTCGACGGCGGCCCTTGCTCCGGTGGACGGCGATTCGGGAGGGGTTGGATCTCACCGGAGAGTGCTGCGAAGGGCAAATTGAAGTGGAGGTTAGACTACTGGGCGCTCGAGGGGAGTGATGACGAGGTTTGGGTGCCGGAGATGGCCTCACCGGAGTGAATCGAGGTGGAGGCCGAGGCGGAACGGGGCGGCCGGAGTTGGGGGAGGAGACCTCCTCGAGGTCCTCCTAGTTGCCTGGCGGAGTGTTGGTGAGGTGCGAAGATGGTGCGTGCTCGAGGGCGAGCTCGGGGCCCCTTTTTATAGGCGGTCCGAGGCGATGGCCGTGAACGGAGTTCTCCGGCGAAGGTTACGGCGGCGCAGGGCTTGGTCGGGTGGTTTAGGGTTGGCGTCATCGTGGAGGTCCACTGGCTCCATTTAGGTACTAAACGCTCGGATTAGAAGCTTTGGGGAGTTCGACGAACAGGCGGCGCGAGCACGTCGGCGGAGGGCGTGCCTCTGTGCTTGCCGGGCCACGGCAACGGTGCAAACGGAGTCTTGTTGGCGTGCATGAGCCACGCGGAGGGCCAGGGAACGATGGGCGGCGACGGGTGGCATGGCGAGCTGGCTCGAGCCCTCGCTGGCCGCCACGGGTGGCGCAGCCACCACAGAGACCGCCAACGCCGGCGAGGCTCGCCGCCACCGACGCCTGCATCCATCCAAGGGGGCGTGCGGCGCTTTGGCCAGGGAGGAGAGGCCGTGCGCAACGCGCCAGGGCGCACTGTTGACAGGTGACCAGACTCTGACGAAACTGAACTTACTGAAACTCTGAATTTCTCTGAAAGTGCAATGTAATAGTGTAGGCCACCTGGTCAACAGAATGATTTTGGCATGAGGGGATTTTTCCTTGAGCTGATTTTTGGTGGAGTGGCCTCTCATTGCAACTGGGGGCTGCCTGAATTTTGGTGGAATTTTTGGAGAAGTGGAGATATGAATTTCACCAAATTTGACAAATCTGGTCCAAACTTGCAGAAGCTGAAACTTGAAAATTTTGAAAAGAAGAAGAGTGGATCTTGATGGTTCTAGGTTGTGGGTGCTAGGGACTATCCAAAGGAGTTAGTTTGAGATCAAAGTTCAAAGGCAATTAGGTACTTGCTTTGCAAATCACCTAGGCTCAAAATAAAGGACAAAATTGTTTTGGGGAAAGAATTAAATGAAATAAAATCCAAAAATGAGTTGGACTTGTTGGGACAGAATATTTGGATTGCCCCAAAGTGGAAGGAGGGGTTTTGGGAAGATTTACCACATGAGGCATGGTAAAACCATGGGTGGATTCAAAAAGGGAGAAGACCCAAAACTCCTAGGGTTTTCTTTTAAAAGAAAATAAATCCCAAAAATAAATTTGAGAAGGGGAGAATCAGAAGAAAGGTTTTCAATAACCAAACACCAGAGTTGAAAAAGATGCCAAGATAAAATCCCTTGCCAAAGGGAAAAATTTTGAGACAGAGATCTTTGGAAGGGTTTAAATGACCTTCTTCAAATCCAACAAAGTTTTTGTTGAAAAGCAAACAAATTTTTTTGGAGTTTCACACCGTAGGAAGCCTTAGTTAGCATGGTTGTTAGTTAGGGTAAAACTATTTACGAAACTATTACTAGTTTTCAAAACTATCTCTACTACTCTTTCCTTCTCAGTTTTTTGAAAACTAAGGTGTATTTTCCTTATTGATCTCTTTCCCCTCAAAAATGGTCGCTAGTACCCTTATGCCCCTGACCACTGGATTCCTTGTAATCCTTGTGGATAATCTAGAAGCAAGACGCCTTGTCAGACACTCACCCACCTCTTCTGAACACAAGATTGGCGATGCCACAGCAAGATGATGCCAACAGAAGATACGCCCTCGAGGAATGACGACATGAAGACCCAGAAGATGGTGACACCCTCGACACTGCCCCAGGATGATGCATCCTTCGCCTATGATGATCAGGGCAGAGGATATGCATGATCATGATATACATCGCTAATAGAGTAACCCTGTCACTACCGTTGTTGTATCGGCAACCACCGGTGGATGAGAACCTCGCCATTTGGTCTGCCTTACTATAGTGAGCAGGAAAACGGTTCTCTTCATCCCCCGCTCTTGGTGTCGATGTTGTCATCAAGGTAACCGACATGTTGGACCTCTACTATGAATTGTTAATGTCATTGCATAAAGGATTACCTACCTGGTACCATCGACGCCTTAGGAGACAAAACAGGATCGTCAGACTAAGAAGACAACAGAAGACCGAGTCAATGCCAGCTACGAGAAACCACCTCCACCCCGTCAGCTCATCAGGTGAGAGATTGTTGAAGATTCTTCAGGACAACCCGTATCATTTCATCGAACAACGAAAAAATACGTAGCGACACCTGAGGAAAACCCAGAAGACTGCACGAGGAACGAAGCTAGCACGACTACTGAGTCCGAGAACCCCTAGGGTAGGATGAGTCGTGTAACCCGCTATGCATAGTCGAGTCCGTATTATGGTTTGAATAGAACCATGATTGTGTGTTGCTTGTTTTTATTTGTTTGTGTTTTGATACCGGTCGCCTTTTCCCTAGGCAACTAGTGCGCGGCTATATCACCTGCCTTATTTTATTGTTCGTGTTTGGCCCTTTCGGCACTTGCTTGTTTGCACTTGCACTATAAAACCCCCTTTAGGCATCCCCCTCCTTTATGCTATGTTTCCCTCTCATCTCTCTCCTCAACTGAAGACCGGCAAGACAAGCTACACCAAGGATTCTGCCTCGGCAACCAACTAGCAATGAAGACTTCTGCTACAATCTCCACGACCAAGTGCAACCCCGTAGAGATATGTTTACTCCTCAAGATTAGAAGACCACCCCTAGACCCTTCGAGACTCCATGAGATACCCCAGTTCGAATCCTCAACCAAATGCTTAACCCACAGAATTGCAAGCGGACCAGTTAAGCCTCTATAACCTTGCACAACACTGGGTTCATAATGGAACTAGTGGACATAGTGAACGAGCACATTGTCACCCTAAGATAGCACCAAAACTGACGATGCCATACGAGGGACCAAACTGAGGATATAGGAATAGAGGACAAATGACTTGATGAGTTTATATCAGAGACCATGAGGAATTATATGAGACTCTTTGGTAGATTATAAGGCTTTCATGTTGGTAGTGGGATTAGTTAATAGAGTAGCATGACCCTCATTTCCCCTGAGTAAATTGGACAATTATGATTGCAAGCTAAAATTCTTGTAAGCATAAGGATTTGACTTAACCAGGGGATATTGATAGGAGATAGTTGTTACGATAATGACTTGGGAGAGACATATAGAAATTCTCGTTGGACATGAGATTTGGATTTAAGTAGGTGATTCCAGTTGAGTATAGATGCTGAGTATAACTACATGGTTCGGAGTAAATTGGATTTAGATTGATGATCTCGATCGTGATACCATGTTTCTCGGTGGACGATAAACTAGGAGATTGGATTAATTGTCGAAGTTGATTTAGGATTCTATGTAAGCTTGACCATGGAGTTTATCAAATCATAATAACGGGAATTGGTGGACTTACTATTGTAAGGTAGCCCTTTCAAGTATTTGGGAACTATAGGACATTAGAAGATTCGTGTGAGACACCATAGACTTTGGATTTGCAGAATTAATGGATTATGTAGTGATTGATGGAAGTTAATGGGCTGTTGGAATTGATTCATAGGAAGGAAACAAGATCTTGGAGTGGCATACGACGTGTTTCCTTAGGATAGAGATGCACTATCTTGGACCTTGGAAGAATAAGCTGAGCACTTGGATTGTGATGTTTAATTCAAGCTTAGTAGTTTGTACATTCTGCCCATGCATGGATTAATTTTTGCATAGATATGTGTTTGGGGATAGTTGACATGTATAGTTTTGTTGGACCTCCTCTTGGGAGTCATGAGGATATGAATAGCATGAGTAATGATTGGAGTTGACCTATACAAGACAATGCTTTCGGTGGAATAAGGTGATTTGGTTTGAAGGACTAGGTAGAACAGTTGGTGTCTCAGAATATGTGATCAAGGATAAGATGATAAACGTTCACTCGCACCCTAGAATCCTTGAAACCCTAAAAATCCCTACCAAGCCATAACATGGTCAGATCATGACCATGGGCTTTGGCCCTAGGTCGAGAAGACCCTGACCAATACTCAACCGTGACCACCAACGATACCCCAACCTATACCCTATGTACCTCGTGGACAAGCTTGCATGAGTACTCGAACGAGCTGGTTGTCATTGTTATTTGGAGATATACTTGTCCACCTGAAGACGGAAGAAGAGTTATTCAGCTGGTTAGGGAACATCTGAAGACCGCCATTTCAAGGATGAAGAACTATACCAACCACCGTCGTCAAGAAGTGAACTTCCTCGTCGAAGACCGTGCGTATCTACAAACCACTCCTCTCAAGGGAACCCAGCGCTTCCATGTCAAAGGAAAGCTCGCACCAAGATACATCGTCCCCTTCAAGATCACTGAACGGCGAGGAGAAGTGGCTTACCAGTTGGAACTGCCACCTGAACTATCCGATGTGCACAACGTCTTCCATGTGTCACAACTCCGGAAGTATTTCCAACTTCCTAGCTAGCCCGATCTCTACAAGGGCATCGACCACCGAGCCATCGACCCCTACCTACCGCGAGCTACCCCTTTAGCAACCTGGATCAAGAAGAACGTCATACACGAAGCCGCACCATCAAGTACTTCAAGCTCAATGGATCACCACACTGAAGTAGAAGCAATGTGAGGACTTGAAGACTACCCCAGATCCAAGTTTCTCTATCCCTTTCCGCGCCTAGTCTGGGAATCTCGGGGACGAGATATCTTGTAAGGGGGGTAGGTCTGTCACACCCTGGTTTTCATGCCACAACACTTAAGCTAATAAATCATGATAAAATGTGGTTTGACAAAAACTTTTGAGTGTTTTGTCCTTGCTTTGATTGAATGTTTGACTGTTGTTTGCAAGTGCTCTAAAAATCAAATAAATCCTCCAACTCTTATACTCCTTCCCCTTGATCCAAAAACCTTTCCAAATGACCATGCCATGTGTATAGGACATAAAAATAATTTCTTACAAAAATAATTTGGCCAAATAGTATTTTCAAAAATTAGTTTTCCAAAAACCCCTGAATTGAGATTTGCACTGCATGTACTTAATTAAGGACAGTAAAAATCTTTCCAAAAATATATTTGACTCCTATTAGATATAGGACACCCAGAAACCACAAAAATATAATTTTAAAAGTTATTTTCCTATTTTATTTAAACGATTTTTCTTAAGTCCAGAAATGGTCTTTAATAGGTTAAAATTATTTTAATGCTTTAAAAATATTTGGGAAAACCTAGGGAAACGCATTGGACATATATTGTCCATATATAAGAGTTTCAACACATGGTCATGTTCAAAATATTGGTCAAATCCCTCAAAAACCCTTTCTGGATATCTCAAGCTTTTGAAATATTTACAAAGAAAATATTACCCAAAAATTCCAAGAAAATTCTAGCATGTCACATATGACATGTGTGTTGATCTTTCCAAGTCTCATGTCATGGAGAATAGTATAACCCCATGAAACCCTCTCAAAACCACTTCTGTCCTTTTTCAAGTTTGAACAACTTTGCACTGTCAAACATGTCCAAATGCTCTCAAACTTGGGGCACATGCAAAAATGGTGTAATAATGCATCGAGGCCAAATGTCACAAGTTGGAGAGAATGTTATCTTGATCAAAGTGCCCCAAAACCCTCTCTGTCCAGAACCAAATTTGAACAAGTTTACATTGGCAACTTTCTCCTTTTGATCTCAACTTTTTTGGACATGTTCAGAACCTCAAATGATGGCACTACACTAAGTGGTGCATAAAGGAGAATAGTTTGCATGACTAAATCTTGGAAAGTCCATTTCTGTTGATTTCTAGGGTTTACAAAAGTTGCATGGGCAACTTTGCCCAAATAAACTCAATCTTGGTGGAACCTACTATTTTCTCATTCCATTTGACCCTGTAAAGCCTCATGACAAGGGAAGTCTATTTTCTTAACCAAACCCACATCAAACACCTTCTGGCAGAAATTTAAAATGCATGTTTTGTCCATTTCCACTAATCTCCATGAGCTCAACATTCTCCGACAGCCCCATCTGCTCCTCCTCTACCTCCTGCATGCTTAGCTGCCCAAGGAGCAATGATTAAGGGGGGCAAAGACCCATATTTCCTCTCTGGACAGCCACTTTACCCTCCCTTTCTCATCTCTCTCTCACTCCTGGCAAGTTCCAGAGCATCCAAAGCCTCCACCCTCTTGTTTATTTGTCCTGCAGACGCCAGACACAAGTGGACGCGCGGGTGCACGCAAAAAGCCGCGGGGGCCAGCCAAAGACACGCTCTCGAGCACGTCATCGCGCTCCCGACCGTTGACACCACAACCCCCAACCACCTCGAGTATCCCCCTTGCGCCAGTCGAGGTGCCTCGACGTCCGCAACACGCCACCGCGCTGGCCCCCTCCTGTCCCTCTCTGTCCTGCCCATGCCGCGCGAGCCCAGAGCCGCCCGAGCCTGCCAATGTGCGTGCGAGCTTGTGGCTCCATCCGGAGCTCGCCCCGCTCCCTCTCTCTCTCTTCCTGGCGCCCTATTCCACCCCCATGAGCGCCGCAGACAGCCCCAAGCCTCCTCCCGTGGCCACTGAGGCCATTTTCGTGGGTGCCCGTAGGCCACGTCCATGATGAGCCACGACCTCTCTATATAAGGCCGCCCGAGGACTCTCTCTCTGGAGCCCCTTCGCCCTCTCTCCCTCCCGTACGTCGCCCAGACCCAGACATACCTCTCCCCGTTCCCTCCATCCACCACAATGGCCGGAGCATCGCCGTCGGGCTCCGCCTAAATTCGAGCTAACCCAAGCTCTCGTTCACCCCCTAGCCACTCCAACGCCCTCATAGCTCCACCGCAAGTCCCTCCATCGCCTCCGTTCGCCCCCGGGAAGGCCAGGCGCTCACGGCCAAAGATGCGTCGCAGCCTCCTGAGCACGCTGGTGGGCAGAGCATCGCCGGAGATGCTCTATAGCCCCGGCAATCGCCGGCGGGAGCCGCTCCTCCCTGCGGCCGGAGCGCGCGCAGGAGGTTGAAGGCGACCTACCGCTGGGCCCCGCGCGTCAGTGACCCGGCGGGCGGGCCCTGCCCGTTTAAGTGGAAACGGCTTCGGCCAAATCCGCTTTCCCAGCCAGTGGCGTAATTCCATGGCCGCCTTGACGCTTGCGTTGTCGCCAGCGGCTTGGCCGTCTTCTTGGGCCGCCCACTAGCTATCTCTCGTCCAGTGCGAGTTTTAGGTATGAACCTAAACCTTTTCTTTTTCTTTTCCAGTAAGCTTCAAAAATCCATAAACAATTCAAAATAAGTCCAAATTTGATGATTCAAATTTTCAGTGACTCCATAAATCATGCTCTATTTAATGAGCCATAGTCAACATTTTTATTCTACCTAGTTGCCATTGGATCTAATAAGTAGGTCATTCATACCCCTAAATCAGCTTCCAAAATTCATAGAATATTCATTTGGACTCCAAATTTAGTGAAACCAGTTTATAAATGTTTCTAAAATCATGCCTGATTTAATGGGTACATTTACTCATTTTTATAAAAAGGCATTCTGTGAAAAACTTGTAGATCCATTAAATCCATTGATTCCAACATATTGAAATGATGAGAAATATCCACTAATCCAATCCCAATGAAACCACCCTGGTTATTTTTCATATAACCAGGGATGTCCTAGAAAAGTAAACTTCATAATTTTTAGAGCACTTTTATTTTTGCCTTGTTGTGTTGCTTATTATGGTTGCTTTCAACGATATTTGACAAAGTAGACAAATTACTTGGAGTTGGACCAGAGATATTTGAAGACCTCAAAGACCTTATTAAAACAGGCAAGCAGCCCTTTGACCATGTCTATGAAACCCTTTTTATGCATGTCATATATCACCATATTGTTGTTGCAACCGAATCATGATGAGGTGGTAACCATCTTGATGGGTTGCCTCTGTTACTTCCTCGTTGATACTTGCATGGTGCATGACCCTACCTCCTTATGAGGGTTATGCCGGTGGGACTAGATAGGATGCTATAGTAGTGGCTACGCAAATGGGACGGGAATATGCATGGTGAAGGAGACAAAGTATTTACGAAAGACTTTTCGAAAACCCTGTCGGGTGCCACTTATGCCCGAGGGAGATAATGAGTTGGGTAACCACTTGATGACAAAGTGGTGTACCGAGGCAAGTGTGTGTGTGTGTGTGTTGTTTTCAAAATGGATTGGTTTAAGTTGCGACCGTTATTCCAACCTTACATGCGCAACCACACTACCCTTATATGGGAAAGGGCATTATTGATTACCTAGGCCGATACTAGGTTGGAGCCTGCATTACTAGTGATGGGAGAGTTGTTGTTGCGCTCTCTTGGGACGGGGTCGTGCCAGGTAGGGCGGCCAAGAACATTTTTATGGGGCACCGGACACATCGTTGGTACCCCGTGCCAGTGGTATGTGATGAATATGGGAGCGAGGCTCCACAATTTTAAAGTTGTGAAATATGGGCACGGGGGTTACTACCAATCGAGTGGACTCTATGTTAGTGTCATCTAGGGAAAGATAGTGATCGGGTGCATACCCCGGGTACTTGAGGTACCGCGGGTCGTGGATGACACGGAAGTTCCCCGGATCTTGTGGGTAAAGTGTGCAACCTCTGCAGAGTGTAAAACTAGTCGAATAGCCGTGTCCACGGTCAAGGACAGTTGGGTAACCGCTCTTGGGCTACGTCCACTTGTTTACGAACCAGTGTGTGTGCTTGGTTAAGGGGAAGAACTATTGGGTCAATTCAAAGGACTTGACATGATTGAGTTAGGTTGATGCCCACTCCATTTATGTTGATATCTGTAACCAGTCCCTATGGTTACTTGAATTTGTATGATGCATGTTTTACCAATTGTTGAACATGTCATAGCACAACAAAACTAGATTTCTGCAAAATTTACCTATATCATGCATTGTTGTATCTTGAACCAAAACATGGGTTGCTTGCAAGCACATTCAAAGTACTCATTGGCTTGCCACTGGTTATTTTATTGGCCAGGCCTGAAAGAACAGGATATGATGAAGCATACTTCGGTGACGAGCATGCGAGCTAGGACGCATCCCAGTCAGAATGCCTGTAGGGTTAAGGCAGATGGCATGGGTCCAAGTTATCGACGAAGATTTCCACTGCGAAGTTATACTCAAGACTTGACCATAATGGTCATAATTTATGTAATACGGTATGTATGGATGTAAGACTCTTGTTATTCAGCTTCTATGTGTTCAGTGAGCATTGATCTCTGGGATCACTGTACACGTGCATTCGGTGATCACGACTTATGAGTCAGGGTCCCCACACCCGGCCACCAGGCACGGGTCTACGCTTAGGAGACCCGCCTGCAGCTGGGTCATCTCCGAAAGGGCACGCTCCAAGACGGCAGCAGGAGCAGAAGAACCAGGGAGTGGAGGTGCAGTAGTGGGAGTAAGCGACATCGTCACCATGGCTTGGGGGACCGCTGGCTCCGGAGTAGCTGGGACCTCATCGGCCGCGCCAAGTACTGGCACCTCCGGAGCCAGCGGGGCCATGGGGGCTGATTCCACGCGGCGATGCTCCTCTTGGCCTTGCAAGGACGATCGGGACGGGGAGATGCGGGTGTTGTTGCCTCCTTTCTCCGCGAGAGGCACGGCCGCTGCGTCTTCCTTCCTCCTCTTCGCCGAAGATGTTGGCCTGATCAACCAGGGGCGAGTATCAGGAAACAGCGATCACAAACAAGGACAAGGCGAAGCTTGAGACACATACCGATCCACTGCGATGTATTCCACTGACCGCTTGGGAAGCTTGAAGCCTGATAGCTTCGGGACCTGAGGAGCAGGCGTTCGGGCTCCGGCGGAGCCAGTCGGCGTAGAGGCAGTGCCGGAGCCAGCCCCAGGAGGTGCCAGGGCGGAGGCGGCACCACGGGCTACCAGCGACGACCTACCCTTCGTTGGGATGAGGGGTTTCTCCCTCTCCCCTTGGAAGGCGTCGGCCTCGGCATCATCAGGAAGGGCGCGGAGAATCTCGACCTTGCTCAGGGGGTAAGTCTCCCCCACCTCTTGTAGGGTCTTCTCCGAGTCCACCTCCTCTTCTCCCTCTCTGCGGGACTCAGCAGAAGACACCTCCACCAGTTTCTGCACCGTAGGAACTCCCGGAAGCATTGGCGGCACCAGCCCGCTCGCATCAAAAGTCGGCCTGGAGGCGACGAATTCCTCCCGGTCCCTGCGTTGGAACATGGGAACGAAGGCGCTACGCGAGAACTCCTGGTTGTCCCCGACTATGAGGCGCAGGACGGTGTCCAGTTCATTGCCAGGCAGATCCCCTGGCCTCAGGCGGGTCTTGTTCTCCTTTACTTCGAGCTCCCAGAGGGGGCACGCGCGCGCCTGGAGTGGGGCAACCCGCAACATCAAGAACACCCTCAGGAGCATCGCCCCCGTTACCTTGGCCGCCCTCGCATTGCCCGGCCTCAGGTCGGTCATCATCTGCCCCAACACCAACGATGCCCTCTCGTCGACGAGCTCTGCCTTGGGCCACCCCCCGTTGGGAGGGGGCGCCGCTGTTGGCAACGCCAGACGCGGGCCGGCGCGCTGGGCATCCATCATGACCCATTTGGATCGGATGTTGTCGGCCCTCTTCCCGGTGCTCGAGATCGAGTTGGCCTTGCCGCATGCGATGAAATTAGCGCACCCGGAGGTGTGCTCACCGCTGACGTGGAGGAAGAAGAAATGGCGCAGGAGCGCCACGGACGGCATAACGCCCAGGTACGCCTCACAGTAGTAGGCAAAGATGGATAGGAGGAGGACAGATTTGGGATGGAGATGCAATGCCAGCAGCCCATAGTGGTCGAGGACTTCATAAAAGAAATCAGAGAAGGGAGGAACCAACCCAACGGCGACGCTGCTCGAGAAGAAGGGGAAAAGGTCCTCCCATCAGGCTCCGGCTCGCATCCGCCCGCCGTCAGAAGACGCACGGAGGCGAGGCTCTTCTCCGTGACGGTGGGCGCCTCGAGGTCCGGCTCATACCAAGCCGGTGCAGAGGAGGTCTTGACCTTGCGCGGTGCCATGGGCGGCAGATGTAGAGCAAGGATGGAGCAGATCTGGAGACAACGGCGGCGAAGAGCGAGAAAGGGGATCTGGAGCGAGGCAAGGAAGAAGCAATGAAGGAAAGAACTGCCCGCACCAGCCTTTGTCAGGGCAAGCAGTTGCCGAGGCAGCATGGGGAAGCGGAGACGCCCACGTCCAATCAACCGCCATGCATCGACCGAGGCCGCAGGCTTTTGGGGCCTGCGGTGCTCCGAACTTGACCCTTGGCTTCGCCGTGAAGCCAAGCCGGAGTGCACCTTCGGTCCGGGGGCTACTGTCAGCGTTATGGGAAACGGGTTCCCCAGACTTGCCTGCCTGCGGCCCGCAGCGTGGCCAAGCAAGCAGGCTGTACGGCCCATCTTCATCAACAAGGCAGCCAAGACCCTCAGGAGGGTCCAAGCCTCACGAGGCGGACAATGCGAGACCTCCTCTGGAGTGGCCTAGCCAGGCAGGCTCACGAGGAGCGGAGATATCAAGGCGGGCAAACCTCATGAGGCTCTCGTGACGTGAGCCATGACGAACGGCACCATGCGGGTGCCAGCGCGCATAGCGTCATTGTGTTCCTCTTTGGTGCTAAGGAGGCCAACGCAGGCGAAGAGTACTGAGGCATCAGGAAAAGGTTGCCATATTGGTGCTACGAGACCAAGACCAGGAGGACGGCAAGGCGGAGGTCATCATGGAGCCCAAGACGGTGTCACCCTAGAGCTTTTCGCAGGCGAAGACCACTTTTGTCAGGATAGCTTGTACTAGATGTCCCCCTTCAAATTCGCCCGCTGTTGGGGATATTACTACTAGGCGTAAACCGGCCAGGAGAGGCCGGGTTAACTTCATCAGTAGTCAAGTATGCTTGAAGCCCATGAGGATATTCTGTAAGGGCCTAAGGCCCAGAACCGGTCTAAGGCTTGTAGCCGTGAACCGGCATTAGTATGTAACTTGTGTTGTAAGTTAGAAATACTAGAGACCGAACCGGACACATCTATGAGCCGGTCTCGGGACTCTGCAAACCGACGGGCGTCACCCATGTATATAAGGGGACGACCCGGCGGCGAGACAACAGACAACAACTCGAGACTTAGGCGAAGCTTGTTTGCTCCCTAGTCATCGAAACCCCCATCAATTCCATCACAACTAGACATAGGCTTTTACCTTCATCGAAGGGGCCGAACTAGTATAAACTCTCTTGCGTCCTTGTGTCCACTTTAACCCCTTTAAGCTAACCCGTAGCGATGGCTCCACGACTAAGTCCTTTCATGAGGACATCTGCCGTGACAAAACCACGACAGTTGGCGCCCACCGTGGGGCTATCGCACGATGGTTTCAAGTTCTTGGAGGGCAACTTCGAAGGACTCAAGGGTTACGCTGTGTGCCGGATGACCAAGACTCGTCGCGGCAAGCTCTACATCAACGATTCAGGGTAGGGCCCCGAGGCCGGCTCGATTGAGTACGGGTACCGGGTCCCCTTTGGTGGCATACACGTCTTCATTGGCAAGATCGGTGAACCGGGCCCTGAGCCGGACATCTGCACAGACCTCGTCAAAACGGCTCAGCGTGCGAGATCTGCCCAGGTTAAACCGGCCGTGAAGCGTGCCTTCGTGGGAGTCATCCACGGAGGAGAGTATGAAGGTGGATCGGCATCTGGTGGCGAGACCATCGTCCATTCCGGCGATGAATCCTCGACTGGAGAAACCAAGTCATTGTATCAGCTACATGACGGTCAGATTGGGGGCTGTTCCGATGGCGACAGTATTCCGGACCCCTCTGATCTGCCCAACCGGGTTGGGATATTCATGGCTGGTACACATGCGGCGATCCACTCTACGACCGCAGCAGCAATGTTCTCCGGATCAGCAGCGGCGGCAGCGGCGGGGGCAGGAGGCTCTGTGCACCCGCCGGCTCAAGTTTTATCTGATCTATTTGATGTGTTGGTTGTGCTTATGGCAGAAGCTAACCCGGCGGATCAGGACGCCCACAATGCGGAGATTGCAAAAGTGAGGGAACATATCACTCAAGCCAAGGCCGATTTGGCAGTTGAGAACAACAGGATGGCCGCGGAGCGGGCCTCTTTGGACGCGCAGGCCTATAGGCTTAGGCTAGACCAGAACGCATCGCATGAAGTCCTGAAAAGGAAGCGTCGGTCTCGCCTGCCGACGGTCTTCGATGGCAGAAACCTCTTTAACACCCCAGGAGCAGGGACTAGTAACTCGCCGTGGTTAAACCGGGCGGAGACACCTGGGACGGGTGCGCCGGTTCAACCTCGCCTGATGGAGCCGCCACGAAGAATAACATCATACCTCAGCCTGTCCAGACGCCTCCAGGTCACTATTCCAATCCAATGGACAATCTTATCGCCGCCGCTTCGCGGCTGGAGGCCATCCCAATTGAAGGTGATTCTCCGCAAGCGGTGGAGACACGCCGGGTTATGGAACTTCTTCGAACAGCTTTGGTTCAGCAGGAAGCATATTCATATAGCCGTGATCGAATTCATTCCACCCCCCGTCCAAGCCGGAGTTACAGCAGGCGGATGGATGAACCGGCCGTATCCAGTAATGCGCGGAACCGTGAAATGCCCCGTGGCCATAACCCGGTAGGTGATGCTCAGGAAGTGGTGGACCGGGCCCGAGCGCGCAGGGACGCCGAGTTAGCAGCACAGCATGAGGCTCGTCAACTTACGCCGGTTCTTCCAACCACCACAATTGAGCCAGAGGTTACTTCTAGTTCTTTGGGAGTGCCTTGTCTTGTCCGCGCTTTACGCAATGTGCGCCAGCCCAAAGATTTCAAGGGCCCGCGCAAGGTACCAAATTACACAGCCGATTTGTCTCTGGAAGCATGGGTAGAGAGCTATGAGATGGCCATGGAGATGCTTGATGTAGATGAAGCAGCGTGTGCAAAGTATTTTACCATGATGCTTGAAGGGACAGCCCGTATTTGGTTAAAGAGCTTACCAGCCAATTCTATCAGTTCATGGGCCCAGTTGCGAGTCCGGTTTATCCAGAACTTCAAGGATACATGTAAGCAGCCCATGTCGATAGTGGACTTAGCGGCCTGTGTCCAGGAGGAAGGAGAGTCGACAACCCGCTGGGTACGCTGAGTCTCGGAAATTTTGCACTCCTCAGACCGTATCAACGCCGACTCCGTGGTTATAACTTTGGAAAGCAACTGCCGGTTTAAACCTCTGAAGTTGAAGTTGGGACGGATGAAGCTCCATTGCAACGATATGGGGACCCTCATGACTGCGTTAGTGAAGTATGCTGATTCTGATGGTACCAAGGATCCCGAGTCTGATGATGACAAGACAGGGAAGGGAAAGAAGAACGGCAACTCCAAGGGGCAGCAACACAACACGGCAGGTCATCGTAACGGAGGCAAGCGTAAAGCGGATGGCAGCATGGACTTTGTGGCTAATACTAGCGCACATGACAGGGGTCAGCGACGGAAGGGTAAACCGCCGAATCATGGTGGAGCTCCAAACCCCAATCCGGACCGCCTAACTTATCTATTAAACCAGCCCTGTCCAAAGCACGGGACAAAGGAGGCGCCAGCCACCCACCTCTGGAAAGATTGCTATATTATGCAGGAGTTCAAAAATTCTAATGCTTTCCGGTATGATCACGGATCAGGTGGTGGCTCAGGTTCCGGATTCCATGGGCCGGGTCATGGTGGAGGAAATGCCGGTTCAGGCTTCAATGGAGATCAGGGTGTACATAACAATCAAAACAATCAGAATAGCCAGGGTGGTTACAACCAGCAGCAGCAGCAGTCGGGCTATCAGAGCCATCCAAAGTAGTTGAATAGCGGGCAATATCATGTATTCACCACTAGCTTAGACAAGCGAGACCAGAAGCTTCACAAGCGAGTAGTGAACTCTGTTGAACCGGCCGTGCCTCGTTATTTACACTGGTCCGAACAGCCAATCATATGGAGCAGAGAGGATCACCCGCCCCGGGTTGACAATCCGGGTCAGCTAGCGTTGGTGGTGGCACCTCAGGTGGGAGGTTATAAGTTCACCAAGGTGCTCATGGATGGAGGAAGCAGCATTAATATCTTGTACTATGAGACCTTCCGTCGTATGGGGCTGACAGACAAGAATCTTAAACCGTCCAATACGGTGTTCCATGGTGTGGTACCTGGCAAGTCAGCATACCCTGTTGGCAAGATAGCTCTGAAGGTGGCCATTGGAGATGATCATGATTCCAGGTCAGAAACATTGGTTTTTGAGGTGGTCAAGATCCGGAGCCCGTACCACGCTTTGTTCGGGCGGCCGGCTTATGCCAAGTTTATGGCACGGCCCTGTTATATCTATCTGCAGCTCAAGATGCCGGGTCACAAGGGGACCATAACCATTGATGGGAGTCGCAAGATTGCCTTGGAGTATGAAGAAGGTGATGCGGCCTATGCAGAGTCGGTTTGTGCCACGGAAGAGTTGAAGTATTACAAGGATAATGTTGATCCGGCTGACATGACTCCGTTGAAAAAGCCAACCACAGAGCATGATCCGGCTCTAAAGTTCAAATCGGCAGCTGAGACCAAGCTTGTTGACTTCGTACCTGACGATTCGTCCAAGCAGTTTAGTATCAGTACCAACTTGGATCCGAAATAGGAAAGCGCGCTCATCAAGTTCATCCGTGAGAACCGGGACATTTTTGCATGGAAGCCTTCTAACATGCCAGGTGTACCGAGGGAACTCGCTGAGCACACTCTTAATATTGATCCCAAGTACAAACCGGTGAAGCATTTTCTCCGCCGGTTCAACGAAGAAAGGCGCAAAGCTATTGGCGAGGAAGTGGCCAGGCTCTTAGCGGCTAGCTTTATTGTTGAAGTGTTCCATCCTGAATGGCTGGCTAATCCGGTGCTGGTCCTTAAGAAGAACGGCACCTGGCGCATGTGTGTGGATTACATAGATCTTAACAAGGCTTGTCCAGCAAATCCTTTTGCCCTCCCCCGCATTGATCAGATTATTGATACTACCGCGGGTTGTGAGCGTTTGAGTTTTCTGGATACATATTCTGGTTATCATCAGATCAAGATGGCAGTTAAGGACCAGGAGAAGACGGAGTTCATAACTCCTTTTGGAGCCTTTTGCTATGTATCTATGTCCTTTGGGCTCAAGAGTGCCTAGGCAACTTATCAACGGTGTGTACAGAACTGCCTTCATAAACAGATCAGCCGTAATGTGCATGCCTATGTGGATGATCTTGTCGTTAAGTCAAGGGAGAAGGAGACTTTGGTTGATGATTTGAAGGAAACCTTTGATAACATACGGACATACAAGATGATGCTCAATCCGGCCAAGTGTATTTTTGGTCTACCGGCAGGCAAGTTATTGGGTTTTCTGGTGTCCAACAGGGGAATTGAGGCTAGTCCGAAGAAGATCACAACTATCACCTCTCTGGCTAAACCGAAATTTATCAATGATGTCCAGCGCTTGGCAGGCCGGATTGCCGCGTTGAGCCGGTTTATCAGCCGCCTCGGTGAGAAGGCAATACCTTTGTATCAGATGCTGAAAAAAGCGGATCCCTTTGTCTGGAGTCCGGCCGCTGATAAAGCATTGGAGGACTTAAAGCGGCAGCTAGCCAATCCGCCTGTTCTTGCTGCTCTAATTGACAAAGAACCGTTGCTACTATATGTGGCGCAAGGAGGCAGGTAAGGAGTATCCGGTTCAGTGCCCGGTTTACTATATCAGCGAGGTGCTTATTGAGTCCAAGAGAAGATACCCGCATTGGCAGAAGCTGGTGTATGGAGTTTTCATGGCAAGCCGGAAGCTTAAACAATACTTCCAGGGACATCCCATCACAGTGGTCAGCTCTGCTCCTTAAGGAAATATAATTCAAAACAGGGAGGCAACTGGCCGGATTGCCAAGTGGGCTATAGAGCTTGGGCCGCACGGTTTGAAATACGTGCCTCGGACGGCGATCAAGTCTCAAGCACTTGTGGATTTCATCAATGATTGGACAGAGCTACAAGCACCTGAAGAAAAATCGTATCACACCTATTGGACTATTCATTTTGATGGGTCCAAGCAATTGGAGGGCTCGGGGGCTGGAGTCGTATTAACTTCCCCATGAGGTGATAAGTTCTGTTATGTTCTCCGCTTAATGTTCCCTTGTACTAATAATGCAGCTGAGTATGAAGCTTTACTCCATGGTCTCCGGATGGCTAAGGAGATGAATCTCAGCCGAGTCAAGTGCTTCGGTGACTTGGACCTGGTGGCCCAACAAGTGTCTGGTACTTGGGATTCTAAGGACCCGCTCATGGCAGCTTATCGCCGTGAGGTGGATATCATTGCAGGCCACTTCAAGGGGTATCAGGTGGATCATGTGGACAGATGGAAGAACGAAGCGGCGGACGCTTTAAGCCGGCTGGGCTCTCAGCGTAAACCGGTCCCGCCTAATGTCTTCTTAGATGTCCTGCATAACCCATCGGTCAAACTCCCTGGCGAAGAAGGCTCAGTTGGTGGTGGCTCTGCATGTCATTCCGGATTGGACGGTTCCTTACCTTGCGTACATGAACCGGGGCGAGTTACCAGAGGATGAGACGCTGGCCAGACAGATAATCCGGCGATCCAAGCCCATGACTATTGTCAATGGCGAGTTGCATCATTGCAGTGTATCAGGAGCATTTCAATGTTGTGTGTCGCCAGAGGAAGGTTGTGAGATCTTGCGTGAAATCCACGAAGGAGATTGTGGTCACCACGCCAGTTCAAAATCTCTAGTGGCTAAGGCGTTTCGTCATCGTTTTTATTGGTTGACTGCTCATGCTGATGCGGAGGACCTGGTTAGGCGATGTGACGGCTGTCAGAAGTTCTCAAGACGCGCTCATGTGCCTGCCCAAGAATTGAGGATGATTCCAATTACTTGGCCGTTTGCCACTTGGGGGCTGGATATGGTCGGACCTTTCAAAAGGTCCAAGGACAAGAAGACCCACCTTTTGGTGGCGGTTGACAAATTTACAAAGTGGGTAGAAGCGGAACCCGTCAGCAAGTGTGATGCAGCCACGGTGGTTCAATTCATTAAGAAGGTGATTTTCGGTTCGGCTTTCCACACAGATCATTCGATAATGGTACCAATCTGTCTAAGGGTGCTATGAAGGAGTTCGTGAACGTGAGCACATCCGCTTGACGTTTCATCAGGGGCTCACCCACAGTCCAATGGCCAAGCAGAGAGAGCTAACCAGGAGATCTTACGAGGCATCAAACCCCGGCTTATGGTTCCTTTACAACGGACGCCGGGTTGTTGGGTTGAGGAATTACCATCTGTGTTATGGAGCATCAACACTGCACCCAACAGGTCGACAGGATACACGCCATTCTTCATGGTCTACGGAACGGAGGCGGTTCTCCCCAGTGATATCCGTCATGACTCACCTCGTGTAGCAGCTTATGTTGAAGCGGACAACGAGGTTGCTCGGCAAGACGCTTTGGACCTGTTGGATGAGGAGCGTGACATTGCAGCTGCCCGTTCGGCGATTTACCAGCAGGATCTTCGTTGCTATCACAGTCGTCGAGTTAGAACCAGAACCTTTCAAGAAGGAGATTTGGTGCTCCGGCTCATTCAAGACCAGACTGATATGCACAAGCTGTCCCCACCTTGGGAAGGACCTTTCGTGGTCAGCAAGAATCTGCACAACGGGTTGTACTATCTGATTGATATTCGAGAGCATAAAGACTCACATACATCAGAGCAGGAGACCAACAGGCCGTGGAACATAGCTCATCTTCGGCCCTACTATACTTAAGCCGTTGGCTTTACTTATGTACATATTATGGCAATGTATATATTATGATCAATACAATAAACCGGAGCCTTAGCTAAAGCGGGGTCTCTGTTATTTTTTACATCATTAGTGGTTACATGGAGTTTTTTATCTTAAAAGCGGTCTTCGGTTTACCCCTTGAGTTAGCTTTTTAATAAAGCTTCATATTATGACACTTGGGGGCTTGGTCGTGTCCGAACCAATGCAACACCTTTTGACAGGCGAAAGCCCCGAGATCACTTGGGGACTTGGTCACGTCTGAACCAGTCATGCCTCTTGGTCGGCCTAAGGCCACAGAATCACTTGGGGGCTTGGTCGAACCTGAACCATCGCTACACCTCTTGATCGGCGTAATGCCACTTCATCATTTGGGGACCTGGCTAACATGAACCATAGCTATGCCTATCGGGGGCTTGGTTGTGTTCGACCATGGTAATGCCACTTGATCGGCTCAAGCAGCCTCTTTCCGCAGAAGATTTTGTCTTTGCCTTTGCTTGCAATTTGTTTGTATTTTTGCATATTTCTCTTGTTGTGTTCTTAAACCGACAAAAGTTAAACCGATTCGACTGTCAGTTGACGAGATACGGTTTGTTTTTCATCCGGAGACAATTTTGCCCGGTTTGATTTTTGATAAACATCCTATTATGGAGTAACACCGGTGTTCATCTTAACCCGGAACAGTTTATCTGGTAAACCGATCCTATATACACAGGAGTTGTTTTCTCCTTCAGCAGAGCGGGTTTCTTACAACTCCGCTTCAAGATTGGCACAGCCAACTTCATGGCCTACGATGGCAGGTATCATATATTCCCATATTTTATCATATGTTTAATCTAAAGTATTATCTTTAGTTTCATATACATGGATATGATGACCCGCCTAGTGGTACAACCACAATGGCGTTTTAAGCTTTTTGCTGCAGATAACAGTTTAAGGTTGATGATTCAACAAAAACATAAGTTGCAATAAATATGCACGAAGGCATATCAATACAAAGTGTGGCAGCTAGTCTATTACAAGGCAACACAGTGCCCAGATGAGATAATTGTTTTTGTCATGACAAAAGGAAGCAGTAACGTAAACCGGCCTCTAGTTTATGCTTGATCGCCAGCTTGGCCTGATGGTTGCGGGTCATCCTGCGCCGCTTCAACTTCTGATTCCCTACCCAGCGGCTGGAAATCAACAGTCGTCCAGTCGATTCCCATTAATGCTTGGAATACGGCTTCATCATTGATCAGCAAGGACGGTTCAATATCAGGAGCATAAGTATGCTTACGGATTGGCGGTATAAGGTTCTCCGCTTCAGGAATCGGTGCAGACACTCGTTTATTTTCTCCATCATATTGGGCCTGATAGTGAGACAGATTTGCCTCTTCAACAAGCTGACAAGCCAAAGGGCGCACTTCCCGGTTTGTAGCTCGAAGATCTTCTTCGCTGAATTTCGTCATGTCTTCCTTCAAACTTGGAAAGCCTTGGGCCACTTAAACGGGATCGAAGTCTGGCAACCATGCTTTGGCCCGGATTAAGGCGTTTATGGCACCGGTTCTAGCAGCAGATTTCTTTAATTCTTCAAACCGGGCAAGAAGCATTGACAACCTTTTAAGGGTATCCTGGATCAAGGTCGGTGCCGGGTTATTATGAAAAACAGTGCTGATAATCCGCTGCGCACCAGTATAGAGTTGCTATATCAAGGTGTAAGAGGCTTTCAGTTTCTTCCGTACATCTGATCCTAAGTGGCCAATGCGTGTCCCTATATCATTCAAAGAGTTATTAAACCGGCAATTACATGAGAAAGCTTCATTATGTCAGAAATCAAAAAAGTTTTACCAAAAACGGCGGCGGTCATGGCATGCACTTGCCGCTTTACACTGGACAGTTCATCCACCACCGATTTAAGGGCAGCTTCAGCATTTTCTGCCCGTTGAGTTAAAGCGGCCTGTTCAGTGGCCCAATCCGCCCGTTCCTTGTTGAAGCCCTCCTTAAGCTTTTCCATGACGCTTAAAGCGCTGGTTAATTCAGTTTTTGCCTTGGAGGTTTCAGCTTGTTGGGATTTCAGGTTTTCTTGAAGATCAGCGATTTGACTCTCTTTCTTGTTCACATCAGCCTACATACAGATAATCATATGATAGGGATTAAGATGAAGAGTTGAAGTACCAACCCCATAACAAGTTATGACCTTGGTACTTGGGGGCTAATTCACATTTGCTTTTCATCCTACAGATTTTATATAAAGTCCCAAGTTCAATACAAGTATTCAACTTGGCACTTGGGGGCTAATGCATATTTACTCTGTCTTTGAGTAATGTTGGAGTTCTTATGTTATACAAGTCCCGGTTTAACTACATTAAGTTGAACCGGCCCTTGGGGGCTACTTTCCAAAAGTACAGACGTGTTCAGGATTATATTTGTAAGTCCCGGTTTAAGTTGATATCTTCAAACCGTCACTTGGGGGCTATCAGGGATGGCAGTTTGCAATATACAAGCAGAAAGTGATATCGAGTTTACCTCATATTTGTCATTCATCATGTTCACCATGCCGGCTTCATAGTCACGTCTGGTATATAACCGGCAGATAACCAGAATGAAGATCTTGTGGATTCAAAGCGGCGTAAGTTGCCAAATCGGCATTCCACTTGCCTTTACCAAACGCAGTGAATTCGTCCTTGGCAGTATGCTTGGACAAGGCGACAGGATTGCCTGGATCGGAATGGCCAAAGCCAGTAATCACAACATCGTCATCCTTGGCTTCGCCGGTTTGCACTGGGGTCGCCGGTTTATCCGTCTGCTTGGTTGGACTTGCTGTCTTGTCGGTTTGAGCAGGACTTGTGGATTGATTTGAATGGCATGTGGCATCAACATATGCTTCTTCAAAGGTAATGTCATGATCTTGCAGTGGTGGATTGTTCAGCACATCATCCTGGTTGTGTTCTTCAGAATTGGGTATATTGGTCGGTTCAGGAACATCGTCCTCTGCCGTTTGTCCAGGCGAGCTTTCTTGCTTGGCGTAGGCTTGGCCCTAAAAGAGAAAAGACAGATCAGTCCAATGAGCATTGAAAGTGGTATATTAAATAGCATTATCAGAAATATGGCTCACCCAAGCACTGTCTTGAGGGGTGGGAGTTGGGTGCCTGTCGACTCGCCAGAGGAGGAATGAGAAGTCACCTGATAATCAGAGTCAGATGGATTAAGAGGTTGACGAAAGCAGCCCGCTTTAGGATAAGCATTGACGAAACAGTTAGAGACCTCTCGAACGGCGTTTCGAACCGGACTATTCGTAAACGGTGGAGGTGACTACCGCATTGTGCGGGTTGCGCGACGAGCTTCATGCTGTTGTGTCTTCATAAGAAAGTTTCGATCCAAGTAAGCAAGAGGATGAGAAAATTTAACTTTCCGGTTTGCCGGACGGAGTTTTACTGAAGGTAAAGGGTTTGAATCGGAAGAAAGAGCGATTACCTCTACAACACCAGCATGACTAGCTTCAGCATCATCCTGGAAATAATCATTATCAATAAGGTGTGTAAAAAATAGACCAAGTAACTCAAGTTCTACCACAAGGTCCGAATTACCCACATCATCGTCAGCTGGTGGATCGGAGGAGGCAGTGGTTTTCTTTCTATTTGTTGGTTTCTTCACAACTTTGGTCTTGGGCCGGGCTATTACCACCGGTTTCTCTTGTGGAGTCTTCCTGTTCCAAAACGGATCATCGCCCTGTTTGAAAGATGTTAACATCAACAAAGAGTATTTGAACATAGTCAGATTTTGTAAAGTTATAAGATATGAGTCTTACGGCTGGCGGTTTATTAATGGCGGAGAAGGGAGACAGGCCGGCTTGGGCGCAAGCAGCTTCCGGTTCGTTCAACATCCTCTTAACAGCCTCAGTGACCTCATCGCGTGTCAGCTGGATCTTAATATGCCATAGAGGGTCTTTCACATCTTCTGTGTATTTGCACATCAAACCGGAGCGCAGGCTGAGGGGCAGTATACTCCAAGATATCCAGCAATGAGCAAGGTCGATTCCTGTCAACCCGTTGGCCATGAAGGCCTGGAGCTTGGATATTTGAGGGGCATATTTGCTTCTCTCCTTAGCAGTCAATCTGTGAGGGAGGGGATGTGTGTTGCTTAGCCGCTCCGGACGGTAACCCGGTAAGGGATTTTCTCCCTCAGGGGAGGTATCTTTGTAGTAAAACCATGTTGAATTCCACTCTTTTGGATGGTTGTGCAGTTTGGAGTGAGGGTAAGTGACATCTTTCCGCTTCTGGATCGCCACACCACCCAACTCAGTGTTGGGACCGTCAGAAAACTCAGTGCGGCGGTTTAGATGGAAGCAATCTCTGAAAAATTCAACTGTGGGCTCCTCTTGAAAGAACACCTCACAGAGCACTTGAAAATGACAGATATTGGTTATGGAGTTGGGGCCAATGTCTTGTGGACGCAGTTGGAAGTTAGCCAGAAGATCACGATAAAACTTTGAACCGGGCGGACTGAAGCCCTGGGCTAAGTGGTCAGCAAAAACAACAACTTCTCCATCCTTGGGTTCTGGAGAACTTTCCGGGCCAGGGACCCTCCAGTGAATGTCATCTTTTTTGCCTAAAGCGCCGGTGCGGACTAAGTTATCCAGTTGAGTTTCAGTTACTCGAGAAGGAACCCAGTTGCACTCATACACTTTCTTGGCCATGATGCAATCTGCAAGGCAGTAATACCGGTTCAAGAATATGTTGGAAGGCTATAGAAATATACATCCAGTGTTAAACCGGAAGAAGTTGCTTATAAACCGGAGTTATGCAAGGTGGCAATACATAAACTGGAAAAACCTTGGCGGTTCAACAAGGGGATTAATGGTATATGCCGAGTTATCAATTTCTCTACAAAGTTAAACCGCCTGGTCTGAAACATGGATGAATCAAGTGTGGATGTGCGAAAACAGGTTTCACGAAAACTTGTTACAGTTTCGGATCTGGAGCATATTCAGAAAAGAAATAAATATTCAAGGTATAAAACGGAGCGGTACTGAATCAATGAGCAAAGACGCCGGGAGATCTAAGACCTTGAGATGCACAGGTGACAGCGAACGCTAAAAAAACTACTGCTACGCAGAACAAGGATCACCTTTAACTGACAGTTATCATATGAGCAAGAAACAAGCGATGAACACTGAAGAACATGGAAACCCTAAGAACAGATCTATGGTGAAAGGATAGAAGATTTACCGGAGCGGAGGAAGAAGCGGAAGGTCGTCGCGATGCTCTCGTACGTTTAGGGTGATGCAGCGGCCAAGGCTAGTGCAGAGGTTGACGGCGGCGGCGGAGCTCCGAAGCTGGGCAGCGCGAGGAAGACGAAGCAGAGGGGCACGAAGGGAAAAAAAGGAAATGACCCTTCGGTCTATTTATAAAGGCAAGAGATATGTGTGTCAGGCGCGAAAATCAAGGAGCCGCAAGTTTGGAAGCAGTGTTGTCGCCGCGATTGTTGCGGGCTCATTAATGAAAAGATGTTAGATATAATCCTCTATGACAGATGACGTCAAGCCAGTTCACCATAATCTGAGAAGATGACATCACGGCAGTTCAACCAAGAAGATGATGAAGAATGAAGTTTTCTACTAAGGATTGACATGAACCTGTTCAAATCAATCTAGGGCCTAATGTTGGGGATATTACTACTGGGCGTAAACCGGCCAGGAGAGGCCGGGTTAACTTCATCAGTAGTCAAGTATGCTTGAAGCCCATGAGGATATTCTGTAAGGGCCTAAGGCCCAGAACCGGTCTAAGGCTTGTAGCCGTGAACCGGCATTAGTATGTAACTTGTGTTGTAAGTTAGAAATACTAGATACCGAACCGGACACGTCTATGAGCTGGTCTCGGGACTCTGCAAACCGACAGGCGCCACCCATGTATATAAGGGGACGACCGGCATGTATTCAGACAACAGACAACAACTCGAGACTTAGGCGGCTTGTTTGCTCCCTAGTCATCGAAACCCCATCAATTCCATCACAACTAGACGTAGGCTTTTACCTTCATCGAAGGGGCCGAACTAGTATAAACTCTCTTGCGTCCTTGTGTCCGCTTTAACCCCTTTAAGCTAACCCGTAGCGATGGCTCCACGACTAAGTCCTTTCATGAGGACATCTGCCGTGACAAAACCACGACACCCGCCGTTGTTGGCTCTTTTCCCGCTCGATATTTGGGAAGAGGACCAGGGCCTCTATAAATAGGACTAGTCACCATAGTAGGGGCATCTCATCTTAGCTTGATCCTACCCGATCGAGAGCCTAGCCACAAGAACACCTCAACCTCAGGAGGCTGTTCTTCCCTTGTACTGTTCATCATCAGCCTAAGAGGCAATCCACCAGCATCACACTGGAGTATGGTATTACACCACAACGGTGGCCCGAACCAGTATAAACCTCGTGTCTCTCTGTGTTGCGAGTTCGTCGAGTTCGTTCGTGAGATCTTAGCAAGCTAGAGCGTAGATCGCGCACCCCAGTGTTTGAACCTTAAGGGTTTGCCGAAACCCCACATCCGACACGGTGCCAGCCCCCAGCCCCCTTTCGGGAGGTGGTGCGCCACTTGGCGCCCAGCCCGCAGCCCCCGAGGTAGAGGACGAGGTGGGCCGAGCGTTCGAGCTCGAGCACGGGCGGAGCATAATTCATCACGAGCTCTTCCAGGAGGCGATGGGCGTGATGAGTCGACGTGGTGAAGAGCTCGCAGGTGTCGACTCGCGCCTCGAGGCTAAAGGTCTCCGGCTGGTGGAGGAGCGGCGCAAGTTGAGGGTGGCCATCAACCTCACTTGCTATCAGCGTGACCTTGATTACGCAAAGGCCGAGGCATCCCTCAAGGTTTCCCATGAAGCCCGCTCGCGAGCCATGGAAGAGGCTCGCGAGGCTACGAACAAGCGTGCGTGGGAGCTCCAGGCCTAGAGCGCGTCCCTTGAGCAGCAGGTGGAGGCACGCAGGGCCGCTCTTGCATCACTGTGGGGGACGCCCGTGGAGGAAGAGGAGGTCCGGAAGCGCGAGGAGGCGCTGGCCCTGGAAGCCGTGGAGCGCAGCCTCAAGCTCGAGCCGTGGAGCGTCAAGTTTCTCAAGCAGAAGGTGCCGTCGGGGCTAGCGACGCCAGAGTCGAGGAGGAGGTCGATCACCGGGTGGCCGAGGTTCGCACAGACCTGGAGGGTAGGTACGACTTGAATGTCACAGCCCCAGATCAGCCCTAGAGCTTGCTTGTAACTAGTAGCATTGCATCCATGCATCATGTTTAATTTCCATGAAATTTGAAATGGGGATGACCAAGCCCTAGCACTAAAACAATTCAAATAGGTTCAACTTCAAAATATTTTCAAAAACCCAAATTGGTTTGCAAAAATATTCATGATTAAGGAAAAGGGTGAAAACCATATCCAGAGATGATGGATATTTTTCCAAGACATTTTGGATATTTGAATAAACCATATTGTATTTGAATTGGGGCATTTAAATACTATTAATATTTTAAATGCTCCAACAATTTTGAAAATAGTTCAGGGCCTCTGTAATAACTCAGTTAATGCCCATAATTATTTTCAGGATTTATTTAAATGGTTTAGTATTTTACTAAACTAAAACAAAACAGAAAATAGAAAATAGAAATAAAAGAGAAGGAGAGAGCTGTACCTGGCCATTACCTGCGCAGCCCACCCGGCCCAGTTTCCCCCCTCCCCTCGCTGGCCCAGCTGGTGGCCCAGCCCACCACCGCCTCGCCGCTCGTCGTCTTCCTCTGCCAGTAGGCAGAGGCGAGGCGTGGCGCCTGCCCGACGGCCACCGACGCCACCTCCTGCTTCCGGCCCTCCTCCTCGACACCCGTGGTGCCACGCACCCGACCCCTCGCTCCTCTCCTCTCTCCGAACGCCTTCCCTCTCCTCTGCTCCCTCTCTCTCGCCCGGACCGAGCGGCCTCGTCGCCACCGTCGCCGTTCGCCGCGGCCACCGCCACCCCCTCTCCTCCCCGGCATGCCCCCGAGCTCCGCCGAGCCCTCTCTCCCCTCCTCACCGAGCCTCCCGACGCCGGAGCACCCCGAGGCGCCGCCCCGCCATTTTTCCCCTTCTCGGACCCGCCGGACTTCATCGGCGAATTCGTCGCCCTCCGGTCGTCCCCGAGCCAGCCGAGCTTGCCGCCGACCTCCCAGTGAGCTCCGCTGCATTTCCCCTCTGTTCCCGCATCTTCCCCGCCCTCTAGACGTCGCGTTCATCGAAGCCGAGAACCATCCGCCGCCCGAGCTTGTCGCCGGCGTCGCTCCGGCGACCATATGGTCATCCCGTGCTAACCAACATGACCGCCGCATCGCGTAGTGCCTCGCTAGCACCTCAGCTTCTGCGTTTGCACGCCGCAACCCCAACCCCGCACATGGCCGAACTCCGGCGGCCGCCAACCTCGTCGCCGGCGTCGATTCCGACCACCCCGACCACGGCTAACCCCACCAAGAGCTTCGGCTCCTCCCGGCTATTCTAGGTGCCTTCGCGACCCATTTGGTCGCGGAATGGCAAAATCACTCGCCGCCACAGTCAAAGCTCGCCCAAGCGGCAAAACGCCGGCGTCCGTGACCTTGACGGCGTGGGTTGACCTTGCCGCCTGTTTGACTTCCCCTCTCCTCATCGACATGCGGGCCCCGCCTGCTAATTCGATTAGATTAGTACTAATTAAGTTAGGTTAGTTAGTTAGACACCGACACTGGGACCCACAGGTCGTGGTTTGACCTGGACCGCCGCAGCTTGACCGCCGACGTCATAGTGACGCAATGTCAAGCACAATATTCATTTTCTGGATTTATAATAATTCAGAAAATTCCAGAAAATGCCCTAAACTTTAATAAATCATAGAAATTCAACCGTAACTCGGATTGAAATAATTTATATATGAAAAATGATCAGAAAAATATGAAGAATCTGTTTATGCCATGATCATGCATGTTTGAACAAGTTAACCTCACTGAATAGGATGAATCATGATTAGGTAATTTATGAACTAGCATTTGGAGTTGGAATTTGTTCTTGCTTGAGGTCCACTCAATTAACTTGGCTAGATATTGCATTAGGTGAATTCAGTTCCTTAACATGATCATGCATCATATATGTGCATTGCATTGATTGTGTTCTTTCTCGCTTGCGGTGTTTGTCCCTCCCGTAGAGCGATGTATCGACGATGAAATCGATGACACCGATGAAGAACTATATTATCTTCGAAGTGCCGAGCAAGCAAAACCCCTTGTTCATTCCGATATAATCCCACTCTCCCGCTCCTGCTCTATTTTACTGCATTAGGACAACAACGACATCATGTGTTACTTGCTGCGGTAGCTGAACCCTTTATCCTCTGCATGACCTGTCATTCCACAAGAATTAGATGAAACCCACTAGCATGAGTAGGAGTTGTTTGAGCCATGTTGTGCCTACTCATTCATGCTTGTTTGTCATGCCTGCTCATCGCTTAGAGTTGAGTCAGTCCGATTCATCGGGAATGAATTGGAAAGTGGTGAACATGTCCTACCGTGTGTGAACTAAGTGTGTGAACACGATTTGGTAAAGGTAGCGGTGAGAGGCCATGTAGGAGTACATGGTGGGTTGTCTCATTGAAACTGTCCTCGAACTGAGTTCTGTGTTTGTGATCCATGAACAGTTACTACCACACATTGGGTTCCGTAACTCGACCCTCTCGACTTATTAATCAACTTGATCTCTGTCCCGGAGTTGCAACTAGTTTCGGTGTTTGTAGGTAGTGTTAGTAGTCTACCAAGTGGCACCCTGCAGGTGGGCTTGGGACAGACTAGGCACAAGATGCACGGTGTACCAAGTGGCACCGGTTGGTGGGCTTGGGAACCCTGCTCACATCGCTTGGGGCGTGAGCGACACCCGCCGGATCTCCTTGCGGATGGAACCCGAATAGGCGATAAACCTGGACGAGAGACTTGTGTGATTAGTCGGTCGTGGCCGACTCCCTCGCCCGGCTTCCGCTTGAAGGTTGCCGAGGTACATGACGGTCTGAGGCGATAAGTGGCGAGACCGTGTGAAGAAGTACACCCTGCAGGTTATCATTAACTATTCAATAGCCGGATTCCTCGGATATGGAAACTTGGACCCTTGCATAGTTCATAGACAAGTGAAAGTGGATACTCTAAAATACGCAAGATAAGCGTGAGTGCTATGGATGGCGTTCTCGAGGTAGACGGAAGCGGATCCATAGTGGTGTATTGATATGGTGAATATGTGGACTCGTGTGCGCCACCTCAAAAGAGTTACTTGCAATGTAGTTCAGATAGCCACCGAGTCAAAGCTGGCTTGCTGCAGTCAAACTCCACCACCCCTTTTGATAATGAAGCATATGTAGTTAGTTCTGATGTAAGTCTTGCCGAGTACAATTGTACTCACGTTTGCTTATTTATGTTTTGCAGAGAGACGTCAGTCTCGCTAGTAGTTCCACGTGGACTTCGACGTTTAGCTTGTTACCTCAGCTACGATCTTGTGCCTCGGCAGGATCTGGTAGATAGTCAGGCTTCTCAGCCTTTTCCATTTATAGTTGTCTGTACTCAGACATGTTTAGCTTCCGCTTGTGCTTTGACTTGTATGCTCTGAGTGTTGGGTCATGAGACCCATGTTTGTAATATCTTGCTCCTCGGAGCCTAATGAATAATATTGTGAGTCGTAGAGTTATGTTGTGATGCCATGTTGTATCTACGCATATTGAGCATAATGTGTGCATGTTTGAAATGCTTGGTATGTGTGGGATCCGACAAACTAGTTGTTTATCCTTGGCAGCCTCTCATATGGGGAAATGTAGTCTCGTGCTTCTGAGCGATAGTAGTCCGCTACAGCCCGGTTCACCGGAGTCCTGCTAGCCCAAAGACTACTGCTTGGACACTTGACTGGCGGCATGTGTTTCACTTCGTTCCTATGTCTGTCCTTCGGGAAATGTCACGCGTGTTATTCGAGTCCTGCCTAGCTCGCTACAGCCGGGATACCGAGTCCTGTTAGCCCAGTGCTACAGCCCGAATATATACGTTGATGACCGATATGCCTGTCCCCATAGGTTAGCGCCGCTTTGGGTTCACGACTAGCCATGTCGGCCCGGGTTCTTCGTCATATGGATGCTAGCGACACTATCATATACGTGAGCCAAAAGACGCAAACGGTCCCGGCCATGGTAAGGCGACACCGTGGGAATACCGTGCGTGAGGCCGCAAAGTGATATGATGTGTTACATGCTAGATCGGTGTGACTTAGGATCGGGTCCCGACAGCGTTGGTATCGAGCCCCGATCGCTCAGAGGATTACCAAGCCAAACTGGTCAAGTTGTGTCTAGAAATGCTTTAGTTATGTAAGGGAATTGATTGTGGAGGGAACGAAGGCTCTTTTTACTCCTTATACCTCATGGCCTTCGATCCGAGTCATCCTCTCCTCTTCTCTGGGTTTAAGAACTAGGCTTCTCATCTATCTATCAGGATGACGTGTTACTAATCCATAGACCTTTAAGATTGTTGGTTTTAATCCCCAGTTTAGTTCCTACTATTCCTGTATGATAACTGTTGATCTCAGAATCTTGTTATGATGTTGTTGAGTGGTTATGCCACCATTTTTGCAGGATGTCTCAAATCATTTTGAGCATTTACAGCCGTTATGCTGTCCGAGTCATCCTGTGTCTCTAAATAGTCCGATGCATTTGCAAATCCTTTCTTCCGCTCTGATGTCCTTTTGGGCGGATTAAGCACACTAACCAGTCGATGAGGTACTCCATTGCCTCGACATATATGTTGGAACTATTATTATGACCCTAGATGTTTAGGAAGTCACCTAGCAATTTAGCAATGCTTTTGTACCCCGAGTGTGATGATTCTGGCCATCATTTTCAAAAGCATCCCGTGATGCCATTTAGTAGTAGGTATTCTACTCCTGGGTTGCTGAACCCGAGATTCATCCTACTTCGTGTTGTTAGTATTTGCTAGTGCCTTTAGGATATTAGTAACCTTTGCGATAGTCCTCGAGGTCCTTGGTATTTCCTTCTTCCAAATACTACGAACCGCTTATGGCAGAAGTTCCTTGTTGAATCAAAACATCACAATAAGAGTGCTCTTGAGGGGTACTCCATTCATATTGTGAATCTGCCAATTCTACCTTTCTGCATGGGATATCCGGAAGAAATGTTGAGCTTGCTCGACATACTAATCTGTGCATCCACAACTCAGAAAATTATATGTTCCTTTGAGTTGTTCTCTTAGATGCCTTCTGACCTTCATCTATCAATTGATAGCCAAGGGTATGTGTGCATTTGTGTTCATCGATGCATTTTATCCTTGTGGTCCGTCAAGCCATTCTATTCCGGAATGGTTAGGAGAAACAAACTCCGGTACCTCATCCATATCCAGGAGTGGGTCAAAGCAGTTGTATCCCGCAGATCAAAATGCCAATCCAGCTTTTGTTCTGTTCTACCCTGAAGTATTGCCATCTTATGTCAAGAATGTCATGGGGGTTGCACAACCTCTTAGGAATCCTTGACGCAGTGATACTTCTCGCCATCATTATTCATTCCTCGGTTCCGTGTTGATGCAACCGGAATGCCGACAAGTGAATTGTGATGTGTGACATCAGTACTCCGAGCAACTCGTTGCTTGGTAGCTAATGGACAATATCCTCCTTCTTAGCGTGTTGGTTATTGAATCATCATCCTAAGATTGATCGTGCTACCTAGTCCTTATTTCCAGTGCACTCTTCGATTGATGAGTTAGGATCTTGTCTAGTCCTCACTCATTTGATCATATCGTCTTGCCCTGAAAAGCAAGATTGCTCTCGAGCTTAGTAGCATACCGGTGGTTCATGACTTTCCAAATATCTTCTTGGAAGTGTTATCAGGTTGTCACCTGACCGCTATGTTGAGTTCGTGATCATATTGGTTTTCTTCTAAACCACCCCTTCTCCAAGATTCTGTGTTGGATATCCCTGAGCTAGTTGGTTAAGCTAGATAATAACTTGGAGAGTTGGAAGATAAAAGCTTGCCTAACCTAGTTCGATCCAAAGGGATATTCTTGTGTAGTGTGTGTTAAAGAAGGATGATATCTTCATCGATTGGTCCCTGTGATCAGTTGCTGGACCTATTGTCTTATCAACTCTTTGATTCGAGTATGGGCCATTGTCGAGTCAAATCAGAACCAACGATATTCGTGATGTTGTCTTACTCGTGGTTGATCCCTCGAGCATACACCATTACATCTTTTGGTCTGACCAATACTATCACGTGTTCACATGATGGTGGAAGTCCAGTGATATGGAAATTCCGATGAGTTGCTGTTGAGTCCATCAGTAGCATTTCGTCTCCCCCCATGAGTCGTGTTGAACATCAACCTAGTGTTGGAAATTTGTGTAAGCATTTCTTCGTGTGCCGTTCATGAAGCTTATGCTTGGATGGTTGAAGAGACTTCCTCGAATTTATGTGTTTAGGTGTAAGTTGCCACCATGACTTTGAGAAAGGTTTGTTTTGCTTCCTCTGGAATCATTCCAAGTCAGTCATGCATGTGCGAAGTATTCTATGGTTTGATAGACTGATCATCTTCATTCCGTATGTATCCCTAGCACACCAAGCCACTGATTGATTTGTTCAAGGAAAAGGAGTTCTTTCATAAGAGCTAATCATGACTTATGTTAAGACTTCGATATCCTCGATGATGGTTCCCCCACCCGAACTCGGTAGTGTTTTATTATAAGACTACCATGTGGTCATGCTTGTCTAGGACAACGTGTTCACAAGTTTGTAGCAGAACCAGCTCATGTTTTGGAGCTTGCTATCGTAGTTCATATCCCGAGAATCTCGCAACGTCTTCTCGTCGATTTGTGTTGCAACCCTTCCTTTTCAGACATGATGAGTCCGAAATATCCTAACACCAACCAGATCTGAATCTCAGGCAGATATGATGGTTGGAACATTCCAACAGTTGCATTTCGTTCCCAGCTTGCACCGTCCTTGTGCCATTTCACTATGGGCTGCCTTCTTAGTAATTCTTGTCTAGGATCATCCTCAAAAGTGGACTTACCATGAGTCCCCTCCACCTCCGATGATAAGCAAAAATCATCCATTGCGTTGTCTTCAACAAGGTAGTCCACATCATCCATTCTAGTCCGGGTGTACCATTCCTTGCATCCCACCAAATGATCGCTTGTGATTGCCTTAGGCTGGTATAAAGAGTTCCAATGATCTATGGATCAAAAGTAATTCTTTTTGCCACTTAAGGGAATAGTTCTTTGCGCCACCTTTCTCGAGGTGTCCCATTACGGGATCATGATAAATATTTCCTCGCCACCTTGACACCATCCACCATCTCCCTAAGCGTGGAATTGTTGCCACCAATCAAACCCCGTTGTTGTTCTTCCATCCCCCTCGATGTATTTTGTGTCTCAACTCGAGATGTGTCACCGTCTCAGTCCGTGAGTTGATCATGTTTACCTGATCTTCATGAAGATCGAATCATGTAGGGTTTCCCCTTTCTTTCTATTGTCGTGTCGAGTGAAGACCTCGAAAGCAAGGACGTCAAGACCAAGATGATGGAATGAATCAACATTTTCGAGGAGGGCAAATGGATCATGAAGATTGTGATAGTTTGTGACCTCCCTTTTCCTCTTGCTCACGCCTTGAATCTCGGCGAGATTCTTGTTTAGTGGGGTGAGTATCACAGCCCTGATCAGCCCTAGAGCTTGCTTGTAACTAGTAGCATTGCATCCATGCATCATGTTTAATTTCCATGAAATTTGAAATGGGGATGACCAAGCCCTAGCACTAAAACAATTCAAATAGGTTCAACTTCAAAATATTTTCAAAACCCAAATTGGTTTGCAAAAATATTCATGATTAATGGAAAAGGTGAAAACCATATCCAGAGATGATGGATATTTTTCCAAGACATTTTGGATATTTGAATAAACCATATTGTATTTGAATTGGGGCATTTAAATACTATTAATATTTTAAATGCTCCAACAATTTTGAAAATAGTTCAGGGCCTCTGTAATAACTCAGTTAATGCCCATAATTATTTTCAGGATTTATTTAAATGGTTTAGTATTTTACTAAACTAAAACAAAACAGAAAATAGAAAATAGAAATAAAAGAGAAGGAGAGAGCTGTACTGGCCATTACTGCGCAGCCCACCGGCCCAGCTTCCCCCTCCCTCGCTGGCCCAGCCTGGTGGCCCAGCCCACCACCGCCTCGCCGGCTCGTCGCCTTCCTCTGCCAAGAGGGCAGAGGCGGGCGTGGCGCCTGCCCGACGGCCACCGACGCCACCTCCTGCTTCCGCCCTCCTCCTCGACACCCGTGGGTGCCACGACACCCCCCGACCCCTCGCTCCTCTCCTCTCTCGAACGCCTTCCTCTCCTCTGCTCCCTCTCTCTCGCCCGGACCGAGCGGCCTCGCCGCCACTGTCGCCGCTCGCCATGCCACCGCCACCCCTCTCCTCCCGGCATGCCCCGAGCTCCGCCGAGCCCTCTCTCCTCCTCACCGAAGCCTCCCGACGCCGGGCGCCCGAGGCGCCGCCCGCCATTTTTCCCTTTCGACCCGCCGGACTTCATCGGCGACCTTCGTCCGCCCGGTCGTCGTCCCGAGCCAGCCGAGCTTGCCGCCGACCTCCCAAAGGAGCTCCGCTGCATTTCCCCTCTTTCCCGCATCTTCCCCGCCCTCTAGCCGTCGCGTACATCGAAGCCGAGAACCATCCGCCGCCCGAGCTTGTCGCCGGCGTCGCTCCGGCGACCATATGGTCATCCCGTGCTAACCAACATGACCGCCGCATCGCGTAGTGCCTCGCTAGCACCTCAGCTTCTGCGTTTGCACGCCGCAACCCCAACCCCGCACATGGCCGAACTCCGGCGGCCGCCAACCTCGTCACCGGCGTCGATTCCGACCACCCCGACCACGGCTAACCCCACCAAGAGCTTCGGCTCCTCCCCAGCTACTCCTAGGTGCCTTCCGCGACCCATTTGGTCGCCGGAATGGCAAAAATCACTCTCGCCGCCACGTCGGGCTCGTCGGCGGCTAAACGCCGGCGTCTCGCGACCCATCGACCGCGTGGGTTGACCTTGCCGGTTTGACTTCCCTCTCCTCATCGACATGCGGGCCCCGCCCGGCTAATTCAGTTAGATTAGTACTAATTAAGTTAGGTTAGTTAGTTAGACACTGACACTCGGGACCCACAGGTCAGGGTTTGACCTGGACCGCCGCAGTTGACCGCTGACGTCATAGTGACGCAATGCTGGCGCAATATTCATTTTCTGGATTTATAATAATTCAGAAAATTCCAGAAAATGCCCTAAACTTTAATAAATCATAGAAATTCAACCGTAACTCGGATTGAAATAATTTATATATGAAAAATGATCAGAAAAATATGAAGAATCTGTTTATGCCATGATCATGCATGTTTGAACAAGTTAACCTCACTGAATAGGATGAATCATGATTAGGGTAATTTATGAACTAGCATTTGGAGTTGGAATTTGTTCTTGCTTGAGTTCCACTCCAATTAACCTGGCTAGATATTGCATTAGGTGAATTCAGTTCCTTAACATGATCATGCATCATATATGTGCATTGCATTGATTGTGTTCTTTCTCAGTTGCCGGTGTTTGTCCCCTCCCGGTAGACGATGTATCGACGATGAAATCGATGACACCGATGAAGAACTATATTATCTTCAGAAGTGCTAGGCAAGCAAAACCCCCTTGTTCATTCCGATATAATCCCACTCTCCCGCTCCTGCTCTATTTTACTGCATTAGGACAACAACGACATCATGTGTTACTTGCTGCGGTAGCTGAACCCCTTTATCCTCTGCATGACCTGTCATTCCACAGTAATTAGATGAAACCCACTAGCATGAGTAGGAGTTGTTTGAGCCATGTTGTGCCTACTCATTCATGCTTGTTTGTCATGCCTGCTACTGCTTAGAGTTGAGTCAGGTCTGATTCATCGGGAATGAATTGGAAAGTGGTGAACATGTCCTACCGTGTGTGAACTAAGTGTGTGAACACGATTTGGTAAAGGTAGCGGTGAGAGGCCATGTAGGAGTACATGGTGGGTTGTCTCATTGAAACCGCCCTCGTGAACTGAGTTCTGTGTTTGTGATCCATGAACAGTTACTACCACACATTGGGTTCCGTAACTCGACCCTCTCGACTTATTAATCAACTTGATCTCTGTCCCGGAGTTGCAACTAGTTTCGGTGTTTGTAGGTAGTGTTAGTAGTCTACCAAGTGGCACCCGATGCAGGTGGGCTTGGGACAGACTAGGCACAAGATGGCACGGTGTACCAAGTGGCACCCGTTGGTGGGCTTGGGAACCCTGCTCACATCGCTTGGGGCCGTGAGCGACACCGGCCGGATCTCCTTGCGGATGGAACCCGAATAGGCGATAAACCCGGACGAGAGACTTGTGTGATTAGTCGGTCGTGGCCGACTCCCTCGCCTGCTTCCGCTTGAAGGTTGCCGAGGTACATGACGTGTACAGGCGATAAGTGGCGAGAGCGTGTGAAGAAGTACACCCTGCAGGTTATCATTAACTATTCAATAGCCGGATTCCTCGGATATGGAAACTTGGACCCTTTCATAGTTCATAGACAAGTGAAAGTGGATACTCTAAAATACGCAAGATAAGCGTGAGTGCTATGGATGGCGTTTCGTGGGTAGACGGAAGCGGATCCATAGTGGTGTATTTGATATGGTGAATATGTGGACTCGTGTGCGCCACCTCAAAAGAGTTACTTGCAAATGTAGTTCAGATAGCCACCGAGTCAAAGCTGGCTTGCTGCAGTCAAACTCCACCACCCCTTTTGATAATGAAGCATATGTAGTTAGTTCGATGTAAGTCTTGCTGAGTACAATTGTACTCACGCTTGCTTATTTATGTTTTGCGAGAGACGCTGGTCTCGCTTAGTAGTTCCACGTGGACTTCGACGCTTAGCTTGTTACCTCAGCTACGATCTTGTGCCTCGGCAGATCTCGTAGATAGTCGGGCTTCTCAGCCTTTTCCATTTATAGTTGTCTGTACTCGAGACATGTTTAGCTTCCGCTTGTGCTTTGACTTGTATGTTTCGAGTGTTGGGTCATGAGACCCATGTTTGTAATATCTCGCCTCGGAGCCTAATGAATAATATTGTGAGTCGAGAGTTATGTTGTGATGCCATGTTGTATCTACGCATATTGAGCATAATGTGTATGTTTGAAATGCTTGGTATGTGTGGGATCCGACAAACTAGTTGTTTATCCTTGGCAGCCTCTCATATGGGGAAATGTAGTCTCGTGCTTCGAGCGATAGTAGTCCGCTACAGCCCGGTTCACCGAGTCCTGCTAGCCCAGACTACCGCTTGGACACTTGATCGGGCGGCATGTGTTTCACTTCGTTCCTTATGTCTGTCCTTCGGGAAATGTCACGCGGTGTTATTCGAGTCCTGCCTAGCCTGCTACAGCTCGGGATACCGGAGTCCTGTTAGCCAGTGCTACAGCCCGAATATATACGTTGATGACCGACATGCTCGATGTGATTCATGTATGCCTGTCCCCATAGGTTAGCGCCGCTTTGGGTTCACGACTAGCCATGTCGGCCCGGGTTCTTCGTCATATGGATGCTAGCGACACTATCATATACGTGAGCCAAAAGACGCAAACGGTCCCGGGCCATGGTAAGGCGACACCCGTGGGAATACCGTGCGTGAGGCCGCAAAGTGATATGATGTGTTACATGCTAGATCGGTGTGACTTAGGATCGGGGTCCTGACATTGAAGTTGAAGCTTGCGGGTGCAGAGGATGCGGGCAGGGCCGCTGCCCTCAGGCCCAGGTTGGATGAGGCCGAGAGGCGTGCGGAGGCCAGGGTCGCCGCCCTGGTTACGGGGCATGAGACTTGGCCTCCGCCCGCGCCGAGCTGCTTTCTCTTCGGAAGCGAGTTGATGACGCTGAGGCCGTCGCGCGGCAAAACAGGGAGGAAGTGCTCCAACGACAAACACTGGAGCGGGAGCATGCCCCCATGCTTCAGGATCTTCGGAATAGGGCCATTACCGCCCTAGGCCATATTTGTGAAAAGGATGCACCGTCCCCTCACTCGAACGACTATGCCAGCCACCTAACCTTCTTCACCGAGGTGGTGACGCGCCTGGAGGCCCGATCTGACAGAGCTCGCCAGCTTGTGGAGGAAAGGGGTCGTGGCCTGTTTGAGCGCGCTTTCTCCCGTGTCTTCAGCCACCTTCTGAATGCCAACCCTGACTTTGATTTCAACGCCGCCATCGCCCCCGTACCCACGGCCCTCCGGGGCGACTTGGCGTGTTGGGTTGAGGACAATGTGGACGCGTTGGTTAGGGCCTTCACTTCAGAGGACGACGCGCTGATGGTCGTCGCAGATGAAGGCGACGTGGTCGACGACGGCGATTGGGGCATTGCCAACGGCGGCGACGGTGCCGGCGAAGATGATGACGACGCGAGTGACGCGTCCGAGGGTGATGTAGCGAGTGACATTTCTGGCTGACCCCATGTTCTCCTGTCGTTTCACCCTGTACACAAAACTCGGGTGTGGCCCTTGGAAAACTTGTACGAGCATCTTGAGAGGGGGAGCCCCTCATGTAAGCAAGTTGCAGCCTTTACTTCCCTATGCGAATATCTAGTATGTGCCCTTGTGAACTCGTGAATCTAGGGGCGAGTTTTCTGTCGTGGTTTAACTTAGTCAGCGCTAGCTTTGAGCTGGGTCGTGAGGCGTCGAGTTTCTGAGAACCCTGCGGAGCTTGTCACCCCGTCAGAAGGGCCCCCACAAGAGGTGAGCACCAGTTGCAGCGCTGACGCGCGCTTGGCGTGCGCGCGCTTCGTGCAGTCCCGCTCGTGAGGAGATCATGAGTGGAAGGCGACGGACATGAGTTCCATACAAAACGATATCCAGAAAGTAAGAAATTGCTCGAGCGAGAAAAGGCACCCCCGCGCACATCGATAAAAACTCGACTTCAACTTAAATCCAGATCTAGAAAGCAAAGCTACACAAAGAGAGATCCAAAGCAAAAGGCCGCGTCCGGCACTTAGTCTAGTCTTCTGGTCTTCAAGTCTTCTCACCAGCGTGGAGCTAAGTGCTGCCACTAGGCCGGCACCCCTGAGACTCCGGGGCGTGTACAGCCCCAACTCATTATTAAGTGAGAGTGTCACGGGCGGCGAGCTTCACAGGCACTGGGCCTTCTTCACAGGTACCGACCTTGCTTCATATCGCACGACGAGGGCCCCGCCTTGCGCCACCCTTGACCTCCTTTGAGCCGACCGGCTACCAGGACGACACAAAAGAGGGAAAGGGGACGCCAGCAGTACCCTCGGCGACCACATGTCCTCTACCGGGGGAAGGGTCGTCGAAGCCTCCCAGGCAGAGGGCCTACCTCCGGGTGTCCCCTGGCTTCGTGCGCCGTGGGGAGGGGCCTGGCTCCCGACCCCTCTCCTGCAGCCCCCAACGCGATCCCCCTGCTGGCAGGGAGGCCGCCGAGCTGGGGCCGCCGGCCGTTGTGGTGATATGTTCCTCCTGCGACTCATGGTTAGCGTAAGCTTGCTCCTGAAGGATTAGGGGTACCCTGTAGTGATCGTTGCACACGCGGTCGTGGTGGTTCCCCGGCGGCTCCTGGAATTCTTCGACTCCTAGTGCCCCTTCTTCCCAATCTTCTCCAATGAACAAGCCGGGGTCGTCCTCCGGTGTGTACTCCTGGTCCGTCATGCGGGGCACGTAGGCTTCTGAGGCTGTAACCTCAAACACCTCGCCGTAGTGCCCCACACTCCATGTTGCCCGGCCCAGCGTGGCGTCCTGAGGATAGTAGCGTGGCATCTCGCCGGGACCATGGGGGGCGACGCTTGTGCTCGTGCTTGTTGCGGGCAGTATGGGGGCAGCGGAGCCCCCGGCGCTGCCTGCCGCGCTGGAGTTGACAAAGCCCCCATGCGTGCCCGACGGCGCGTGGTTGCGGCGAGGCCCGCCATGAGTCCCCGTAACGGCCTGAGAAGGGAGTCGATAGCACAAAGGCGGTGCCCCCGAGGCCGCGGCGTCCAGTAGCTCAGCAACGCGTTCCAGCAGCGCGTCCCGGCCGCTCTCCATCAGTCGGCACCGCAGCAGCTCCCTTGCCATGGTGAGTGCTGCCCGCATGTTTGCCTGCTCTTGCCATGAGTGCGGCGTCGTTGCCGCGGCGTGGCTTGCTGCCCTTGCGGCGGCTCGTACTTGTCATGGGGTGGGGGTGGACGACGCCTGGCCGCGCCATCCGTGCCCCGCAGCGTTGGACGACGCCCGCGCCGCCTGGAGCGCGGGGACCAGGTCTTCATAAGAGGGCGTCGTCGCCCGGGCCGCCCAGGCTGCCCAGCGGTCGGAGTCAGCTCTTGGGTCGCCGGACTTCTTGACCATGGAGTGTCGGCAAGTCGATTGGCGGAGAAGAAGCTCCGGTGCACCCCTACCTGGCACGCCAAATGTAGGATGTGGGGTTCCGGCAAACCCTTAAGGTTCGAACTCAGGGTGCGTGCGAAGTCTTTCCCTCTTACTGATCTACGCCCTAGCTCGCTAAGATATCGCGGTTGAACTCAACGAACTCGCAAATACGTAAAGACACGAGATTTATATCGTCCGGCCACCGCTGTGGTGTAATACCCTACCCAAAGGTGGTGGTGGTGGATTGCCTCTTGGGCTGATGAAGAACAAGATAAGGGAAGAACAGCCTCCTGAGGTTGAGGTGTTCTTGTGCTTGGTGAACTTAGCGGGAGAGAGCTGGGTGAACTGCTCGATGCCCCTACTGTGGTGGCTAGCTCTACTTATATAGGCCCTGGTCCTCTCCCCAAATATTGAGAAGGAAGGGAGCCAACAACGGCAGACAACTAGTACAAGCTATCCTGACAAAAGCGGTCTTCGCCTGCAAAAGGCTCTGGTGGTGACGCCGTCTTGGGCTCCACGATGACCTCCGTCTTGCCGTCCTCCTGGTCTTGGTCTTGTTGCACCGATAAGGCAACCTTTGCCTGATGCCTCGGTACTCCTCGCCTGTGCTGGCCTCCTTAGCACCAAAGAGGAAACAAGGACGCTACCCGCGCTGGCGCCCGCCTCGTGCCGATCTTCATGGCTCACGTCACGAGAGCCTCGTGAGGTTCGCCCCGCCTTGATATCTCCGCTCCTCGTGAGCCTGCCTGACTAGGCCACTCCTGAGGAGGTCTTGCGTCGTTCGCCTCGCGAAGCTTGGCCCCTCGCAAGGGTCTTGGATGTCTTGCTGATGAAGATGGGCCGTACCGCCCGCTGGCCTGGCCACGCCGTGGGCCGCAGGCAGGCAAGTCTGGGGACCCCCGTTCCCAGAACACCGACAATCTCCACCGTGTTCTTCACGTGTAATAAGAGCCAAAGTCTCCTCATCATAGTCACTAGCGGACTCATACCCACCATCCTCAGTAGCAATCATCACACGTTGAGATTTGCATTCTCTCGCATAATGACCTCTTCCCTTACAACAACGACAAATAATATCACTTGTGTGCCCTGTTGATGCCATGGAAGAAGAAGAGCTCTGTATAGGCCCGACAGGTGTGCTCTTGGCAGATAGTGGTGGTTGTGCCTGCTTTCTTGTATCACGACTAGAGGTGGTAGCTGATGGAGGTGCTGATGTAGTAGAATGTGTGGAAGTAGAGGATGCACGAGGTGTCCATGAGGAAGGTCGACCTGCAGTAAAGTTAGTTCGTGCCAATGCCTGTCGATCCTGCACTTCACGTTCAGCTTTGCAAGCAAGATGGAGTAAATGAGTGATATTATTATACTCCTTATACTCTAGAATTGTCTGGATCTCTCTATTTAAGACACCCATAAAACGTGCAAACATAGCCTCATTATCCTCAACAATACCACATCTAATCATGCCCGTTTGTAATTACTGATAATATTCCTCCACAGAATTTTTTCCTTGTCTTAAACGCTGCAATTTTTGAATTAATTCACATTGATAATATGGTGGAACCCAACGAGTACGCATAGCAGTTTTCCAAGCAGCCCAAGTAGTTGGAATATTATTCAAATATAATCTACGATGTTCAGACCACCACACACAAGCAAAACTAGTGAAAGCACAACGTGCAGCAGCAACACGTCTCTCCTCGGGATATTCTAAACATGTAAAACGTTGTTCGGTTTCTAACTCCCAAGTTAGATATATATCAGGAATGTATCTACCCTCAAATGGTAGAATATTCAATTTCAGTTTAGGGAGATGGTCATGGTCTCATACCTGAGGGGTGGTAGAGCCCTACCATTGCGATTATTTGCATGTGGACGACCTAGTGGTTGCTCGTAGTTCTGATTTTGATTAACCTCGTCCTCGTAATCGCCCGCATAATCCTCCTCCTCCTCATCAGCAGCAGGAGACACAGAAGTATCAGGCACCACCAACAGTTTGGCCAGGCTCAAGAGGGACACTGCTCACTCGGCAGAGGGTTGTTTCACGATGTGGAGGTAGTCATTGTTGTTGTTGTTGCTGCAGAGGTGCGGTAGGTGCAGTCGGTGGTGGTTGTGGAAAACGCGCAAGCAGTTCATTAAGTTTGTTATCGAGCTTTGTTTCGAACATCTTCTCAAGGCCAGTTATCTTATCCAAGGCCTCTTCAAAATTGTTCAGCACATCTTGCACGTGTTCAGTCATCATTTGCTCAAATTTATCATGCAACTCCTTATTCGTCATGTTCTCCCAGTAAGTCTCATCGATTTGTGATCCCGCCATGGTTAGCAGCAATAGAAACACACAAGAATATGATCCTACAGACTACTAGAAAATTGTGGTGGTGGGGCGTCACAAATCCGTCAAGCAAATCTCAAATTCTTACCAGTTCTTACCAAGCAGCAGGTGGTGATCAGCAACCGTTGTAGTCAGAACTCTCAAAGCTTGGATAGAGTGATTACCAGGGAGAGTCGAACGCACGACGTAGATGTATGTGGACCTGGGAAGGCTTATAATATGGTAGCAAAAGGGTCAGCAATAATGAATTCAGAGATGCAAAGTTGAATAAATGCTCAACGACAGTACTGTGCTGGTCCTAGGCTAGACCGTACTAGAGATGCGAGCCTAGAACACGAACAAAATCACGGTGCGCCACGTAAACAAGGGAAAAGCACACTCTGGAATTTTTTTTGCGCTCCTCTTTTTTTGCAAAAAATCACTATAATGGCGAGTGTCTCAAAACTTCTCCCAAGTCAAATTAACAGGATAGGCCCAAATTGTTTTTGACAATTTTTTTTATTTAAATCAGAGCAACGACGATGAAGAAGTGCGACAAAAAATCACTATGATGGCAAGTGTCTCAAAACGCTCCCTGGGACCTAAAAATAGGATAGGCAAAAAATATGTTTGGTCACCAAAATTTTGGCCTAAAAACTGCCCGGGGGTCTCCAGACTTTTTTTTTCGAAACCTACTCAGGCAAGGAAACACGAATCGGAAAATAGATGGAGCTCGAAAATAAACCTAATATGAGAAGAACTCGGATTGGTGGTGGATATATGATGGTAAGATATGGCAGCGGTGGTGGTATATGGTAGCAGTGGTGGTATATGGATACGGATTGGTGGTGGTATATGGATACGGATTGGTGGCGGATAAGCGGTGGTGGTAGATGGCAGGAGCGATGACGATGGTGCGGTGGTGGCGTGACAACTTGTGAACAGAACTCGAAACTCTAAGGGAAACTAGACGCTAAGACCAGCAACTTGGCACGTCGATGCAACCGCAAAATCAACAAAGCAAAATACTGAAAAGACTATGCAAAGGCTCAGACTGGTTCGGATGTGATGAACTAACCCTATTTTTTTGGCTTTTTCATGGATTGTAGGTATGAATAATATACTCGATCTAAACTATGAAAAACTGTAAAATCTCGCCAAGCAACCTGGAAATCTGATACCACTTGGTAGAGGCAAATGTGTCCCGCCTTTCGACGAGATGGTGGCTATCGTTTTGGAGGAAGTCGACTTTGAGGATCCGATTACGAATGTGCGAGGACGTCGCGCCTTAGCAATCGCTGAACCAACTCCGAGAAGTTATTCACCATGCCGGAGCACGGTCAACCTGACCACGAAGATATGTTTCCTGCAGGCAAAGACGAACAAGCAAGAAACTAAGATTGCTATCGGGATATTGCGAATATAAGAGGAAAGATTTATTGATCAAGGTGGGGTTATGTGACGCCTTTGTTTGGTCATTGAACACAAACGAAGTACGCGAAGTTGCAGCTATGGTGAACTTTAATCTAAACAAAACCCAAAGTCTAAACGACGCCCTAAGGGCTGTATATATGGAGGAAGAGGGGGGAATTTCGTGGCCCTTGCAGGAGGGGTCTGAAACCAACCCTAACTCTTGTTTCCCCGCACAGACGAACTCTAAAGACAGCCTATACTCAAGTATTTCAAATTACATGGGCCTGGCCCAATAATAAGGTGACGTGGCACCTATCATAGCCTCTGGACGAAATTTATGAAGTGGCATCTTGTATGTTTCGTCCAAGGCTTCATGCACTCATTATGGTGGCTTCAAAGTCCTAAAATCATCACTTGTAACTCTGTTCTTGTTCCCCTTGCGCATGCCATCATCTCCATGCTTGATCTTGCTCCAATGATCATCCTTCTTGTCTAGCCCTTCATTTGTAAGCAAGACAAATGTATCCAATTTAGGCAGCATCATATTCTCACGAACATTAGAATCATTACCAAGAAATGAAAGTACCTGGTAATTTAATTGGCGTGCGCGAGCTCTAGTAATTGGTCCTCTATATGTATCTGTAGGGGCTGTGGTTGTAACTTTGTTAGTGATGTCCTCATCAGGAGTGGGCATTGGAGTCATCCAGCTTTGGCCTGAAGTTTGAAAGCACATCAACAATTCAGAGCAGGGCATTGGCAGAGTTTATTGCAGAATGGACGGAACCCCTGATGAAGAAGTGCTGGAAACAGATGTTCCCGGCAAGGAAGCGCCCCAAGAATGGATTATGTATTTTGATGGTGCCTTCTCCCTACAAGGCGCAGGGGTTGGCGTGCTTCTCGTTGCTCCCACTGGAGAGCACCTGAAGTCTATCGTCCAGATGCATTTTCCCCGGGAGGAGGCAACCAACAATACAACAGAGTGTGAAGGGCTCCTTGCTGGGCTCGGGATTGCCACAGAACTTTGAATCAAGAAGCTGATCATTCGAGGAGATTCACAACTTGTGGTGAGACAAGTCTAAGGATTACCAAAGTCCATTGATGGAGGCATACATCGAGGAAGTGAGTAGATTAGAGGAGCACTTTGACGGATTGCAAACAGAACACGTACCCCGTGCGGAAAACAACATTGCTTATCATCTGTCAAAGTGTGCTACACAGAAGCTTCCTGTGCAACCAGGAACTTTTGTTCTCCATCTTACTTAGCCCTCCATATCCCCGACAACAATGGCCCAAAAGAGGACGAAATTGGACTCCGGTAAGCCTCTCCTGGTAGAGCCTCTCAGGGCTCCTGGCAGGGACTGTAACGCCCTGAGACCGACACTCCAGACGCCTTCCATGTTTTTCGTTATCGTTGTGTGTATTTATTTGTTTGCTGCATTCATCATGTCATCATACGCATTGCATCTGCATGTTTTCATAGAACTTGCATTCGCTCGTCATTGTCGTTTCTCCCTTTGCCTTCATCACCTTCCCTCGGACCGCTTTGCCTTCGTTGACCGTTCCAGACCAATCGGGTTTTCGCTTCCCTCTTGACCGTGACGGCCTAACCCCCTTTGCGTGCGTGTATGAAACTTCCCCGAACCCAACCCGAGCGGTCGTGACTGATGGTCGGATCATCCTCAGACATCCCTAAAATATCTTCAGTTTCTCCATTGGCCCCCTAGCCTATTTATTCTTGACCGCTCGATTACGATAAGTGAGACCTTAAACCTCATCCTCTATCTATAAGTATAAATAGACCTCTAACCCTAGATCCTAGGTGCTTGTCCCATCCACCATATCCCCTCACCCGCCGCCAGCCATCCACCCACTCGCCTCCCACCTTGGGATCCTCCCAGATCCATCCCGGGCCAACCACCATCTCCCCTCAATCCAACCAGCAGCTCCTCCCCATGCCAGCGCCTACCTCCTCGTCCACGTGCCCGCAGCCGAGGAGCAGAAGCCCTCGTGGCCGAGCCTCGCTGACCCTGCAGGCCGCGCCCTCCGGCGACCCCGCCGGCGGCGGCCACAACCAGGACCCCGACGCCCCTTCCCCTCTTCTTCTCCTCCGTACCTCCGCCCTCTGGTTCTCTCCCTCGTCTCTCATGCCTCTACCTCTTTGTACCAGTTACAGCCATGGATGGCCGCAGCTTCCTCGCCGCCGTTTGCACCAGGCCTAGTCGGGAGCTGTGATTTGATTTTCGGCCGAAAAAAACTAATTTTGGCCGAATTTCGGCCATCTCGCCATGGCCCGGTACATGGCCCTTTCAGCCGAAATTTTTGGCCCAATTTGAATTTTGTGGCCCGGCCCAGCTCCTAGAGCGTTTCTGTTTGGCTTCGACTGAGACAAAACCACGAGCCCACACGCCCTAACCCTAGAATCTCCCTTTCCTCTCGATCCTCCTGTGTGTGGCGCCGCCGCTGCGCACAGGGCACATCTCATGCGATGGCGGCTTCTTTGGCCAAGGCGCTCACTATCCTCCTGCCCTCATCCACGTCTCCTCGCGTCCACCCCATCCACTACATGTGCGTTGCTTCTCCAAGATTGAGGCATGGTGCTCGACGGCTGCGGCAAAGGAGCTGGTGGAGCGCGAGCTAACCAGTTCAACGGAGGCAGGAGCATGGAGCAGCGGCAACAGCATGGTGGGCGGCCGCTTGATTAAATCTTAATTCTGGATGCTTTTATATCTTCCTACTTGAAGTATGTATGTAGTTTTGGTTCTTCAGCAATTTGGCCATGCGGCTCTGATTTTCTTGTGTTGCTTTAGATTAAGGATTATGCCCGATTTGATTCAGATTTTGCTCAAATTTCGGCCGAAATTCGGGTAAATTTTGGACAAATTTTATCCAAAAATTTAAATTTTGTTTCTGCAATTTCGTCCGAGATATTACCGAAATATTTGAAATGTCCGAAATTCGGCCATCTCGGTCAGGGGCGAAAAAAAACACAAAACGAAAATCAAAACACAGGCCGGGAGACGGACGGATCCTTCCTCCCGCGTCCGTCCCCACGTTCCGCTTGTCGCAGAGCTCCCCCACGCCAAGTCCCCTGCCGCCATGGACGTCTCGACGCAGGAGCGTCGCCAGCCTCCGGATCCGTCGAGTACCGGCCTCTCTGGCCTCTGCGTCGCGGGATACTTTGCGTCCCTCGAGTTCATCCAGTGTCGCCTGCATCGAGCGGGACAACCCTGCGTTGTCAGGACCCCGATTCCAAGTCACATCGATCTAGCCGGTAACACCTCATATCACTTTGCGGCCTCACGCACGGTATTCCCACGGGTGTCGCCTTACCATGGCCCGGGACCGCTTTGGCGTCTTTTGGCTCACGTATATGATAGTGTCGCTAGCATCCATATGACAGAGAACCCGGGCCGACATGGCTAGTCGTGAACCCAAAGCGGCACTAACCCATGGGGACAGGCATACATGAATCAACTTCGAGCATGTCGGTCATCAACGTATGAATCCGGGCTGTAGCACTGGGCTAACAGGACTCCGGTAACCCGGGCTGTAGCAGGCTACATTTCCCCATATGAGAGGCTACCAAGGATAAATAACTAGATTGTCGGATCCCACACATACCAAGCATTTCAAACATACACACAATATGCTCAATATGTGTAAATACAACATGGCATCACAACATAACTCTACGACTCAAATATTTATTCATTAGGCTCCGAGGAGCGATATATTACAAACATGGGTCTCATGACCCAACACTCAGAGCATACAAGTCAAAGCATAAGCGAAGCTTAACATGTCCGAGTACGTACATCTACAAATGAAAAAGGCTGAGAAGCCCGACTATCTACCAGATCCCGCCGAGGGCACAAGATCGTAGCTGAGGTAACAAGCTAAACGTCAAGTCCAAGCGAACTACTAGCGAGACCGACGCTCTCTCGCAGAACATAAAATAAGCAAACGTGAGTACAAACGTACTCAGCAAGACTTACATCAGAACTAACTACATATGCATCATTATCAACAAAGGGGGTGGTGGAGTTTGACAGCAGCAAGCCAGCTTTGACTCGGTGGCTATCCTAAACTACGACTGCAAGTAACTCTTTTGAGGTGGCGCACACGAGTCCACATATTCACCATATCAATACACCACTATGGACCCGCACCCGTCTCCCTACGAGAACGCCATCCATAGCACTCACGCTTATCTTGCGCATTTTAGAGTATCTACTTTCACTTGTCTATGAACTGTTATAGGCAACCCAGAAGTCCTTTTCCACGGACACGGCTATTCGAATAGATCATTTATAACCCTGCAGGGTTGTACTTCTTCACACACGCTCTCACCACTTACCGCCGTTTACACGACATGTACTAGGCAACCTTCAAGCGGAAGCCCAACGTGGGTGTTGGCCACGGCCTACCTAAACACTCAAGTCCCTAATCCAGGTTTATCGCCTATTCGGGTTCCATCCGCAGGGAGTCCGGCCAAGGTTTCCACTAACGGCCCCGAACGATGTGTGCAGGGTTCCCGAGATACCAAACGGGCATTCGGTACACCAGGCCACGGTGTATCTACCGCATCATAGCCCACCCCTAGGGTCAGTGCTACACACGGCCTCCAACACATATCCTACAAACACCAGAAACTAGTTGCAACTCCTGGACAGAGAACAAGGGTGGTTAAGAAGCCGAGATGGTCCATTGGTTTCGGGCCCAATGCGTGGTAGTAACTGTTTCATGGATCACAAACACAGAACTCAGTTCCTGAGGACGGCTGCAATGAGACAACCCACCATGTACTCCTACATGGCCTCTCACCGCTACCTTTACCAAATCGTGTTCACACACTTAGCTCACACACAATAGGACATGTTCATAACAATTCCAATTCATTCCCGATGAATCAGACCTGACTCAACTCTAAGCAGTAGCAGGCATGACAAACAAGCATGAATGAGTAGGCACAACAGGGCTCAAACAACTCCTACTCATGCTAGTGGGTTTCATCTAATTACTATGGAATGACAGGTCATGCAGAGGATAAAGGGGTTCAGCTACCGCAGCAAGTAACAGATGAATCGTTGTTGTCCTAATGCAGTAAAAGAGAGCAGGAGCGAGATAGTGGGATTGTATCGGAATGAACAAGGGGGTTTTGCTTGCCTGGCACTTCCGAAGATAATATAGCTCTTCATCAGTGTCATCGATCTCATCATCGAAACCACGTCTATCGAGAGGGAACAACCACCGACAAACAAGAAGAAACACAATCAATGCAATGCACAAACAAATGAATGACATGTCATGTTAAGGAACTGAATTGACCCAATGCAGCAGAAAGCCAAGTTAATTGAAGTGCAATTCAAACAAGGTTAAACTCCAACTCCAAATGCTAGTTCATAAATTACCCTAATCATGATTCATCCTATTCAGTGAGGTTAACTTGATCAAACATGCATGAAAATGGTACAGATGGATAGATTGGATTTTTCTGATAATTTTTCATATATAAATTATTTCAATCTGAGCTACGGTTGAATTACTATCAATTTTAGAAGTTTAGAATATTTTCTGGAATTTCCTGAATTAAAATAAATCCAGAAAGCCATTACTGCGTCAGCATGACAGCAGCATTGCGTCAGTAGGTCAACCAAGTTGACCCGGGTCAAACCTGACGACCGTTCCCACATGTCATTGACTCATCGCTAATCGGGAGTTAATCCGTGTTGATCGATTTGACCGCAAGGGCCCATCGTCGATGGTCAAGGGCGGCTAACCAAGAGGATTAGCCCCTAATGGCGTGCCGTCGCCGGCGGCTACGCCGGCGATGACCCGACACGGCGACGATCGCCGCCGGCCGCTTCCGCCACGGCTGGTCGCGCGGATGGGTTCTATGGAATGCCCGCAGTGCGGCGTGTCCAGGGGTGGTCGTGGGGATGCCGGGGATGGGCTGCAGTGGTGGCGGCGAGCTTTGCGGTGGCGGTGCGTTTCGGAACCGCGGAAGCATCGGCTAGAGGGCAAACGACATGGGGAGAAGAGGGGAACGGGTCAGCGGCTCACCGCGATTCGGCGGAGAAGCACGGCGTGGTCGCTGAAGAGGTGGAGCAAGCAAATCGAAGGCGGCGGTCATCGGTGCCGAAGCTCGAAGATGACGAAGATGCCGGCGACGAAGGGCTCCCGCAGTCGTGGCCGTTGGCTTGTCGACGTGTGTTGATGAGGCGGAGCCTATGGACAGCTAGATAGGTGAGGGAGGCTCGGTGGGTGCGGCAGCAGTGGACGGCGGCGACGGGGTCGCTTGGGTGTGGCGCGGGAGAGAGCAGAGGAGGGAAGGGGTCCAAGGGAGAGAGGGGAGAGGACCATGGCGGGCTCGGGGCTTCTGCAGGCGCTCGGTCGATGACGGAGGAGAAAGCAGGAGGTGGAAGCAGGAGGTGGCGTCTAATGCGCGTGCGGGCGACACGCCTCTGCCAGTAGGCAGAGGTAGACGACGGGGTGAGGGGGTTTGCGGTGGTGGGCTGGGCCAGAACGGAAGCTGGGCCGGCTCTGCTGCAGGTGAGCGCCAGGTAAGTTTCCCTGCTCTGTTTTATTTCTGGTCTGTTTTCCTTTATTAATTCATTTTGCCACTATTTTGAACCCCAAACGAATTTAAAACAGTGACAACATTCCTCTGAATATTTTATATTGCACAATGGGATTATCCAAAGGCACATAAATTATTTCAGAGTTATCTGAAATTATATTCCATATATTAAGAATATAAAACCAAATCCAAATACAATATTGATTTAAATTCAATGCCCAAAATAATTCCTTAAAAATGTTCACTATTTTTGGTTTGGAACAAAGCCCTTGCCAAAAATACCAAATATCAATAAGGATCATTTTGGTTTCATTGAATGCAAATTTTAGTTGAACCTAGTTGATTCAAGTGGTGCTAGGGTTTGAATCATCCCAATTTCAAGATTTCAATTAAAGTTAGACATGATGCATGGATGCTTGTGCAACTAATTACAATCAAATTCTAGGGCTGTGACAACTCACCCCCCACTAAACAAGAATCTCGTCCCGAGATTCAAGACGTGAGGTAAGATGTCAAAGGGGTCACAAGCTAACACGATTTTCACGATCCAACTGTCCTTCTCAAGATGTTGCTTCATTGCTTCATATTGATCTTGACGTCTTTGCTTTCGAGAACTTCATCCAACATGACAACGACAGAGAGGAACTCTGCAGGAATCGATCTTCTTAAAGATCGAGCAACTCACGATCAACTCACAGAATGAGATGGTGAAACATCTCGAGTTGAGACACAAAACACATCGAGAGGGATGGAAGAACAAACGACGGGGTTTGATTGGTGGGCAACAATTCCACGCTTAGAAAGATGGTGGATGGTGTCAAGGTGGCGAGGAAATATTTACCATGATCCCGTAACGGGGCACCTTGGGAAAAGTGACTCGTTGAGCTGTTCCCTTAAGTGGCAAAAAGAATTACTTTTGATCCATAGATCATTGGAACTCTTTATACCAGCCTAAGGCAATCACAATCGATCATTTGAAAGAGTTCGAAAGAATGGCATGCTCATACCATAATAGATGATGTGGACTACCTTGTTGAAGACAGCACAATGGATGATTTTGCTTATCATCGGAGGTGGAGGGAACCAATGGTAGGACCACTTTTGAGGATGATCTTGAACAGGAATTACTAAGAAGGCAGCCCATAGTGAAATGTCACAAGGACGGTGCAAGCTGGGAACGAAATACAACTGTTGGAATGTTCCAACCATCATATCTGCTTGAGATTCAGATCCGATTGGTGATAGGATACTTCGGACTCAGCATGTCCGGAAAGAAAGGTCATAACACAAATCGATTTAGATGACGCTATAGATTCTCAGGATATGAACTACGATAGCAAGCTCCAAAACATGAGCTGGTTCTGCTACACCCATGTGAACATGCTGTCCTAGACAAGCATGACCACCTAGTAGTCTTATAATAAAACACTACCGAGTTCAGGTTGGGAACCATCATTGCGGATAACGAAGTCCTTACATAAGTCCGGATTAGCTCTTAGGAAGGAACTTCTTCTCCTTGAGCAAATCAATCAGTGGCTTGGGGTGCTAGGAATTGCATATGGAATGAAGATGATCAGTCTATCAGACCATAGAATACTTTGCACATGCATGACTGACTTGGGTTGATTCCAGAGGAAGCAAAAACAAACCTTTCTCAAATTCATGGCGGCAACTTACACCTAAAGCACATGAATTCGAGGAAGTCACTTCTTCCATCCAAGCATAGGCTTCATGAACGGAACACAAAGGCATTGCTTACAAAGTTTTCAACACTAGGTTGATGTTCAACATGAATCATGGGGGAGACAAAATGCTGCTGATGGGCTCAACAACAACTCATCGGAATTTCCATATCACTGGACTTCCACCATCATGTGAACACGGTGATAGCATTGGTCAGACCAAAGATGTAATGGTGTATGCTCGAGGAATCAACCACGAGTAAGACAGCATCACGAACATCGTTGGTTCTGATTTGACTTGACGATGGTCCACACTCAACTCAAAGGATTGATAAGACAATAGGTCTAGCAACTGATCACGGGGACCAATCGATGAAGATATCATCTTTCTTCAACACACACTACACAAGAATATCCCTTTGGAACGAACTAAGTTAGGCAAGCTTTTATCTTCCAACTATCCAAGTTGTTGTCTAGCTTAACCAACTAGCTCAGGGGTATCCAACAAAGATTTTTGGAGAAAGGGTGGTTCACAGGAAACCAACTTGATCACGAGCTCGGCATAACAGTCAGGGGACAACCTGGTAATACTTCCGAGAAGATATTCGGAAAATCACGAACCACCGATATGTTACTAAGCTCGAGAACAACCTTGCTTTTCAGGGCAAGATGATATGAACAATAAGCAAGGGATTGAATAATCCTAACTCATTGTTCGGAGAGTGCACCGGAACTAAGGACTAGGTAGCACAATTAATCTTAGGATGATGATTCAATAACCAACACGCTAAGAATGAGAGTATTGTCCATTTACTACCAAGCAACGAGGTTGCTAGGAGTATCGATTTCACACACCACAATTCACTTGTCGGCATTCCGGTTGACACAACACGACACCGAGGAATGAACAATGATGGCGAGAAGTATCACTACGACAAGAATTCATAAGAGAAGGTGCAATTCTCATGATGTTCCTGACATAAAGATGGTAACAATCCAAGGTAGAGCAGAATCAAAGCTGGATTGGCCTTTTAATCTGCGGAATACAACTACTTTGACCCAATCCTCGAAATGGACAAGGTACTGGAGTTTGTTTCTCCTAGTCATTCCAGAACAGAATGGCTTGACGGACCACAAGAAAAATGGGCATCGATGAGGACGAGAGCACGGCTACTCCTGACTATCAACTGATAGACGATGGTCGGGATACAACTAAAGAGAGCAACTCAAAGGAACATATAGTTTTCTGAGTTGTGGATGCATAGATTAGTATGTCGAGCAAAGCTCAACATTTCTTCCGGATAACCCATGCGGAAAGGGTAGAACTGGCAGAGTCACAATTATGAATGGAGAACTCCTCAAGAGTACTCTTATTGTGATCTTTTAATTCAAAGAACTTCTGCCTTATTGGTTCATGGTATTTGAAAGAAAGAAATACCATGGGCCTCGAGGACTATTGCAAGGTTACTAATAACCTAAGGGAACTAGCAAATACTAAAAACATAACATAGGGTGAATCTCGGGTTCAAGAACCCAGGAATAGAATACCTACTACTAAATGGCATCACGGGATGCTTTCAAGAATAATGGCCAGAATCATCACACTGGGATACAAAAGCATTGCTGAATTACTAGGTGACTTCCTAAACACCTAGGGTCATAATAATAGCTCCAACATCTACGCCGAGGCAACAAGTACCTCAACTTACCGATTAGTGTGCTTATTCTGACCAAAAAGGACATCGGGAACGGAAGGAAAGGATTTGCAAATGCATCAGAGTATTTAGAGACCTGGGATGACTCGGACAGCATAACGGCTGTAAATGCTCAAAATGATTTGAGACATCCTGCAAAAATGGTGGCATAACCACTCAACATCACAATATCAAGGTTCCGAGATCAACAGTTATCATACAAAAATAGTAGGAACTGAACTGGGGCTTAAAACCAACAATCTTAATGGTCTATGGATTAGTAACACGTCATCCTGATAGATAGATGGGAAGCCTAGTTCTTAAACCCCGTAGAAAAGAAGAGGTTGACTCAGATCAGAAGGCCATGAGGTATAAGGAGTAAAAGAGCCTTACGTTCCCTCCCACAATCAATTCCCTTACACAACTAAAGCATTTCTAGACTCAACTTCGACCAGTTTGGCTTGGTAATCCTACAGGCAGTCAGGCTCTGATACCAATGCTATCAAGACCCCGATTCCAAGTCACATCGATCTAGCCGGTAACACCTCATATCACTTTGCGGCCTCACGTACGGTATTCCCACGGGTGTCGCCTTACCATGGCCCGAAACCGTTTGCGTCTTTTGGCTCACGTATATGATAGTGTCGCTAGCATCCATATGACAGAGAACCCGGGCCGACATGGCTAGTCATGAACCCAAAGCGGCACTAACCCATGGGGACAGGCATACATGAATCAACTTCGAGCATGTCGGTCATCAACGTATGAATCTGGGCTGTAGCACTGGGCTAACAGGACTCCGGTAACTCGGGCTGTAGCAGGCTAGGCAGGACTCCGAATATCACCGCGTGACATTTCCCCGAAGGGACAGACATAGGAACGAAGTGAAACACATGTCGGCCAGTCAAGTGTCCAAGCAGTAGTGCTGGGCTAGCAGGACTCCGGTGAACCGAGCTGTAGCGGACTACTATCGCTCAGGAAGCACTAGACTACATTTCCCCATATGAGAGGCTGCCAAAGATAAATAACTAGATTGTCGGATCCCACACATACCAAGCATTTCAAACATTCACACAATATGCTCAATATGTGTAAATACAACATGGCATCACAACATAACTCTACGACTCAAATATTTATTCATTAGACTCCGAGGAGCGAGATATTACAAACATGGGTCTCATGACCCAACACTCAGAGCATACAAGTCAAAGCACAAGCGGAAGCTTAACATGTCTGAGTACAGACATCTACAAATGAAAAAGGCTGAGAAGCCTGACTATCTACCAGATCCTGCCGAGGGCACAAGATCGTAGCTGAGGTAACAAGCTAAACGTCGAAGTCCAAGCAGAACTACTAGCGAGACTGGCGTCTCTCTGCAAAACATAAAATAAGCAAATGTGAGTACAAACGTACTCAGCAAGACTTACATCAGAACTAACTACATATGCATCATTATCAACAAAGGGGGTGGTGGAGTTTGACAGCAGCAAGCCAGCTTTGACTCGGTGGCTATCCTAAACTACATTGCAAGTAACTCTTTTGAGGTGGCGCTACGAGTCCACATATTCATCATATCAATACACCACTATGGACCCGCTCCCGTATCCCTACGAGAACGCCATCCATAGCACTCACGCTTATCTTGCGCATTTTAGAGTATCCACTTTCACTTGTCTATAAACTGTTATAGGCAACCCAAAAGTCCTTTTCATGGACACGGCTATTCAATAGATCATTTATAACCTGCAGGGTGTACTTCTTCACACACGCTCACCACTTACGCCGTTTACGCGACATGTACTCGGCAACCTTCAGCGGAAGCCCAACGTGGGTGTTGGCCACGGCCTACCTAAACACTCAAGTCCCTAATCCAGGTTTATCGCCTATTCGGGTTCCATCCGCATGGAGTCCGCCGAGGTTTCCACTAACGGCCCCGAACGATGTGTGCAGGGTTCCCGAGATACCAAACGGGCATTCGGTACACCGGGCCACGGTGTATCTACCGCATCATAGCCCACCCCTAGGGTCAGCGCTACGCACGGCCTCCAACACATATCCTACAAACACGAGAAACTAGTTGCAACTCCTGGACAGAGAACAAGGGTGGTTAAGAAGCCGAGAGGGTCCATTGGTTTCGGGCCCAATGCGTGGTAGTAACTGTTTCATGGATCACAAACACAGAACTCAATTCCTGAGGACGGCTGCAATGAGACAACCCACCATGTACTCCTACATGGCCTCTCACCGCTACCTTTACCAAATCGTGTTCACACACTTAGCTCACACACAATAGGACATGTTCATAACAATTCCAATTCATTCCCGATGAATCAGACTTGACTCAACTCTAAGCAGTAGCAGGCATGACATACAAGCATGAATGAGTAGGCACAACAAGGCTCAAACAACTCCTACTCATGCTAGTGGGTTTCATCTAATTACTGTGGAATGACAGGTCATGCAGAGAGGATAAAGGGTTCAGCTACCGCAGCAAGTAATGATGAATCATTGTTGTCCTAATGCAGTAAAAGAGAGCAGGAGCGAGAGAGTGGGATTGTATCGGAATGAACAAGGGGTTTTGCTTGCACGGCACTTAGAAGATAATATAGCTCTTCATCGGTGTCATCGATCTCATCATCGAAACCACGTCTATCGAGAGGGAACAACCACCGACAAACAAGAAGAAACACAATCAATGCAATGCACAAACAAATGAATGACATGTCATGTTAAGGAACTGAATTGACCTAATGCAGCAGTAAGCCAAGTTAATTGAAGTGGAATTCAAACAAGGTTAAACTCCAACTCCAAATGCTAGTTCATAAATTACCCTAATCATGATTAATCCTATTAAGTGAGGTTAACTTGATCAAACATGCATGAAAAGGTACAGATGGATAGATTGGATTTTTCTGATAATTTTTCATATATAAATTATTTCAAACTGAGCTACGGTTGAATTACTATGAATTTAAGAAGTTTAGAATATTTTCTGGAATTTCCTGAATTAAAATAAATCCAGAAAGCCATTACTGCGTCAGCATGACAGCAGCATTGCGTCAGCAGGTCAACCAAGTTGACCCGGGTCAAACCTGACGACCGGTCCCACATGTCATTGACTCACTGCTAACTGGGAGTTAATCCCGTGTTGACTGGGATTTGACCCGCTGCGGGGCCCACTGTCAGTGGCTGAAGGGCGGCTAACCAGTAGGATTAGCCCCTAATGGCCGTGCCACGTCGGCGTGGCTACGCCGGCGATGACCCGACACGGCGACGATCGCCGCCGGCCGCTTCCGCCACGGCTGGTCGCGCGGATGGGTTCTATGGAATGCCCGCAGGCGGTAGCGTCCGAGGTGGTCGTGGGGATGCCGGGATGGGCTGCAGCGGTGGCGGCGAGCTTTGCGGCGGCGGTGCGTTCTCGGGTCCAGCGGAAACATCGGCTAGAGTGGGCAAACGACATGGGGAGAAGAGGGGAACGGGTCAGCGGCTCACCGCGATTCGGCGGAGAAGCACGGCGTGGTCGGTGAGGAGCTGGAGCAAGCAAATCGAAGGCGGCGGTCATCGGTGCCGAAGCTCGAAGATGACGAAGATGCCGGCGACGAAGGGCTCCCGCAGTCGTGGCCGTTGGCTTGTCGACGTGTGGTGATGAGGCGGAGCCTATGGACAGGCTAGATAGGTGAGGGAGGCTCGGTGGGTGCGGCAGCAGTGGACGGCCGCGACGGGGTCGCTCGGGTGTGGCGCGGGAGAGAGCAAAGGAGGGAAGGGGTCCAAGGGAGAGAGGGGAGAGGACCATGGCGGGCTCGGGGGCGTCTGCAGGCGCTCGGTCGACGACGGAGGAGAAAGCAGGAGGTGGAAGCAGGAGGTGGCGTCCGATGCGCGTGCGGGCGACACGCCTCTGCCAGTAGGCAGAGGTAGACGACGGGGTGAGGGGGTTTGCGGTGGTGGGCTGGGCCAGAACGGAAGCTGGGCCGGCTCTGCTGCAGGTGAGCGCCAGGTAAGTTTCCCTGCTCTGTTTTATTTATGTTCTGTTTTCCTTTATTAATTCATTTTGCCACTGTTTTGAACCCCAAACAAATTGAAAACAGTGACAACATTCCTCTGAATATTTTATATTGCACAATGGGATTATCCAAAGGCACATAAATTATTTCAGAGTTATCTGAAATTATATTCCATATATTAAGAATATAAAACCAAATCCAAATACAATATTGATTTAAATTCAATGCCCAAAATAATTCCTTAAAAATGTTCACTATTTTTGGTTTGGAATAAAGCCCTTGCCAAAAATACCAAATATCAATAAGGATCATTTTGGTTTCATTGAATGCAAATTTTAGTTGAACCTAGTTGATTCAAGTGGTGCTAGGATTTGAATCATCCCAATTTCAAGATTTCAATTAAAGTTAGACATGATGCATGGATGCTTGTGCAACTAATTACAATCAAATTCTAGGGCTGTGACATGCGTTGACCCCGCGCTCAATCTGGCAGCGAAGCCGCTCGCCCCTTCGACTGCATCACCCCGAACCGGTCTCCCCTCCTCGCCGTTAACCGCGCCAAGTCCCACGACCGCACGCGCCTGGGCCGGCCTCGCCTCGACTCAGCTGGCTCTGCCTGCTGCTTCCTCCTCCACCCACCGCACCTCAGCCTATGGTGAGCGCCCCAGTGCCCACCAGATTCAGCCCGCTTCTGTTTTTTTCCTATCAGCGAATTTCCTAATCATCCAGAGAATGCTGTTTTACAGAAAAAACCCTCTTGTTCATGCATTTAATAACTCAACAACCATGCTTCAGAATTAAACAACTTGTATATGCAAAATGCTTAGTTTTTCATCTAGTTTCATAATCGGCTACTTTCATCTATGTTAAAAATGTTTAACATGTTGTTTGTGTTTATTTTGCATAATGCCATGCTAAAATGATTTATTCCATAACTAAATAACCGTAGCTCCAAATTTAATAAAGTTTATATGTAAATGGGGTAGAAAAATGCCTAGTTTAACATGGTGTACTTTATTTTGCTATTTAACAACATTAACATTGTGTTTAGTACAGAACAGTAGCAAATTCGAAATATGCATATGAGGATTTTCCGGAATTGTTGTTTGTTGTTCCGGCCTCCTTTAAACTTGCCTAGATAGATAGTCTTACTATGCTTCACCTCTTGCCATGTTTAATAACATTTAATATTATTGGGTACATAAATGAGAGAGAACTAAATAATTGATGTGGTGTTTCTTCAATATGCAACTCGTTGCACATTGAGCTCCACTTAATTTGTAGTGTTGTTTGTTGCACTTTGCCATGTCATGCCTCATTAAATCGGACATGCATCATACTTGTTTGTGCATCATGCCATGTGTATGTGGTGGTTGTTTACTATGTTGTTTGTTTCTTTCAGGGTTGCTTCTCTCGTTAGCTTCGGTTTTGTTCCGGAGTTGTAAGAATTCGTTTGACTACATCTGTTTGTCTTCTTCATGGACTCGTTCTTCTTCCTAGCGGGATTTCAGGCAAGATGACCATACCCTCGAAATCACTTCTATCTTTGCTTGCTAGTTGTTCGCTCTATTGCTATGTCGCGCTACCTACCACTTGCTATATCATGCCTCCCATATTGCCATGTCAAGCCTCTAACCATCCTTTCCTAGCAAACCATTGTCTGGCTAAGTTACTGCTTTCGCTCAGCCCTTCTTATAGCCTTTCTAGTTGCAGGTGAAGTTGAAGTTTCCTCCATCTTGGAACATGATTATGTTGGGATATCACAATATCTCTTATCTTAATTAATGCATCTATATTCTTGGTAAAGGGTGGAAGGCTCGGCCTTATGCCTGGTGTTTTGTTCCACTCTTGCCGCCCTAGTTTCCGTCATACCGGTGTTATGTTCCTTGATTTTGCGTTCCTTACGTAGTTGGGTGATATGGAACCCCTTGACAGTTCGCTTTGAATAAAACTCCTCCAGCAAGGCCCAACCTTGGTTTTAACATTTGCCACCTAAGCCTTTTTCCCTCGGGTTCGGCAGACTCAAGGGTCATCTTTATTTTAACCCCCCGGGCCAGTGCTCCTCTAAGTGTTGGTCCAAACTAGAGCCCTTTGCAGCGCCACCTCAGGGAAACTTGAGGCCTGGTTTTAGTTGTACGAAATGCTCATCCGGTGTGCCCTGAGAACGAGATATGCGCAGCTCCTATCGGGATTTGTCGGCACATTCGGGTGGTCTTGCTGGACTTGTTTTACCATTGTCGAAATGTCTTGTAACCGGGATTCCGAGTCTGATTGGGTCTTCCTGGGAGAAGGAATATCCTTCGTTGACCGTGAGAGCTTGTGATGGGCTAAGTTGGGACACCCCCACAGGGTATAATCTTTCGAGAGCCGTGCCTGTAGTTATGTGGCAGATGGGAATTTGTTAATGTCCGGTTGTAGAGAACTTGATACTTGACTTAATTAAAAATCATCAACCGCGTGTGTAGCCGTGATGGTCTCTTTTCGGCGGAGTCCGGGAAGTGAACACGGTTCTGGGTTATGATTGAACGTAAGTAGTTTCAGGATCACTTCTTGATCACTTCTAGCTTCTCGACCGTTGCGTTTCTTCTGTTCTCTCTCTTATTTGCGTATGTTAGCCACCATATATGCTTAGTGCTTGCTGCAGCTCCACCTCACTACCTTCTCCTACCCATAAGCTTAAATAGTCTTGATCTCGCGGGTGTGAGATTGATGAGTCCTCGTGACTCACAGATACTTCCAAACAGTTGCAGGTGCCGATGATACCAGTGCAAGTGACACAACCGAGCTCAAGTGGGAGCTCGATGAGGACCTTGGTCATTACTATGTTTCTTTTCATGTTGATCAGTAGTGGAGCCCAGTTGGGACGATCGGGGACCTAGTAGTTGGGTTATCTTCCTTTTCATTTGTTTGTCCGTAGTCAGACTATGTGTGTACTCTGAATGATGTATGTTTAATTAATGTTTTGTGTGAAGTGGCGATTGTAAGCCAACTCTTTATCCCATTTTTGTTCATTACATGGGATTTTCTGAAGATGGCTCTTCTTGCGACAAAACCACCATGCGGTTATGCCTCCAAGTCGTGCCTCAGCACGTGGGAGATATAGCCGCATCGTGGGCGTTACAAGTTGGTAATCAGATCCATCTCCAACTTAGGAGCCCCCTGCTTGATCGAATCGCCGGCGTTGTTGAGTCTAGAACAAAAATGTTTTGATTCTTAGGATTATATATATTGGAGAGTAGGATTCGTTTTACTTCTCAGTCCCTTCGTCGCTCTGGTGGGGCCTCCTCACGTAGATGTTTTGACTTTCCTCTCCTCAAATTTCACTAAAAAAAATTTAGGGATCACGCGGGTATCTTGGAATCGTTCCGATGGTTTTGTGACGAGAACATTGTTCTTGGTGCCTCATGACATTTAGGGGTTGTGGCAGTGTCCCGGGGAGTTGAGCTCCGAGGTGTTGTCGTCACAATTTTATCGTTGCAGTTCTGGAATACCTGAGTTTCGCCGACATCGAAAATCTCTTTTTATGCAGTTGTTGGTGAGATCACCTCGACGCCACCCAGTACTGGGGTGGGAGTTCGGTAGTATTGCCATAACTCGTATAAAGGATGCTTTTCGAAGGTTGAGGTACACGATTTATGGAGTTTTCTTGGTTATGTGTTGACAGATGGATACAGCTGGATCTAGGGATTGTTAGTTTGGGTGAGATATATTCCGTTCCCTGTATCCCCAACACCTGATTGCATAACCATAAAGTTTCGGGAGTTTATAAGTGGGAATTCAAGTAGCTCCTAGATTATCTTTCCAACAGACACATGATATGATATGGGATCTATCATATGTTTGTTTCCGTCTTATTTTGCAAGCCAATCCTTTGTTTTGTTTTAAGTTGTGGTATTCGAGTTGCTTCAATGTCAAATGTTGATTCCATACCTTTTCCAAGTGGTGTTCTCATGTTTCTATGGGAGTGTTAATCCTTCTTGGTCATCAAGAGTGTCGTCCCAATTCTATTTCCAACCGGTGTGCTTCTCATCAAGTGGATACGATAATTTTCAACATCCGCAAGATCAACTCTAAGTTTTCTCAATGGTGTTTGTTTCATCCATCCCAAGTTGCCTTTGTTTTTCTCGCCCCTCCCACCCTTTTTCTTCAAGGACTCAGATTTCTTAATCAAGTATCCTTTTATTGATGGGAAGTCTCTCCATTCTTTCCCGTCAATGTTCTTATCCGGTGATTTCCCATGAAGATAATAACGGAGCTTGAAGTTTATCTTTTTTTTTTCTTTTCTTCTCCGGTGGATTCAATTCAAGCTTTGTCGATCATATCCTTTTCCCCGTTTCAAATGCTTCCCCATGTCGGTGCACCTCTTAATCGTTCATATCTCTCTATTCTTATCCGAAGTGTCGAAGATATCCCAGAAGATTCAAGTTTCTATTCTTAATACTTTCAAGCTATTTCGAGGTCTTACTTTATTAAAGCCATTTAATTCAACCAGTACAGTCTCTCTTTTAAATCGTTTCAACGGTGTTTATTTCGAGTGGGCCCTAACCCACAGGTCTTTTCCCAGGATCTGAGCTGACTCTTCTAATTTTCCCGGAGCTATTCCCACAATTCTTTTCAAAGTTTGACGTAAGAATGAATTGTCACCAGCCAAATGTCTTTCTCCAAGATCTTTCAAATTCTTTCATCGTTGGTTCAACCTTTCTAATTTTCAAACCGGAGTATCTCAACAATTCACGGTGGTGTTTCTCATCGTCATTCTCGGATTTTGAAGACCGAAGAAGAGTTCCTCTTAAACCCTTACCCTTTCTTCCAAAGATTCATGGTTCTAGCGTCATGCCATCCTCTCATAATTGTTTTCAATTGTGAGAATTCTTTTCACCCATCCGGAGAAATTCATGACTCTTTTCAGTTTGATTCTCTGAAGGCCATCATTTCAGAAGATTTATTCATTCTCAGCTTTCAGCTCTCGTTCTCCAAATCTTACCAGTGCATCATTCAAGTATTCTCTAATCAGCTCGTGATCTATTCGTTCATTTGTATCAAATTCGCTCAAGTAACTTCATTCGTTTTTCCAATTCTTCCTAGTGTTTCATTCTCTTTATTAGTTTTCAATCCTTACGGTGGTTCATTCAACATTCCTATTCCTTTGTTATCGTATCATTTCATTCGTTTTTGTGGGGACCCCGACTCATTAGTCGTGATCACCGAATGCACGTGTACAGTGATCCCAGAGATCAATGCTCACTGAACACACAGAAGCTGAATAACAAGAGTCTTACATCCATACATACCGTCTTACATAAATTATAACCATTATGGTCAAGTCTTGAGTATAACATTGCAGCGGAAATCTTCCTCGATAACCTGGACCCATGCCATCTGCCTTAACCCTACATGCATTCTGACTGGGAAAAGCGTCCTAGCTCGCACGATCGTCACCAAAGAACTCTTCAGTATGCCTTGTCTTTCGTGCCTGGCCAATAAAATAACCAGTGGCAAGCCAATGAGTACTTTGAATGTACTCGCAAGCAACCCATGATTTGGTTCAAGAAACAATGCAACTGTACAACAAGTATGCAACCTAGCTTCAAGCCAGTTGAGATGTCCCTTCAACTTGTGAGATATGCATCAATGAACATGGGTAACCTTGAGAACAGGTCACAGATATCAACATAAATAGAATTTGAATCAGTGCCATGTCTTTCAACATGTCAAGTCACCACCTTGACACAAGTAGTCCTCTTCCACACACACATGCACCGAGATTGTAAAATTTCTGGACATAGTTTAAGTAGCACCTCCCAACTGTCCATGACCGTGGACACGGCTATTCGAATAGTTTGACACTCTGCAGAGGTTGTGCACTTTACCCACAAGATCCGGGAAGCTTTCGTGTCATCCACGATCCCGCAGTACCTCAAGTACTCGGGGGAAGCACCCGATCATTAGCTTTCCCTAGACGACACTAACATAGGGTCCACTCGTTGATACACGGCCCTCGTGTATAAGAAAAATATCGTGGGACTCTGCCCTTTTCACATTATTACACATACACGAAGGGACAACGGTGTGTCCGGTGCCCTGTGAAAACAGTCATGGCCGCCTATCCAAGCACGACCCCGTCCCGAGAGTGACCTCAAGTCACCCCCGTCACTAGTAATGTGGGCACCATGCTAGTATCAGCCTAAGTAATCAATAATGCCCCGTCCCATAAAGGGGTAGAGTTGTTGCACATGTTTGGTTGGGACGGTAATCACACATAAATCTAATCCATTGTTTTACACACACACACTCCAAAAGTTCTCTTCGGTACACCACTTCTTCCTCAAGTGGTGACCTTAGTTCAACATCTCCCAAAGGCATTAGGGGCACCCGATGGGGTTTTCGAAAGATTGTAACCACGAAGAGTTCATGGTACACATGCATCATTAGGCATCAACTAGTTTCTTGACAATGCAATCATGAACAAGGTAAGGACATGAGTAGGGGTATGCAGCATGGGTGGTTCACCACAAGTTTACCACCGTCATATTTCCTCATCATGCAATCGGAAAAAGGGTACCGATGAACAAAAGGGGTGTCATGGTCAAAGAGCTGCTTGCCTGATTCATCAGAGGCTTGAAATCTTCTGGTCCTTCTCCAAATACTCCATCTACTTCGTCAACTAACGTCAGAAACAATCATAATAAGCAACACAACAAGGCAGAAAATAAAAGAGCTCTAAAAATATTAATTGGACTTTTCTAGGACATCTCTGGTTATATGAAAAATAACCAGAGTGGTTTCATTGGAATTGGTTTAGTGGATATCTCTGAACATTTCAATATGATGGAATCAAGAGGTTTATGGATTTGCAAGAAGTGTACAGAATTATATTTTTGGAAAATGAGCAAAGATACCCATTTAACAAAGGATGATTTTAGAAGCATTTAGGATTTGGTTTCACTGGATTTGGAGTTCAAATGAATATTCTATGGATTTGCAAAGTTGACAAACATGAAGAAATGGCTCATTATTTTGTGGGGTACAGAAAGTATTAAGAAAAATGTTCATAAACTAAGTTATGAACTTAGAAGCATCTAGGAATTTGAATCATGGCATTTGGATCAAGTTTGAGCTCTCTGTGATTTTCTAAAGTTCATCACAGAAATAGGAAAAATAGGATTTGATAAATATTTGTGAAGAAAAGGTCTCTGGAAAAATGTGCATGTTGCACCACCAGGTAGATCATGATTTATAGAGTCACTTGAAATTTGAATCATCAAATTTGGAGTCCATTTGAATTGTTTATGGTTTTTACAAGTTTACAGAAAAAGAAAAAGGAGAGGGATTTACCTAAATGGGCCAAATCTGGTGACGGCGCCCGTTCCGGTGGCTACGGTCACCTCCGGTGACGCCCAGCACACCGGCGGGCTTAGGGGAGAGCGGTGCATCCGACGAAGTACTCCACGGAGGCAGGGGTGGTCGGATGCGGGCGGTGCACCACCCACGGCGGACGGAGGCGACGGTGAGGTTGGGGCATGGCGCTACAGCCGCGGAGGGGACAAAATGAAGAGGGGAGAGCTCTGTCGTTCTCTGCAGTTCTAATGGTGGCCAAAGGAGGGGCGGGGAGGCTTCGGGTTGCGGGAATTTGGGCGGAGGCCGACGGCGGCACTCCGGCCATGGAAGGAGCAGGAGGGCACGAGAAGAGGTGCAGGTTGGTCCAGGGGGTTCATGGGGGAGAGAAAGGTCAAAGGAGCTCCAGAGGGAGGTCAGGGGCGACCTCATATGGCGAGGCCTCGGCTCACCGTGGATGCGGCGCACGGGTGGCCGTGGAAACGGACCGGGTGGCAAGGGGAGCGAGCGAGGAGTTGTCTGCGGTGCTCGTGGTGGTGGATTAGGGCGCCAGGGAGAGAGAGAGAGGGAGCGGGGCGAGCTCCGGGTGGAGCCACGAGCTCGCACGCGCATTGGCGGGATCGGGCGGCTCTGGGCATGCGCTCCATGGGCAAGACAGAGGGGGAAAGGAGGGGGCCAGCGCGGCTGTCGTGTTGCGGACGTCGAGGACCTCGACTGGCGCGACGGGGAGGCTCGAGGTGGCCGGGAGACGCGGCGTCAACGGTCGGGTGCCCTGCCAGGCGCTCCAGAGCGCGACTTTGGCCGGCATCCGCGGTTTTCCCGCATCCGCGCGCGTCCACTAGTGTCTGGAGGCTGCAGGGGGTGTGGGCAAAAGCTGGGGAGAGCCTTGGATGCTCTGGAAAGCTGAGGAGAGAGAAGGAGGCTGAGAGAGAGGAGGAATCTGTTGTCCGAGAGAAGAAAATGGGGTTCTCCCTCCTTCATCATTGCTTCCTCGGGCAGAAAAGCATCCAGGTGCTAGAGGGGAACTAGGAGGGGCTGTGGTAAAAAGTGGAGCACAAGGAGATTAGGGGAAGAGGCTGGAATTTGCATTTTGAAATTCTGCAAGAAGGTGTTTGATGTAGGTTTGGGCAAGTAGATGATTTCCATTTGTCATGAAACTCCGCAGGGAGAAATGGCACATGTAATTAGGGCCTTCCTCCCATTTTGACCTTATTTGGGCAAAGTTTCCAATGCAACTTTTGTAAACCCTAGAAATTAGCAGAAATGGACTTGTGTATATTTAGTTGAGAAAATCACTTCTCCTTGATGCACCACTTGGTGTGGTGGCCTTATTTGGTCATGTGAACATGCTCACCAAAGTTGGGGTCAAGGAGAGAAAGTTCGTAGTACAAAGTTGTTCAAATTTGATTCTGGTCAGAGAGGGTTTTGGGGCACTTTGATCAAGTTAACTTGTTCTCCAACTTGTGCCATTTGGTCTAGATGAATTAGTATACCATTTGAGCATGTTCACAAGGTTTGAGAAAATTTGGACATGTTTGGCAATGTAAAGTTGCTCAAACTTCAAAATGAACAGAAATTGTTTTGAGGGGATTTCATGGGGTTATACTATTCTCCATGACATGATACTTGTCAAGATCATCAAACATGTCATATCTGACATGCTAGAATTTTCTTGGAATTTTTGGAGAATATTTCCTTTGTAAATATTTCAAAAGCTTGAAATATCCAGAAAGGGTTTTTGAGGGATTTGACCAATATTTTGAACATGACCATGTGTTGAAACTCTTATATATGGAAAATATATGTCCAGTGAGTCTCCCTAGTTTTTTCCCAAATATTTTTATAGCTTTAAAATAATTTTAACCTATTAAAGACCATTTCTGGCCTTAAGAAAAAGCCTTCAAATAAAATAGGAAAATAACTTTTAAAATTATATTTTTATGGTTCCTGGGTATCCTATATCTAATAGGAGTCAAATATATTTTTGGAAAGATTTTTACTGCCCTTAATTAAGTACTTGCAGTGCAAATCTCAATTAAGGGGTTTTTGGAAAACTATTTTTTGAAAATACTATTTTGGCCAAATTATTTTTGTAAGAAATTATTTTTATGTCCTATACACATGGCATGATCATTGGGCAAGGTTTTTTGGATCAAGGAGAAGGAGTATAAGAGTTGGAGGATTTATTTGATTTTTAGAGCACTTGCAAACAGCAGTCAAACATTCAATCAAAGCAAAGACAAAACACTCAAAAGTTTTTGTCGAACCATATTTTATCATGATTTATTAGCTTAAGTGTTGAGGCATGGAAATCAGGGTGTGACAGACCTACCCCCCTTACAAGAATCTCGTCCCCGAGATTCCCAAACTAGGCACGAAAAGGAGTTTGGAAACTTGGATCTGGGGTAGTCTTCACGTCCTCATACAGCTTCTCCTTCCATGTGGTGCTCCATTGAACCTTGAATTACTTGAAGATGTGGCTTCGTGTGTGACGTTCTTCTTGATCCAGGTTGCTAATGGGTAGCTCGCGGTAGGTTAGATTGGGTTGTGGTCGATGGCTCGGTGATCGATGTCCTTGTAGAGAACGGGCTAGTTAGGAAGTTGGAAATGATTCTGGAGTGGTGTCGTGTGGAAAAAGGTTGTGCACAGTGGGTGAGTCAGGTGGTAACTCTAGTTGGTAATCGTCTTTTCTTCGTCTTGTAGTGCTTGGTTCCTTAGAGAGGAGTGGTTTGTAGATACGCACGGTCTTCAACGGGGAAGTTCATTTCTTGGCGACGGCGGTTGATATAGTTCTTCCTCCTAGACATGACGATCTTCAGATGTTCCTTGACCAGCTCAACGATTCTTCTTCCGTCTTCGGGTAGACAAGTATGTCATCAAAAAAAGATGACAACTAACTTGTCCAAGCACTCCATGAAGTCTATGGGGTACGTAAAGTGGGCTGAGGCATTGGTGATGGTCACGGTTGAGCATTGGCCAAGGTCTTATCGATCTAGAGCCAAAGCCCAAGGTCAGGATCCGACCATGTTGGGGCTTGGTAGGGCGTAAGGGTTTCAAGGATTCTAGTGTGCGAGTGAACGTTTGTCATCCCATCCTTGGGCACAGTTCCTGAGATGCCAATTGTTCTATCTAGTCCTCCAAACAGATCACCTTATACCACCGAAGGTACCAACTCGTGTAGGTCAGCTCCAATCATTACAAATGCTATTATTATGCCTCATGACTCTCGAGAGGAGGTCTAACAAAATCATATATGTCAATTATCCCCAAACTCATATCTTTGCAAATATAATCCATGGGCAGAATATACAAGCTGCTAAGCTTGAATTAAACATCGCAATCCAAGTGCTCAGCCCATTCTTCCAAGGTCTAAGATAAAGCATCTCTATCCTAAGGAAACACGTCGTAAGGCACTCCAAGATCTTGTTTCATTCCTATGAATCAACTCCAACAACCCATTAACTGCACCAATCACTACATGATCTCGTAGTTCTTCAAATCCAATCTCTATGGCGTTCCACAAGATCTTCTAATATCCTCTAATTCTATAATCCTTGAAAAGGTCTAGCCTTACTATAGTCAGTCCACCAATTTCCATTACCATGGTCGAGTAAACTCCAAAGTCAGGCGTATAAAGATCCCTAAATCAACTCCGACAATTAATCCAATCTCCTAGTTAATTACCCACCGAGAAACATGGTATCATAATTGAGATCATCAGTATAAATCCAATTTAATCCGAACCATGTAGACTTAGTCAGCATCTAGACTTCATTAGGATCACCTATTTAATCCAAATCTCATGTCCAACGAGAATTCTACACCTTCCCCCAAGTCATTATCGTAAAATCAACTATCACCTATCAATATCATCTGATCAAGTCAAATCCTTATACATCCGAGAATTTCAGCTTGCGATCATAATTGTCCTACTAAATCCAATTTACTCAGGGGCAATGAAAAGTTATGCTACTCTATTAACTGATCCCACCAAGTTCAACTACCAACATGAAAGTCCCATAATCCACCAAAGAGTCTCAGATGATCCCTCAAAGCCATTGATATAAACTCATCAAGTCATTTGTCCTCTATTCCTAAATCCTCAAACTGGTCTTTCCTATGGCATCGTCAATTCTTGTGCTATATTAGGATGACAAAGTGCTGTCTCATTACGTCCACTAGTTCCATAATGAACCCAGTGTTGTGCAAGGTTACTGAGGCTTAACTGGTTTTTTCGTAATTTGTAGGTCAGGCACATGGTTAAGGATTCGAGCTGGGGTATCTTGTGAAGTCTCGAAGGGTCTAGGAATGGGTTTCTAGTCTGAATGGTTAAATCATAATTCTAAGGGGTTGCAGTTGATCGTGGAGGTTGTAGCAGAAGTCTTCATTGCTAGTCGGTTGCCGAGGCAGAATCCTTAGTGTAGATTGTCTTGCCGGTCTTCAGTTGAGGAGAGATATGAGAGGGAAAAGTAGCATAGAGGAGGTGGGTTGCCTAAATGGGGTTCTATAGTGCAAGTGCCAACAAACGAGTGCCAAAAAGGGCCAAACAAAGGAAAGCAAGGAAGGTGATATAGTCGCGTACTTGTTGCCTAGGGCAAAAAGGGTGAATGATATCAAAACACCAACAAATAAAAACAAGCAACACACACTCATGGTTCTATGCGAACCATCATACGGACTCGACTGCGCATAGGGGGTACACGACTTATCCTACCCTAGGGGTTCTCGGACTCAGTAGTCGTGCCTTGTGCCTCGTGCAGTCTTCCGGGTTTTCTTCAGGTGTTGCTACGTCTCTTGTAGTTGTTCGATGAAACGATCCCGGTTGAGCTTGAAGAGTCTTCAACAACTTCTCGCCTGTTGGAGTGATGGGGTGAAGGTGGCTCCTTGTAGCTGACTTGGTCTCCTCTTGTCTTCTTAATCATGACGATCACTTTTACCTTTTTAAGGTGTCGGCGGTTCGAGGTGGCAATCCTTTATGCAATGACTTTAACAAGGCATAATAGAGGTCCAACATGTCGGTTACGTTGATGACAACATCTACATCAAGAGCGGGGGATGAAGAGAACCGTTTTCCTGCTCACTATCGTGAGGCGGACCAAATGGCGAGGTTCTCATCCACCGGTGGTTGTCGATACAACAACGGTAAGGACAGGATTGCTCTATTAGCAATGTATATCATGATCTTGCATCTCCTATGCCCTGGTCATCGTAGGCTAAGGTTGCGTCGTCTTGGGGCAGTGTCAAGGGTGTCACCATCTCCTGGGTCTTCATGTCCTCATTCTTCGAGGATGTATCTTCTGTTGGTATCGTCTTGTTGTAGTGTCGTCAATCTTGTGTTAGGGAGATGTGGGTGAATGTATGGCAATGCATCTTCCTCCTGGATTATCCTCGAGGTTTACAAGGAATCCAGTGGTTAGGGGCATAAGGGTTCTAGCGACCAAAGGTTTTGAAGGGGAAGAGACCAATAAGGAAAGTATACCTTAGTGTTCGAAAAACTGAGAAGGGGAGAGAAGTATAGATAGTTTTGAAAACTAGTAGTAGTTTTGGAAATATTTTACCCTAACTAACAACCATGCTAACTAAGGCTTCCTACAGTCAGGATGGTTCTGATACCAGCTCTGTGGGGACCCCGACTCATAAGTCGTGATCACCGAATGCACGTGTATAGTGATCCCAGAGATCAATGCTCACTGAACACACAGAAGCTGAATAACAAGAGTCTTACATCCATACATACCGTCTTACATAAATTATGACCATTATGGTCAAGTCTTGAGTATAACATTGCAGCAGAAATCTTCGTCGATAACCTGGACCCATGCCATCTGCCTTAACCCTACATGCATTCTGACTGGGAAAAGCGTCCTAGCTCGCACGATCGTCACCAAAAAACTCTTCAGTATGCCTTGTCTTTCATGCCTGGCCAATAAAATAACCAGTGGCAAGCCAATGAGTACTTTGAATGTACTCGCAAGCAACCCATGATTTGGTTCAAGAAACAATGCAATTGTACAACAAGTAAGCAACCTAGCTTCAAGCCAGTTGAGATGTCCCTTCAACTTGTGAGATATGCATCAATGAACATGGGTAACCTTGAGAACAGGTCACAGATATCAACATAAATAGGATTTGAATCAATGCCATGTCTTTCAACATGTCAAGTCACCATCTTGACACAAGTAGTCCTCTTCCACACACACATGCACCGAGATTGTAAAATTTCTGGACATAGTTTAAGTAGCACCTCCCAACTGTCCATGACCGTGGACACGGCTATTCGAATAGTTTGACACTCTGCAGAGGTTCTGCACTTTACCCACAAGATCTGGGAAGCTTTCGTGTCATCCACGATCCCGCAGTACCTCAAGTACTCGGGGGAAGCACCCGATCATTACCTTTCCCTAGACGACACTAACATAGGGTCCACTCGTTGATACACGGCCCTCGTGTATAAGAAAAAGATCGTGGGACTCTGCCCTTTTCACATTATTACACATACACGAAGGGACCAACGGTGTGTCCGGTGCCCTGTGAAAACAGTCATGGCCGCCTATCCAAGCACGACCCCGTCCCGAGAGTGACCTCAAGTCACCCCTGTCACTAGTAATGTGGGCACCATGCTAGTATCAGCCTAAGTAATCAATAATGCCCCGTCCCATAAAGGGGTAGAGTGGTTGCACATGTTTGGTTGGGACGGTAATCACACATAAATCTAATCCATCGTTTTACACACACACTCCAAAAGTTCTCTTCGGTACACCACTTCTTCCTCAAGTGGTGACCTTAGTTCAACATCTCCCAAGGGCATTAGGGGCACCCGATGGGGTTTTCGAAAGATTGTAACCATGAAGAGTTCATGGTACACATGCATCATTAGGCATCAACTAGTTTCTTGACAATGCAATCATGAACAAGGTAAGGACATGAGTAGGGGTATGCAGCATGGGTGGTTCACCACAAGTTTACCACCGTCATATTTCCTCATCATGCAATCGGAAAAAGGTTACCGATGAACAAAAGAGGTGTCATGGTCGAAGGGCTGTTTGCCTGATTCATCAGAGTCTTGAAATCTTCTGGTCCTTCTCCAAATACTCCGTCTACTTCGTCAACTAACGTCGGAAACAATCATAATAAGCAACACAACAAGGCAGAAAACAAAAGAGCTCTAAAAATACTAATTTGACTTTTCTAGGACATCTCTGGTTATATGAAAAATAACCAGAGTGGTTTCATTGGAATTGGATCAGTGGATATCTCTGAACATTTCAATATGATGGAATCAAGAGGTTTATGGATTTGCAAGAAGTGTACAGAATTATATTTTTGGAAAATGAGCAAAGATACCCATTTAACAAAGGATGATTTTAGAAGCATCTAGGATTTGGTTTCACTGGATTTGGAGTTCAAATGAATATTCTATGGATTTGCAAAGTTGACAAACATGAAGAAATGGCTCATTATTTTGTGGGGTACAGAAAGTATTAAGAAAAATGTTCATAAACTAAGTTATGAAATTAGAAGCATCTAGGAATTTGAATCATGGCATTTGGATCAAGTTTGAGCTCTCTGTGATTTTCTAAAGTTCATCACAGAAATAGGAAAAATAGGATTTGATAAATATTTGTGAAGAAAAGGTCTCTGGAAAAATGTGCATGTTGCACCACCAGGTAGATCATGATTTATAGTCACTAGAAATTTGAATCATCAAATTTGGAGTCCATTTGAATTGTTTATGGTTTTTACAAGTTTACAGAAAAAGAAAAAGGAGAGGGATTTACCTAAATGGGCCAAATCTGGGTGGCGGCGGCGCGCGCTGGGCGAGGTTTAGTATCGAGGCGCAACTGGGCCGGCCCATCGGCTCAGCCGCACACGCGCAGGGTCCACGCCGGAGGCGTATTTGCCCAGTGCGCCTCCACTTAAACGGAGGGGCCCGCAGACGGGCTCACTGACCTGCAGGGTCCACCCGCAGGGTCGTCTGCCTCCTCCCACGCGCGACGAAGGAGGCAGCGGAGGCGGGGCCGAGCGCTTGCCGGCGCCCGTTCCAGTGGCTCCAGTCACCTCCGGTGACGGCCAGCACACCGGCGGGCTCAGGGGAGAGCGGCGCATCCGACGAAGTACTCCACAGAGGCAGGGGTGGGGGGATGCGGGTGGTGCACCACCCACGGCGGACGGAGGCGACGGTGAGGTTGGGGCATGGTGCTGCAGCCGCGGAGGGGACAAAATGAAGAGGGTCAGAGCTCTGCCGTTCTCTGCCAAAGGAGGGGCGGGGAGGCTTCGGGTTGCGGGAATTTGGGCGGAGGCCGAGGGCGGCACTCCGGCCATGGAAGGAGCAGGAGGGCACGAGAGGAGGTGCAGGTTGGTCCAGGGGGTTCACGGGGGAGAGAGAGGTCAAAGGAGCTCCAGAGGGAGGTCAGGGGCGACCTTATATGGTGAGGCCTCGGCTCACCGTGGACGCGGCGCACGGGTGGCCGTGGAAACGGACCGGGCGGCAAGGGGAGCGAGCGAGGAGTTGTCTGCGGTGCTCGTGGGGGTGGATTAGGGCGCCAAGGAGAGAGAGAGGGAGCGAGGCGAGCTCCGGGTGGAGCCACGAGCTCGCACGCGCATTGGCAGGCTCAGGAGGCTCTGGGCACGCGCTCCATGGGCAAGACAGAGGGGGAAAGGAGGGGGCCAGAGTGGCTGTCGTGTTGCGGACGTCGAGGACCTCGACTGGCGCGACGGGGAGGCTCGAGGTGGCCGGGAGGCGCGGCGTCAACGGTCGGTTGCCCTGCCAGGCGCTCCAGAGCGCGACTTTGGCCGGCATTCGCGGTTTTCCTGCGTCCGCGCGCGTCCACTAGTGTCTGGAGGCTGCAGGGGGTGTGGGCAAAAGCTGGGGAGAGCCTTGGATGCTCTGGAAAGCTGAGGGGAGAGAAGGAGGCTGAGAGAGAGGAGGAATCTGTTGTCCGAGAGAAGAAAATGGGGTTCTCCTCCTTCATCATTGCTTCCTCGGGCAGAAAAGCATCCAGTGCTAGAGGGAACTAGGAGGCGGTGGTAAAAAGTGGAGCACAAGGAGATTAGGGGAAGAGGCTGGAATTTGCATTTTGGAATTCTGCCAGAAGGTGTTTGATGTAGGTTTGGGCAAGTAGATGATTTCCATTTGTCATGAAACTCCACAGGGTGAAATGGCACATGTAATTAGGGCCTTCCTCCCATTTTGAGCTTATTTGGGCAAAGTTGCCAATGCAACTTTTGTAAACCCTAGAAATTAGCTGAAATGGACTTGTGTACATTTAGTTGGGCAAAACACTTCTCCTTGATGCACCACTTGGTGTGGTGGCCTTATTTGGTCATGTGGACATGCTCACCAAAGTTGGGGTCAAGGAGAGAAAGTTGGTAGTACAAAGTTGTTCAAATTTGATTCTGGTCAGAGAGGGTTTTGGGGCACTTTGATCAAGTTAACTTGTTCTCCAACTTGTGCCATTTGGTCTAGATGAATTATTAGACTATTTGAGCATGTTCACAAGGTTTGAGAACATTTGGACATGTTTGGCAATGTAAAATTGCTCAAACTTCAAAATGAATAGAAATGGTTTTGAGGGGATTTCATGGGGTTATACTATTCTCCATGACATGATACTTGTCAAGATCATCAAACATGTCATATCTGACATGCTAGAATTTTCTTGGAATTTTTGGAGAATATTTCCTTTGTAAATTTTTCAAAAGCTTGAAATATCCAGAAAGGGTTTTTGAGGGATTTGACCAATATTTTGAACATGACCATGTGTTGAAACTCTTATATATGGAAAATATATGTCCATTGAGTCTCCCTAGTTTTTCCCAAATATTTTTAAAGCTTTAAAATAATTTTAACCTATTAAAGACCATTTCTGGCCTTAAGAAAAAGCCTTCAAATAAAATAGGAAAATAACTTTTAAAATTATATTTTTATGGTTCCTGGGTATCCTATATCTAATAGGAGTCAAATATATTTTTGGAAAGATTTTTACTACCCTTAATTAAGTACTTGCAGTGGCAAATCTCAATTCAGGGGTTTTTGGAAAACTAATTTTTGAAAATACTATTTTGGCCAAATTATTTTTGTAAGAAATTATTTTTATGTCCTATACACATGGCATGATCATTGGGCAAGGTTTTTTGGATCAAGGAGAAGGAGTGTAAGAGTTGGAGGATTTATTTGATTTTTAGAGCACTTGCAAATAGCAGTCAAACATTCAATCAAAGCAAATACAAAACACTCAAAAGTTTTTGTCGAACCATATTTTATCATGATTTATTAGCTTAATTGTTGAGGCATGGAAATCAGGGTGTGACAGGTTTTTCTAATCCTACTGGTGGTTCGTCCAAGACCTTCCCAAGTTTGTTCTAGCTCTCTTTAACCATTTTTTTCATTGAGAATAAGTGGCATGCCAAATCCATTGTGGGTCATAAATTTAATTGATGAAGGATAAGCATAATGTAATTCTTATTCTTGTTTCATCGAGTAAATTCTATTCCTTATTCCGGAGGATCATCAAAATTCTTGGTTTCAATTGCTCATCTTTCTTTTCCGGAGTTCCAAGTTTTCTCGGTTACATCATCGCGAAGCTCCATCTAAATCATTGCAAGGATCCACCTTGTGTTTTCAACTTCTCTTCCTTCTATCATCCTTTTATTACCGGATTACTCCACGGAGGCTCTACATGGTGGTTCATCAAGGATTTAATTCATTCTCAAAGTGTTCTTCAAGATTCTTGTTGGAGGAGCTCAAGTATTCTTATTCTTGCATTCCGATGTGCAATTCTTTCTACAATATCTTTTGAGGTGGTGTTATGTCCTTCTTGATAATTTCCATTCATGTTCCATGATTCACATGTTGTCAAGAATGAGGTATTTTAAATCCATCAATCTCTTCGTTGGAGTTATCTTGGTAGAGATTTCATCTAAAGCCTTTCCTAAGGAATGTTGCTATTGTGGTGCTTAACAATGATCCAAGTTATCTCTTTATCATCTTGGTGGAAGAAGTTTTTTCATCTCTTTGGTGCTCTCAATCAAATCAATGGTTTTCGTTAGTGGCCGTTTGTCACCTCATAATTTTGAGATGTTTCCATAAGCCCACTACAAGCTTATTATTCTCGTTGCTAGTTTCCCAAGAACTCCGTTCAATCCTTCCTTGCAAGGATGCTCTTGAAATTCAATTGTGGTGGAAGTTGTCATTTTTCTTCTCTGTCCCTTTATCCCAACAATCTAGCTACTATTCTTTTGTTCCAGAGGCATTGTGATGTTGCTCTCTTCACCCATCATCTCATTTTGCCAAGATCTTTTCATGCTTACCCAACTAGAGTGTTGTGCTCTCATTCAAGTTCTTTCATCTTATCAAGTCTTGCATCTCTTCAACCGGAGTGATGTCCAAATTTGTTCTTCATTTGTCCTTGTTTATCTTGTTTCAGCCAGAGTGGTTTCAATTCCTTCTTGTCCATTGTACTCGTCATTCATAGCTTTGCAACCTCCAAGGTTCACATGGTGTTCCTTGTTTCTTTTTTCTACCGTAGTGCTCTCAGTTGTGTTCAACTCCGTTGTGTTCTTTCTTTCAACTTTTCAACCTCTCACGGTTCATGGTTTCCCCCGTTTGTCCAAGAAGCAACTTTGTTTTACCTCTTCCTCTTCCGCTTTTCTCCAGTGCCATCCTAGATCTTGGGACGAGATCCTCTTGTAGAGGTGGAGTGTTGTAACGCCCCGAGACAGACACTCCAGATGCCTTCCATGTTTTTCGTATCGTTGTGTGTATTTATTTGTTTGCTGCATTCATCATGTCATCATACACATTGCATCCGCATGTTTTCATAAAACTTGCATTCGCTTGTCATTGTCATTTCTCCCTTTGCCTTCATCACCTTCCCTCGGACCGCTTTGCCTTCGTTGACCATTCCAGACCAATCGGGTTTTCGCTTCCCTCTTGACCGTGACGGCCTAACCCCCTTTGCGTGCGTGTCTGAAACTTCCTCGAACCCAACCCGAGCGGTCGTGACTGATGGCCGGATCATCCTTAGACATCCCTCAAATATCTTCGGTTTCTCCATTGGCCCCCTAGCCTATTTATTCTTGACCGCCCGATTACGATTGGTGAGACCTTAAACCTCCTCCTCTATCTAACCCTAGATCCTAGGTGCTTGTCCCATCCACCAAATCCCCTCACCCGCCGCCAGCCATCCACCCAGAAGTCCTTTACCGCAGACACGGCTATTCGAATAGATGATGTTAACCCTGCAGGGGTGTACTTCTTCACACACGCTCTCACCACTTACCGCCGTTTACACGACATGTACTCGGCAACCTTCAAGCGGAAGCCCAGTGAGGGTGTCAGCCACGACCTAACTAAACACACGAGTCCCTAGTCCAGGTTTATCGCCTATTCGGGTTCCATCCGCAGGGAGTCCGGCCGAGGTTTCCACCAACGGCCCCGAACGATGTGTGAAGGGTTCCCGAGACACCAAACGGGCGAATCGGTACACCATGCCACGTGCCTACCGCAACACAGCCCAACCCTAAGGTCAGCGTTGCGTGCGGCCCCCAGCATGCTACAAACACCAGAAACTTTTTTGCAACTCCCGGACAGAGGAAAAGAGTGGTTAATAAGTCGATAGGGTCAATTAAGGATCCCAATGTGTGGTAGTAACTGTTTCATGGATAATAAACACAGAACTCAGTTCCTGAGGACGGCTGCAATGAGACAACCCACCATGTACTCCTACATGGCCTCTCACCGCTACCTTTACCAAATCGTGTTCACACACTTAGCTCTCAACAGTAGGACATGTTCACACACCTCCGATTCATCCCCGATGAATCATACCTGACACAACTCTAAGCAGTAACAGGCATGAAAAACAAACATGAATGAGTAGGCACATTGTCAGGACCCCGATTCCAAGTCACATCGACCTAGCTGGTAACACCTCATATCACTTTGCGGCCTCACGCACGGTATTCCCACGGGTGTCGCCTTACCATGTCCCGGGACCGTTTGCGTCTTTTGGCTCACGTATATGATAGTGTCGCTAGCATCCACATGACAAAGAACCCGGGCCGACATGGCTAGTCGTGAACCCAAAGCGGCGCTAACCTATGGGAACAGGCATACATGAAACACTTCGAGCATGTCGGTCATCAACGTATGAACTTGGGCTGTAGCACTGGGCTAACAGGACTCCGGTATCCCGGCTGTAGCAGGCTAGGCAGGACTCAAGTATCACCGCGTGACATTTCCCGAAGGACGACATAGGAACGAAATGAATCACATGCCGGCCAGTCAAGTGTCCAAGCAGTAGTCTTTGGGCTAGCAGGACTCCGGTGAACCGGGCTGTAGCGGACTACTATCGCTCAGAAGCACGAGACTACATTTCCCCATATGAGAGGCTGCCAAGGATAAACAACTAGATTGTCGGATCCCACTCATACCAAGCATTTCAATCATACACATAATATGCCCGATATGAGTAAATACAACAAGGCATCACAACAAAACTCTACAACTCAAGTACTTTATTTAAGAGGCTCAGGAGCCATACATAACATAGTCATACAGATAGGGTCACATGACCCAACACTCAAGTCATACAATCATACAAGCACATGCGGAAGCAAAGTAGTCTGAGTACAGACTCTAGAAAGAAAGAAAGCTTGTTGGAGCCTTTCTATCTACAATGGCCCTTCACAAGTCTTAGATCGCCACACGGTGGCTAGCTTACTAAATCAAGTCAACATCTACATAGAATCCGTCGGAGGGTAGTATAGTCCTCTGAAAATATTGATTAAGCAAACATGAGTACAAAAGTACTCAGCAAGTCTTACCACGAATCCTATCATACATGCACATTCTCAAGGAAGGAAGTGGAGTTATTTGCAGCAAGCCAGCTTTGACTTTTGGCTAAGCTATCCTCGTGACACACTTTGTAAAGCATTTTGTCGTACACGAGTCCACTATTCACCATCACAATACTTCACCGTGGATCCTCTCGTCATCCCCGAGAGGGCCATCCACGATACTCACACTTATCTTGAGGCTTTTAGTAGTATCCATTTACTTGTCTATGAACTGATATAGGTAACCCGAAGTCCTTCTCCGTGGACACGGCTATTCAATAGATCATATTTAACCTGCAGGGTATACTTCTTCACACGCTCTCACCACTTATCGTCAGATACACGACATGTACTCGCAACCTTCAAGCGGAAGCCCAGCGTGGGTGTCGGCCTCAGCCTACCCAAACACTCAAGTCCCTAGTCCAGGTTTATCGCCTATTCGGGTTCCATCCATGAGAGTCCGCCGAGGTTTCCCATACAGCCCGAGCGATGTGTGCGGGGTTCCCGAGATACCAAACGGGCACTTTCGGTACACTGACCACGGTGCCTACCGCAACACAACCCACCCCTAAGGTCAGCGTTGCGTGCGGCCCCAACATGCTACAAACACGAAACTACTTGCAACTCCCGGACTATGAGCAGGGGTGGTTAAGAAGCCGAGAGGGTCAATTAAGGATCCCAATGTGTGGTAGTAGCTAGTTCATGGATCACAAACACAGATCTCAGTTCTTAAGTTCGGCCTCAATGAAACAACCCACCATGTACTCCTACATGGCCTCTCATCGATACCTTTACCAAATCGTGTTCAACACTTACACTCTCGAACCAACACAACCTTTCACTCCAGTTCATCATCCCGATGAGCCGGACTGACACAACTCTAAGCATAGCAAGCATAGCATGGTAGGAATCACAAACATGGCTCAATCAACTCCTACACATACTAGTGGGTTTCATCTAATTCTTGTGGCAATGACAGTCATGCAAAGGAAGTGGGTTCAACTACCGCAGCACACAACAGTTGAATCGCGTTGTCTTAATGCAGATAAAAGCGAGAGCGAAGCGAGAACATGGGTTGTATCGGAATGATCAATGAATTGCTTGCTGATGGAACTGGGTAGAGAACTGCCCTTGGTGGGTAATCGAGGTTATCTTGAGGCAGAACCTATTATGAAAACACACCAAAATAAACATACAGGCAATATGCAACAATATGATGCATGCTATGACATGGCAATATGGATGTGTGTTGGCCTAATGCAAGTTGAAGGGACAGGGGATGAACTCATTTGAATCAAAGGTTCAAATGATAGATCATGTGAGTTAGTACTAATGGTGCAAAATCTTAATCTGGTTATTCAGCATAGTTAACTTGTTTTAACATGCATGAAACCTGTACCAATGGATAGAGTGTATTTTTCTGATAAATTTTCATATATAAATCTTTGCATTTGGAGTTATAGAATAAAAGTTATAAGCATTTGAAATTTGAGTTATATTCTGAATTTATTATATAAAATAATTCCAGAATTTGAATTAATCTTGTCGGCATGAGGTCAACATGACGTCGAGGGGTCAACGGGTCGTCCAGGTCAAACTGACCAATGGGACCCGCATGTCGAGTTAGTTTAACTAATTAGTTTTAATTAAAACTAATCCTAATTAGTTTAACGGAGGGTCCACTGTCATTGACCCGAGGGTCAGCAGGCCCACGGACGGGGTCAACTCACGGCGTCTAGCCGCCGGCGAGGCAGACGCAGCGGAGCAAGTGCTTTTGCACTTTCCGGGCTCCAAATGGAGCGGGGAGCACCTCGTGATGCCGGAGGTGAGCAGCGGTTAGTGGTGGAGTCGGCTTGGTCGGGATGGCGGAGTGGGCGCCCGGCGACGAGTCGGGCGGCGACGGGGCTCGACCACCGACGGGTTTGGGGCTAGAGGGCTTGGCGGGCGCGGGAAGTGCACTGTTAGACCCGTTGGGGTGTGGTGAGTCACGATGGGCGTAGTGGCGTGGCCATTAGGTGACCGGAGGCTCGTCGGCGACGAGCTCCGCGGCGATGGTTCAGTGATCATCGGCGCTTCGTTGTGGTGCAAGAAGAAGAGAGCGGAGAGGATGGGGAAGTAGCTAGGCTCACGGTGAACCTGTGGAGAGCTTCGTCGGGGTCGGGGTGGATGATGCGGCGGCGGCGGCGATGGGGATCTCCGTGACCTTGAGCTCGGCGAGTCGGGTAGTGGCCTCGGGGTGTTTTGGGCGAGGGAACTAGCTAGCTAGAGGTAACGGGTGCGGCGGAGCTGCAGACATGGCGGGAGGAGTATGGCGGCGGGAGCACGGCGTCGGCGGTGGCGCGTCGGCGATGGCGTCGGCCAGGTCGAAGCGAGCGAGAGAGAGAGGGGGGAAGTGAGGTGTCAGGAGGTCGGGTGACAGCGCGTGGGTCGCCCAGCGGCGAGGCGGCGAGGATGAGGCAGGCGGCGGCCAGCTGCGTGGCGCGCCCTGCGCTCGCCGGGCGACACCAGGCTACTGCTGGCCGAGCCAAGCAGCTCATTGGCCAGCTGGCTCTTGGGCTGGGCAGCAGGTGGGCGGTCATGAGCGACAGGTAGGTTTTTTCTATTTTTAGGCTTTTCCTATTTCTGTAACTCTGTTTAGGGTTTTTAAAAATACCAAATCTATTTCAAAAATTACCAAAATGCTCCTGGTCACTTGTTGGAATATTCCCAACATGAAACATTTTAGTTTGACAATTTTTTGAACACTTAAAATATTTTCCATAATTTAAAATGCTCATTTCAGAAATTTGTGAATTAAATCTAGAACCCTTAGGTGACCTAGAAAATGTTCCACCTTCTTTGACATGGATCCTGAACCCAAACAAAGAGGATGAGCATTTTGAAGGGCATTTCGGATTCATTGAAATAAATTTTAGTAAACCCTAGTTGTTTTAAGGGGGGGGGTGTTCTGGGGTTTCCTGCCTTCCCCATTTCAAATTTAGATGAAATTTAAACATGATGCACACCCTAATGCATGGTCTATCCGGGATGTGACAACTCACCCCCACTCAAAGGAATCTCGTCCCGAGATTTAGGATCTGTTGCGAAAAAGGTGGGGTAATCAAGTCGAAGACGATCCTCCCTTTCCCAAGTTGCTTCTTGCTTGGAATGGTTTGACCACTGAACCTTTAGAAACTTGATATTCCGACGTCGAGTGGTACGCTCGGCTTGATCGAGGATCTGAGCAGGGTACTCTCGATAGGTAAGGTTATCTTGGAGATCAAGCGTTTAGTGGTCCACTCCACGGATAGGATCCGAGAAGCAACGCTGAGTTGGGAAGCGTGGAAGACATCATGGACCTTGGAGAGATGCGGAGGTAGTTCCAATTGGTAGGCAACTTCCCCTCGTTTGGCAAGAATGCGAAAGGGTCCAATGTAACGAGGAGCCAACTTGCCCTTGATACCGAATCGATGGGTTCCTTTTAAAGGAGTAACCCGGAGGTAAGCCTTCTCGCCAATTTCATAAGCCATAGGCTTATGCTTGCGGTCATATTGGCTCTTCTGACGAGATTGGGCTGTTTTCAATTTCTCACGAACAACGCGAACCTGCTCCTCTGCTTCCTGAATCATATCCGGGCCAAAGAGTTGTCTCTCCCCGGTTTCTGACCAGTTAAGAGGCGTTCGACATTTTCTTCCATAAAGAACTTCAAAAGGGGCTTTGCCCAAACTGGCTTGATAACTATTGTTATAAGCGAACTCGGCGAATGGAAGGCATTTCTCCCAATTCATGCCGAAAGAGATGACAGAAGCCCGGAGCATATCCTCTAGGATTTGGTTGACTCGTTCTACTTGACCACTTGATTGGGGATGGAAAGCGGTGCTAAAAGAAAGACGAGTTCCCATAGCATTTTGGAAACTTTCCCAAAATCGAGAGGTGAAGAGACTACCACGGTCTGAGTTAATTTCCAATGGAACACCGTGAAGAGACACTATTCGAGAGATGTATAAATCAGCTAGCTGACTAGCGGTTATACTCTCATGAACTGGTAGGAAGTGGGCTACCTTGGAAAGGCGATCAACGACAACGAAGATAGCGTTATTCCCTCTCTTGGTCTGGGAAACCCGTAATGAAATCCATACCAATTTTATCCCATTTCCATTCAGGAATTTCCAAAGGTTGAAGGGTGCCAAGAGGTCGTTGATGCTCGCTTTAACTCGACGACGACGTCGCGATTAGCGATGTATTGAGCGATTTCTCTCTTCATCCTAGTCCACCAAAACCTCTGGCGTAGATCTTGATACATTTTAGTACTACCGGGATGAATGGTGAGAGGAGAGTCATGAGCTTCCTTAAGGATCAATTGCCGTAGCTGTTGTTTCTTAGGAACCACCAAGCGGTTTCGAAGAAGACAACACCTCGTTCATCTATGGAGAAACATTTAGCAGCTCCGCTAGCGATGTTCTCCTTGATCCGAGATATCCTCTATCATACTTCTTTGAGCAGCTATGATTCGATCCGTGAGGTCAGGTTTCGCCACCGGGTGGAAAGAAATCCTCGAGGAACAATGTGAAGATTAAGCTTACGAAATTCCTCGTGGAGAATTGGTTGACCTTGTTGTAACATCAAATTGTTACAATAAGATTTGCGACTTAGTCGTCAGCCATGACATTAGCTTTGCACAGGGTGTAGGATATTCCTAAGTCGAAATCTGTAATCAACTCGACCCAACGTCTTTGCACGAGATTCAAATCCGGTTGGGTGAAGATATATTTCAGACTTTGGTGATCTGTGTAGATTTACAAGCGATTACCTAGAAGGTAATGTCGCCAGGTTTTGAGTGCATGAACCCTTGCTGCAAGCTCTAGATCGTGTGTGGGATAGTTATCCTCATGTGGGCCTTAGCTGTCGAGATCGTGAGGCAATCACATGACGGTCTTGCATGAGTATGCAACCTAGTCCTTGTCGCGAGGCGTCGCAATAGATAATAAAGTCCTTAGAAATCTGGTGGAACAAATGCGGGAGCAGATGTCGAGCGTCTTTTCAGTTCTGAAAGCTGATTTCGACTTTGTGGCGTCCACTCGAACTTCTTATCTTTCTTGAGGAGTTCGGTTAGAGGTTTAGCAACTTTGGAGAAATTCTCGTGAAGCGGCGGCAATAGCTCGCTAAACCGAGGAAACTCGAACTTGCTTGACCGATTCAGGTGGAGTCCAATCAAGGGCGGCTTGAACTTCGCTTCGGGATTGACAGCAATACCCTTACCAGAGATTACATGTCCTAGATAGGTCACTACGGTAACCAGAATTCACACTTAGAGAATTTGGCATAAAGGCGGTGCTCTCGAAGTTTCATCAATACTAGCCTTAGGTGTTCGGCATGTTCTTCCTCATTCTTGGAGTAGATGAGTATATCATCGAGGTATACCACGACGAATTTATCCAAATACTCCATGAAGATTGAGTTCATCAACCGAGAGAAAGTGGCTGGAGCATTGGTTAATCCGAAGGACATGACGGTGTACTCGTATTGGCCATAACGAGTGACAAAGGCCGTTTTGGGGATGTCCCCGTTCTTGATTTTGATTTGATGGTAGCCCAACCTCAAATCCATTTTGGAAAAGACTGAGGACTCAGCGAGCTGATCGTACAGGTCGTTGATCCTGGGGAGCGGATACTTGTTCTTGATAGTGACCAAATTGACAGGTCGGTAATCTACAACCATCCGATCCGTACCATCCTTCTTCTTGACGAAGAGGACGGGGCAAGCCCATGGAGATGAACTAGGACGGATGAAACCCTTTTGCAAGGACTCATCGAGTTGTTTCTTAAGTTCAGCTAGTTCTAGGGGTGCCATCTTATAAGGTCTTCTAGAGATTGGGGCGGTTAGGAATAAGATCTATCACGAACTCGACATCCTGTCGGTGGAACACTGGCAGTTCTTCGAGGAAGACATCCGGAAATCACGGACTACCGGAATATCTTGAGATCCGGAAGAGGGTTGGCATTTAAAGAGTAAAGTCGGCGCTTAGACACTCGGGTTAAAACATCCTTTGTTTTACCGAAGGATGGGTAAGTTGAGCAGTTCTAGTAGAGCAATCGATCTTGGCATAATGGGCTGACATCCAGTCCATACCCAAGATGATGTTTATGTCAGAGGACTTAAGAGCTATTAGAGATGCAAGAAAGACTAATCATCGACAAGAATCTCATTCCCATGACTTATTCTAGAGGTTTGCCATCTAGAACCGGGAGTTTAATTTCCATGGAGGTAGGCATGTCACGAGAATGTGGTGTTGTGCAATCGAGCATAGCTCTCGAAATAAATGAATGAGATGCTCCGAAGATCAAAAAACGATTGCGGATGGCAATTAACAAGAAGCGCATCGAGGACGGCGTTGGGATCCTCATAGGTTTCTTGGCAGAGACATAGTTGACATGGCCACGGCGGTGGCAAGCGGCAGGCATAAGGGCCTTTCTGCTGGCTTGCAGCGGCAGCAGACTTTCCGGCTTGATTGGGGTTGTTCGGGGACACTCTCGAATATAGTGGCCCGTCTCTCCACATTTGAAGCAAGTGATCACATTTGGCCGTGGGGCCACATTAGCGATTGGACCTCCATATGTCTTGGGTGGAAAATCGGCTGGTTGGGGCGGCGCCTCGAAGGATGGCCTCGGGGTGTACACGGATGGTAGAGCCGATTTGGGACCCAAACCCGCGCTTCGGGGACGAGAGCGGATGGCGATCCGAATCACGGATGTGCTTGCGTGAAGCCTCGAAATCAGTCTGCCCGATCTGCGCCGATAGCCTTATTGACTAGCCGAGAAAGAGGTACATTCATGCAGACGGAGATCTCGGCGTAGCTCGGGCTAAGTCCCTTACGGAACCTCGCCGCTTCTTAGCATCGGTAGAAACTTCTTGGGGAGCATAACGTGCTAACCTCCCAAATTCACGGTGTAGGCATCCTTGTCGTCACTGCCTTGGGTGAAACTGCAAAATTCCTCACGTTTGCGGTCCATAAGACCTTCGGTATATGGTGCTCACGGAAGGCGGCATCAATTCATCCCAAGTTGTAACTTGTCCAGCGGACGCATAGCCTCATAATTTTCCCACGAGACTGGTAGGGCCTTCCAGATGATAGGCGGCAAAGATAACTTTGTCGGCCTCAGCCACATGGCGGAGCGCAGCTTGTGGTGGATCTTTGCGGAGCCAATCATCGGCGTCGAGTGGCTCGGCGGAACATTTGAATTTTGGAGGATATAGCTTGACGAAGTCATTGGTGAAACCCATCGTTTCTTGGCTGGCGTGCTGTGTTTTGTTCAATCCGCTCCAATAAGCGGTTGGTTTCAGCGCTTATTGCGTTACGCTTCGACATCACCTCAGCCAAAGATGGCGGTTGCGGCGATTCACATTTCGGCTGCTGGCCTCTCCTGCTCTGGAACAGCAGGAGAATTTGAGTGTTGACCATCACGGGAGACAAAACAAAGGTTTAAACCAGGATGGCAGAATTTAACAAGGAAGTGCGGAAGGTAATGGACGGTATGGAATGCAAAGATGTTCATCCGTATGACATGGTAATATAAACTGCCATATATATATATGCCAGCGGTCATACCCACCATTCATAGTTTAGTACAAGCTGACGGAGTACAACTATAGAAAAGGAGTTACATCTCATCGAAAGCATTCCAACTCCTATACATTATTTTCTACACTTAGGAACGATACACACTAGGTCGTATCCCACGAGTCACGCAGACGGTGGAAACACAACCAGTACCATACTAGGAATACTACTACTATCTCGTGCAGCTCCATAGTAGTCCTCATAGAAGTCACCACCTGCACTGAAGTGGAACATGATCGTCCGGAAACAGACAATCCTGTGGGGCCTGTGGACCATAAGGACTCGGATGTGGCCGTGGACCCACAAACGGTGGCAGAAGAGGCCCACGAGGAGGAGTGATGCCTCCAACCTCACGCCACTCCATGAAGTCCGGCAGACCCGCCCGCACAGGGTACAAGTCTCTCATGTCCATATATCCGGCTTGCACGGCAGGTGCAAACCTAGTCAGAGTAGCCCAAAGGTGAGCGGGCATTAAACAGCTCCATCGCAAGGCCCGGTTCTCACGGTCCTTGTCCTCCAGCAACTCAGTAGTAGTGCGAAGGAGTGAGTCCTCATGGGATGCATCGCTGTACAAACCCTGAAGGTAGCCATGCGCCCCAGGAAGAGATGCTGGCATATAACGGAAATCAGTGTTGCTCAGCAAAGCAGTCCTGGCTCGAATAATAGTCATCATGGAATAGGCTGCATCTTGTACAGACATTCCAATAGTGATTCGAGCCCATAAGAACGATGAAGTGGCTCGGTAGCTCCGGGTAAGATGGATAAATCCGGACCGTGCATAGGTATTGGCTTTGATTGAAATCCTGAACTGCTCCTCGGCGGTATATTCAGGATACCATCGATAACCAGCCTCAATCATCACCCTAACCAACATGGCGTGTGACCGCACACATCAATGCAGCGGTCAGGCGAACCACTTGGTTACGGGAACGGTGGCCATCTGAAAGCACAGCCATAATGCAAAGGCATTAGGATTCCTAGGGAAAATCGGGCAGCATAACATCATAAATGCTCAAATCAGATTTGAGACATTCAAAATCAGATTTGCAAAACCACTCAACAACATCATATCAAGGTTACGGTTCAAGTAATAGCATACTAAAATTTGGTAGCACCGAATGGGGATGTAACCAACAATCCTATAAGGAACTACGGATTAGTAACACGTGAACCGATAGAGAAAAGAGAGCCTAGTCCTAAACCCACGTTGAATGAGAAAAGGATGACTCAGATCGAGGGCATAAGGTAAAGGAGTAAAAAGAGCCTTACGTTCCTCCACAATCAATTCCCTACATATAACTAAAGCATTTCTAGACTCAACTTGACCAGTTTGGCTTAGCGGACCTCTGAGCAGCCCCTTTCTGATGCCAACGCTGTCGGGACCCGATTCAAGTCACATCGACCTAGCTGGTAACACCTCATATCACTTTGCGGCCTCACGCACGGTATTCCCACGGTGTCGCCTTACCATGTCCGGGACCGTTTGCGTCTTTTGGCTCACGTATATGATAGTGTCGCTAGCATCCACATGACAAAGAACCGGGCCGACATGGCTAGTCGTGAACCCAAAGCGGCGCTAACCTATGGGAACAGCATACATGAAACACTTGAGCATGTCGGTCATCACCGTATGAACTTGGGCTGTAGCATTTGGGCTATGAGGACTCCGGTATCCGGGCTGTAGCAGGCTAGGCAGGACTCAAGTATCACCGCGTGACATTTCCCGAAGGACGGACATAGGAACGAAATGAATCACATGCCGGCCACCAAGTGTCCAAGCAGTAGTCTTTGGGCTAGCGGACTCGGTGAACCGGGCTGTAGCGGACTACTATCGCTCGAAGCACGAGACTACATTTCCCCATATGAGAGGCTGCCAAGGATAAACAACTAGATTGTCGGATCCCACTCATACCAAGCATTTCAATCATACATAATATGCCCGATATGAGTAAATACAACAAGGCATCACAACAAAACTCTACAACTCAAGTACTTTATTTAAGAGGCTCAGGAGCCATACATAACATAGTCATACAGATAGGGGTCACATGACCCAACACTCAAATCATACAATCATACAAGCACATGCGGAAGCAAAGTAGTCAGATGCACGACTCTAGAAAGAAAGAAAGCTTGTTGGAGCCTTTCTATCTACAATGGCCCTTCACAAGTCTTAGATCGCCACCTGGGTGGCTAGCTTACTCGTCGAAGTCAACATCTACATAGAATCCGTCGGAGGGGGTAGTATAGTCCTCTGAAAAATATTGATTAAGCAAACATGAGTACAAAAGTACTCAGCAAGTCTTACCACAGAATCCTATCATACATGCACATTCTCAAGGAAGGAAGTGGAGTTATTTGCAGCAAGCCAGCTTTGACTTTTGGCTAAGCTATCCTACGTGACACACTTTGTAAAGCATTTTGTCGTACACGAGTCCACTATTCACCATCACAATACTTCACCGTGGATCCTCTCTCGTCATCCCCGAGAGGGCCATCCACGATACTCACACTTATCTTGAGGCTTTTAGTAGTATCCATTTACTTGTCTATGAACTGATATAGGTAACCCAGAAGTCCTTCTCCGTGGACACGGCTATTCGAATAGATCATATTTAACCTGCAGGGTATACTTCTTCACACGCTCTCACCACTTATAAATCAGTATACACGACATGTACTCGGCAACCTTCAAGCGGAAGCCCAGCGTGGGTGTCGGCCTCAGCCTACCCAAACACTCAAGTCCCTAGTCCGGGTTTATCGCCTATTCGGGTTCCATCCATGAGGAGTCCGCCGAGGTTTCCCATACAGCCCGAACGATGTGTGCAGGGTTCCCGAGATACCAAGCGGGCACTTTCGGTACACCGGACCCGGTGCCTACCGCAACACAACCCACCCCTAAGGTCAGCGTTGCGTGCGGCCCCAACATGCTACAAACACGAAACTACTTGCAACTCCCGGACTATGAGCAGGGGTGGTTAAGAAGCCGAGAGGGTCAATTAAGGATCCCAATGTGTGGTAGTAGCTAGTTCATGGATCACAAACACAGATCTCAGTTCTTAAGTTCGGCCTCAATGAAACAACCCACCATGTACTCCTACATGGCCTCTCATCGATACCTTTACCAAATCGTGTTCAACACTTACACTCTCGAACCAACACAACCTTTCACTCCAGGTTCATCATCCCGATGAGCCGACACGACACAACTCTAAGCATAGCAAGCATAGCATGGTAGGAATCACAAACATGGCTCAATCAACTCCTACACATACTAGTGGGTTTCATCTAATTCTTGTGGCAATGACAGTCATGCAAAGGAAGTGGGTTCAACTACCGCAGCACACAACAGTTGAATCGCGTTGTCTTAATGCATAAAAGAGAGCGAAGCGAGAACATGGGTTGTATCGGAATGATCAATGAATTGCTTGCTGATGGAACTGGGGTGAGAACTGCCCTTGGTGGGTAATCGAGGTTATCTTGAGGCAGAACCTATTATGAAAACACACCAAAATAAACATACAGCAATATGCAACAATATGATGCATGCTATGACATGGCAATATGGATGTGTGTTGGCCTAATGCAAGTTGAAGGGACAGGGATGAACTCATTTGAATCAAAGGTTCAAATGATAGATCATGTGAGTTAGTCCTAATGGTGCAAAATCTTAATCTGGTTATTCAGCATAGTTAACTTGTTTTAACATGCATGAAACCTGTACCAATGGATAGAGTGTATTTTTCTGATAAATTTTCATATATAAATCTTTGCATTTGGAGTTATAGAATAAAAGTTATAAGCATTTGAAATTTGAGTTATATTCTGAATTTATTATATAAAATAATTCCAGAATTTGAATTAATGCATCGGCATGAGGTCAGCATGACGTCGAGGGGTCAGCGGGTCGTCCCAGGTCAAACTGACCAATGGGACCCGCATGTCGAGTTAGTTTAACTAATTAGTTTTAATTAAAACTAATCCTAATTAGTTTAATCGAGGGGTCCACTGTCATTGACCCGAGGGTCAGCAGGCCTGAGACGGGGTCAACTCACGGCGTCTAGCACTTGGCGAGGCAGACGCTTGGCGGAGCAAGTGCTTTTGCACTTTCCGGGCTCCAAATGGAGCTTGGGAGCACCTCGTGATGCTGGGAGGTGAGCAGCGGTTAGTGGTGGAGTCAGCTTGGGTCGGGATGGCCGGAGTGGGCGCCGGCGACGAGTCGGGCGGCGACCGGGGCTCGGCCACCGACGGGTTTGGGGCTAGAGGGCTTGGCGAGGCGCGGGAAGTGCACCGTTAGACCCGTTGGGGTGTGGTGAGTGCGATGGACGTAGTGGCGTGGCCATTAGGTGACCGGAGGCTCGTCGGCTGACGAGCTCCATGGCGATGGGTTCAGTGATCATCGGCGCTTCGTTGTGGTGCAAGAAGAAGAGAGCGGAGAGGATGGGGAAGTAGCTAGGCTCACGGTGAACCTGTGGAGAGCTTCGTCGGGTCGGGGTGGATCGATCTGGCGGCGGCGGCGATGGGGATCTCCGTGCCTTGAGCTCGGGCGAGGTCGGGGTAGTGGCCTCGGGGTGTTTTGGAGCGAGGAACTAGCTAGCTAGAGGTAGCGGGTGCGCGGAGCTGCAGACATGGCGGGAGGAGTATGAGCGGCGGGAGCACGGCGTCGACGGTGGCGCGTGCCGGCGATGGCGTCGGCCAGTCGGGGCGAGCGAGAGAGAGAGAGGGGGAAGTGAGGTGTCCGGAGGTCGGGTGACGACGCGTGGGTCGCCCAGCGGCGAGGCGGCGAGGGATGAGGCAGGGCGGCGGCCAGCTGCGTGGCGCGCCTGCAAGGCCGCCGGCCGACACCAGGCTGCTACTGGCCGAGCCAAGCAGCTTCATTGGCCATGGCTCTTTGGCTGGGCGGAAGGTGGGCGATCATGAGCGACAGGTAGGTTTTTTCTATTTTTAGGCTTTTTCTATTTCTGTAACTCTGTTTAGGGTTTTTAAAAATACCAAATCTATTTCAAAAATTACCAAAATGCTCCTGGTCACTTGTTGGAATATTCCCAACATGAAACATTTTAGTTTGACAATTTTTGAACACTTAAAATATTTTCCATAATTTAAAATGCTCATTTCAGAAATTTGTGAATTAAATCTAGAACCCTTAGGTGACCTAGAAAATGTTCCACCTTCTTTGACATGGATCCTGAACCCAAACAAAGAGGATGAGCATTTTGAAGGGCATTTGATTCATTGAAATAAATTTTAGTAAACCCTAGTTGTTTTAAGGGGGTGTTGGGGTTTCTGCCTTCCCCATTTCAAATTTAGATGAAATTTAAACATGATGCACACCCTAATGCATGGTCTATCTGGGATGTGACACACATCAGGGCTCAAACAACTCCTACTCATGCTAGTGGGTTTCATCTATTTACTGTGGCAATGACATGTCATGCAGAGGATTAAGGGGTTCAGCTACATGACAAGTAAGCAATGATGAATCGTTGTTGTCCTAATGCAGTAAAAAGAGAGCAGGAGCGAGAGAGTGGGATTGTATCTGAATGAACAAGGGGGTTTTGCTTGCCTGGCACTTCTGAACATAGCATTGAGTCTTCATCAGTGTCAACGATCACAACGTCGGTACAACGTCTACCGAGGGGGAACAACACCGGCAACAGAGAGGAAACACGATCAATGCAATGCACAATATGATGCATGCTATGACATGGCAATATGAATGTGTTTTGGGCTAATGCAAGCTAGAACAGATTGAGATGAGTCCATTTGAACCAAAGATTCAAATGCAAACCCATTTTAAGAGGTCATGATAGTGCATTAATTTGTTTCACCTAAACAGCAAGGTGAAAGTGTTCTAACATGCATGAAAACAGTAAAGATGGATAGATTGGATTTTTCTGATCATTTTTCATATATAAATTATTTGATTTGGAGCTACGGTTGATTTTCTATGAATTTTTGAAGTTTGCAACATTTTCTGGAATTTCCTATATAAGCATAAATCCAGAAAATAAGTTACTGCGTCAGCATGACATAGGTGTGACGTCAGCAGGTTAACTGGGTCGGCCAGGTCAAACCTGACCTGTGGGACCCATACGTCAGTGTCTCAGGCTGGTTTTGGGTGTATGACAAGTGGGACCGGTCAAAGTTGACTTGACCAAAGTCAAAGCTGACACGTGGGGTCCACACAGATTAGTACTAATCTTAACAGAAAATAAAGCTAGAGTTAATTAGGGAGTGGGGCCCAGGTGTCAGTGAGCTAGGTGGGTTAGTTAGGGCATCATTAGTGGCTAATGACAGTGCCACGTCGGCTTCGCCGGAGTTCTGCCGGTGGCGACCAAAACCGTGGCGGAAGATCGCTGGAGTGGCACCATGGGCGGTTTTGGGCCAAGCCAAGGGCACCAGGGGGTTGCCCTTGCTCGCGCGCATCCAGGGGAGGCACGCAGGAAGCGCGGGCTGGAACGAGCTCGCCGGAGTCCAGCTCGTGGCGGCGGCCGGCATTCGGGCACCTGCGGGTTTGGCGTTGTGGTGCATGGGAGGGGGAGCTGGTGGGTGAAACTTGCTCCTGGGGGTGTACTGAGTGCGGTGACGTGCTTGGTTTGAACGGAGGCCGGCCAAAACAACGATGGCGACATGGCCAGCGCCGGCGAGGTCTCGGTCTCAACGGAAATGTGAGCTAGAGCTCGAATTAGCGCATGGGAGTAGGGGGAAACGGTTCAGAGGCTCACAACGCATCGCATGGATGGGTTGGCAGCTCGGGGGAGGCTCTGGATACGATGGAGTGGCGACGGCGATCGTCGGAGTCCGAGGAAGAAGACAGAGCCGATGGCGGCGTTGTAGGGGCTCCCGCGGGGCATGGCTCGGTGAGGAGGAAGAGGGGGTCGAGGCGGACCCTCTGAGCGCATCGGCGAGGCGAGGTAGTGGCTGTGGGCGCGGGGTTACGGCGGCGCGTCCATGGAGGTTTCGGCCATGGCGGGGAACGGGCGATGGAGAGGAGTTGGGGGAGAATGGAGGGGTCCAGGGGTCGGGCAACAGACGTGGAGGTCGTCCAGACGTCCAGGGGCGTGGGCGGCAAGCAGGAGGTGGCGCACGGCGGTGCGCGCGCGTCGGGCACGCGACCGTCCTCCTAGCAAAGGAGGAAGACGACAGGGGTGGTGGCGGTGGTGGGCTGGGCAGTTCTTTGGGCCGGCCAGGCTGCATCTTGGGCCGCCTGAGCAGGTGGGCTGCTCGGGTGAGGCAGTGTAAGCTCTCCTCTCTTTTGTTTTCTAATTTGTTTTGTTTTTAATTATTTGCCTCTGTTTTGAGCTTAGGAAAAATACCAAGGCATTTCCTAAAATCCTGAAAATATTCATGGACACTTGCTGAATTATTTCAGTGGCCCAAAAATAGTTCCAACATTATTTGAACATTTAAATTATTTATAGTATTTAAATGCCCAAAGTCAAATACAATAAGATTTAATTCAAAATCCAGAATGGCCTAGAAATATGTGCATCATTTTTGGCATAGATTTTCACCTTTAACAAAAATTATGAACTTTTCTAAAGGGCATTTGGGTTCATTGAAGATATTTTTATTGAACCTAGTTGAATTCATTTGGTGTTAGGGTTTCAACAATCCCCATTTCAACTTTTCTGGGAAATTTAAACATGATGACATGAATGCCTTAATGCAACTAATAACAAGCAAATTCTAGGGCTGTGACAACTCACCCCCACTAAACAAGGATCTCGTCCCGAGATTCAAGACGTGAGGTAAGAAGACAGAGGGGGCACAAACTAACACGGTCTTCACGATCCAGGTTGCACTTCATAAGAACGTTGACATGATCACCATCTTTGTCTTGCCTTGAGAACTACATCCAACATGACAACGAGAAGAAAGGGGGGATTTTAGAAGAATCGATCTTCTCGAAGATCGGACAACTAACGATCAACTCATGGAATGAGACGTTGAACATTTCTTGAGATGAGACATGAAACATACATCCAGAGGGATGAAGTGTAACAGATGACGAAGGTTCACTCGTAGACACAATTCCACACTTAAGAAGGTGGTGAACGGTTGTCAACGTAGCGAGGAGTTGATTTGCCATGATACCATAACGAGACAACTTAAGGAAGGTGACTCGCAGAAATATTCCCTTAAGTGGCGAAAAGAATTACTTTTGTTTCAGAGATCATTGAAACTCTTTATACCAGCCTAAGGCAATCACAATCGATCGTTTGGCGGAGTTCAAAGGAATGGCATATCCGGATTCGAATGGATGATGTGGACTACCTTGTTGAAGACAACGTGATGGATGATTTTGCTTATCATCGGAAATGGATGGGACCCATGGTAGGACCACTGTTGAAGGCGATCCTGACCAGAAATTACCGAGAAGGGTAGCCCATGGATGGATGGCACAATGGCGGTGCAAGCTGGGAACAAGACGCAACTGTTGGGAATGTTCCAACCATCATATCTGCCTGAGATTCAGATCTGGTTGGTGTCAGGATATTCCAGACTCATCAAGTCTAGAAAGAAAAATGAAGGTTTGCAACACAAATCGACGAGATGACGTTGCGAGATTCTCGGGGAGTGAACTACGATAGCAAGCTCCAAAACATGAGCTGGTTCTGCTACAACATGTGAACACGTTGTCCGAGACAAGCATGACCACATAGTAGTCTTATAATAAAACACTACCGAGTTCTGGTTTGGAACCATCATTGCGGAGAGCGAAGCCCTTGCATAAGTCATATGACTAGCTCTTATGAAGGAACTTCTTCTCCTTGAACAAGTCAATCAGTGGCTTGGTGTGCTAGGAACACCTATGGAGTGGAGGCGGCCAACCTATCAAACCATAGGGCACTTTGCACGTGCATGACTAACTTGGGATGACTCCAGAGGAAGTAAAAACAAACTTTCTCGAATTCACGATGGCAACTTACATCATATACACGTGAATTAGAGGAAGTCACTTCTCTTATCCAAACATATACCTCATGGACGGGGCATGAAGAAAATGCTTACACAAATTTCCAACACTAGGTTGATGTTCAGCATGAATCATGGGGGAGACAAAATGCTGCTGTTGGGCTCAACAGCAACTCATCAGAATTTCCATATCACTGGACTTCCACCATCACGTGAACACGGTGATATCATTGGTCAGACCAAAAGATGTAATGGTGTATGCTCGAGGGATCAACGACGAGTAAGACAACATTACGGACATCGTTGGTGCTGATTTGACTTGACGATAGCCCATACTCAAGTCAAGTTTTGACAAGGCAGTAGATTCAACAACTGATACGGGGATGAGTGGATGAAGATATCATCTTTCTTCAACACATACACACACACACTCAAGGATATCCCTTAGTGATGAGCTAAGTCGGACAAGCTTTTATCTTCCAACCCTCCAAGTTGTTGTTTGGCTTATCCAACTAGCTCAGGGTTATCCAACACAGATTCTTGGAGAATGGGTGGTTTGGAGGAAAACCAGCATGATCACGAACTCAACATAGCGGTCAGGTGACAACCTGGTAATACTTCCGAGAAGATATTCGGAACATCACGAACCACCGGTATGTTACTAAGCTCGAGAACAATCTTGCTTTTGAGGGCAAGATGATATGATCAAATGAGCGAAGATTTGAAATAATCCTAACTCATCGATCGAGGAGTGCACCAGGAGAATGGACTAGGTAGCACGATCAATCTTAGAATGATGATTCGATAACCAACATGCTAAGAATGAAATTATTGTCCTTTAACTACCAATCAGCGAAGTTGCTAGGAGTATTGATTTCACACACCACAATTCACTTGTCGACATTCCGGTTACAATAACACGGAAACCGAGGAACGAACAATGATGGCCAGAAGTATCACTGCATCAAGAATTCATATGAGATAGTGCAATTCTCATGACGTTCCTGACGTAAAGAGGGTAACACTTCAGAGTAGAACGGATCAAAAGCTTGATTGCATTTTGATCTGCGGAGTACAACTGCTTTGACCCAATCCTGGATATGGATGAGGTACTGGAGTTTGTTTCTCCTAGTCATTCTGGAATAGAATGGCTTGACGAACCACAAGAGTAATAGGCATCGATAACACGAATGCACGACTACTCCTGACTAACAATTGACAGACAAGGGTCGGAATACAACTAAAGAGGGTCAACTCAAGGAACGTATAACTTTCTGAGTTGTGGATGCATAGGTTAGTATGTTGAATCAAGTTCAACAGGTTTCTTCCGGATAACCCATGCAAAAGGTAGAACTGGCAGAGTCACAATATGAATGGACTACTCCTCAAGAGCACCCTGGTTGTGATCTTTTGATCCAACAAACTTCTGCCATAAGTGGTTCATGGTATTGGAAGAATGAGATACCACGGACCTCGAGGACTGTCGCAAGGTTACTAATATCCTAAAGGAACTAGAAATACTAACAACATGAAGTAGGGTGAATCTCGGGTTCAAGAACCCAGGAATAGAATGCCTACTAACTAATAACATCACGGGATGCTTTCAAGAATAATGGCCAGAATCATCACACTGGGGATACAAAAGCATTGCTAAATTATGAGTGGTTCTCGAAGACACCTAGGGTCATAATACTAACTCCAACATACATGTCAAGGCAACGGAGTACCTCAACAGACCGATTAGTGTGCTTAATCTGGCCCAAAGGAACATCGAGAACAGGAACAAGGGATTTACGAATGCATCAGATTGTTTAGCAACTTGGGATGACTCGGACAGCATAACGGCTGTAAATGCTCAAAAATACTTGAGACATCTTGCAGAATGGGGGCATAACCACTTAACATCGCAATATCAAGGTTCTGAGATCAACTGTCAACACACAGAAGTAGTAAAAACTGAACTGAGATTTGAAACTATCAATTCTATAAGTCTATGGATTAGTAACATGTCATCCTAATAGACAGATGAGAAGCCTAGTTCTTAAACCCCGTAGAAGAGAAGAGGATGACTCAGATCAGAAGGCCATGAGGTATAAGGAGTAAAAAGAGCCTTATGTTCCCTTCCACAATCAATTCCCTTACATGACTAAAGCATTTCTAGACACAATTTCGACCAGTTTGGCTTGGTAAACCTACAGGCAGTCAGGCTGTGATACCAAAGCTGTCAGGACCCCGATTCCAAGTCACATCGATCTAGCCGGTAACACCTCATATCACTTTGCGGCCTCACGCACGGTATTCCCACGGGTGTCGCCTTACCATGGCCCGGGACCGTTTGCGCCTTTTGGCTCACGTATATGATAGTGTCGCTAGCATCCATATGACAGAGAACCCGGGCCGACATGGCTAGTCGTGAACCCAAAGCGGCACTAACCCATGGGGGACAGGCATACATGAATCACATCGAGCATGTCGGTCAAAAGCGTGTGAATCCGGGCTATAGCACTGGGCTAACAGGACTCCGGGAACCCGGGCCGTAGCAGGCTAGGCAGGACTCGGATGTCACCGGGTGACCTTTCCCCGAAGGGACGATACCTGAACGGTGAAACACATGCCGCCACCAAGTGTCCCGAGCAAGTAGTGCTGGGCTAGCAGGACTTCGCTGAACTGGGCTGTAGCGGACTACTATGGCTCAAGGTAGCACTAGACTACATTTCCCCATAAGAGAGGCTGCCAAGGATAAACAACTAGATTGTCGGATCCCACACATACCAAGCATTTCAAACATACACACAATATGCTCGATATGTGTAAATACAACATGGCATCACAACATAACTCTACGACTCAAGTATTTATTCATTAGGCTCCGAGGAGCGAGATATTACAAACATGGGTCTCATGACCCAACATTCAAAGCATACAAATCAAAGCACATGCGGAAGCTTAACATGTCTGAGTACAGACATCTACAAATGAAAAAGGCTTGGAAGCCTGACTATCTACGAGATCCTGTCGAGGGCACAAGATCGTAGCTGAGGTAACAAGCTAAACGTCGAAGTCCACACGGAACTACTAGCGAGACTGAAGTCTCTCTGCAAAAACATCAAATAGGCAAACGTGAGTACAAATGTAACCATCAAGACTTACATCAGAATTAACTACATATGCATCGCTATCAACAAAGGGGGTCTTGGAGTTTAATAGCAGCAAGCCAGCTTTGACTCGGTGGCTATCCAAAACTACGACTGCAAGTAACTCTTTTGAGGTGGCGCACACGAGTCCACATATTCACCAATCAATACACCACTATGGATCTGATCCCGTCTTCCTACGAGAACGCCATCCATAGCACTCACGCTTATCTTGTGCATTTTAGAGTATCCACTTTCACTTGTCTATGAACTGTTATAGGCAACCCGAAGTCCTTTACCGCGGACACGGCTATTCAATAGATGATGTTAACCCCGCAGGGTGTACTTATTCACACACGCTCACCACTTACCGCCGTTTACGACATGTACTCGACAACCTTCAAGCGGAAGCCCAGCGAGGGTGTCGGCCACGACCGACTAAACACACGAGTCCCTAGTCCAGATTTATCGCCTATTCGGTTCCATCCGCAGGAGTCCAGCCGAGGTTTCCACTAACGGCCCCGAACGATGTGTGCAGGGTTCCCAGACATCAAGCAGGCGAATCGGTACACCGTGCCACGTGCCTACCGCAACACAGCCCAACCCTAAGGTCAGCGCTAAGCGCCCCCAAGATGCTACAAACACGAAACTACTTTGCAACTCCCGGACAGAGGACAAGAGTGGTTAATAAGTCGAGAGGGTCAATTAAGGATCCCAATGTGTGGTAGTAACTGTTTCATGGATCACAAACACATAACTCAGTTCCTGAGGACGGCTGCAATGAGACAACCCACCATGTACTCCTACATGGCCTCTCACCGCTACCTTTACCAAATCGTGTTCACACACTTAGCTATCAATAGTAGGACATGTTCACACACCTCCGATTCATCCCCGATGAATCATACCTGACTCAACTCTAGGCAGTAGCAGGCATGACAAACAAACATGAATGAGTAGGCACATCAGGGCTCAAACAATTCCTACTCATGCTAGTGGGTTTCATCTATTTACTGTGGCAATGACAGGTCATGCAGAGGATAAAGGGGTTCAGCTACCGCAGCAAGTAATAGATGAAGCGTTGTTGTCCTAATGCAGTAAAAGAGAGCAGGAGCGAGAGAGTGGGATTGTATCGGAATGAACAAGGGGGTTTTGCTTGCCTGGCACTTCTGAAGATAGCTTTGAGTCTTCATCAGTGTCAACGATCACAACGTCGGTACAACGTCTACCGAGGGGGAACAACACCGGCAACAGAGAGGAAACACGATCAATGCAATGCACAATATGATGCATGCTATGACATGGCAATATGAATGTGTTTTGGGCTAATGCAAGCTAGAACAGATTGAGATGAGTCCATTTGAACCAAAGATTCAAATGCAAAACCATTTTAAGAGGTCATAATAGTGCATTAACTTGTTTCACCTAAACATCAAGGCTAAAATGTTCTAACATGCATGAAAACAGTACAGATTGATAGATTAGATTTTTCTGATCATTTTTCATATATAAATTATTTGATTTGGAGCTACGGTTGATTTTCTATGAATTTTTGAAGTTTGCAACATTTTCTGGAATTTCCTATATAAGAATAAATCCAGAAAATAAGTTACTGCATCAGCATGACATGGGTGTGACGTCAGCAGGTCAACTGGGTCGGCCAGGTCAAACCTGACCTGTGGGACCCATACGTCAGTGTCTCAGGCTAGTTTTGGGTGTATGACAGGTGGGACCGGTCAACGTTGACTTGACCAAAGTCAAAGCTGACACGTGGGGTCCACACAGATTAGTACTAATCTTAAAAGAAAATAAAGCTAGAGTTAATTAGGGAGTGGGGCCTAGGTGTCAGTGAGCTAGGTGGGTTAGTTAGGGCATCATTGGTGGCTAATGACAGCGCCACATCGGCTTCGCCGGAGTTCTGCCGGCGGCGACCAAAACCGTGGCGGAAGATCGCCGGAGTGGCGCTATGGGCGGTTTTGGGCCAAGCCAAGGGCACCAGGGGGTTGCCCTTGCTCGCGCGCATCCAGGGGAGGCACGCGGGAAGCGCGGGGTGGAACGAGCTCGCCGGAGTCGAGCTCGTGGCGGCAGCCGGCGTTTGGGCACCTGCGGGTTTGGCGTTGTGGTGCACGGGAGGGGGAGCTGGTGGGTGAAACGTGCCTCGGGTGTCTTGAAAAGGTGGCGTGCTTGGTTTGAACGGAGGCCGGCCAAAACGACGACGGCGACATGGCCGGCACCGGCGAGGTCTCGATCTCGACGGAAATGAGAGCTAGAGCTCGAATTAGCGCCGGGAGTAGGGGAAGCAGTTCGAGGCTCACAACGATCGCATGGATGGGTCGGCAGCTCGGGGGAGGCTCTGGAGACGACGGAGTGGCGACGGCGATCGCTGGAGTCTGAGGAAGAAGACGGAGCCGATGGTGGCGTTGTAGGGGCTCCCGCGGGGCGTGGCTCGGTGAGGAGGAAGAGGGGGTCGAGGCGGAGCCTCTGAGCGCATCGGCGAGGCGAGGCAGTGGTTGTGGGCGCGGGGTTACGACGGCGCGTCCATGGAGGTTTCGGCCATGGCGGGGAACGGGCGAGGGAGAGGAGTTGGGGGCGAATGGAGGGGTCCAGGGGGTCGGGCGACGACGTGGAGGTCGTCTAGACATCCAGGGGCGCGGGCGGCAAGCAGGAGGTGGCGCACGGCGGTGCGCGCGCGTCGGGCACGTGACTGTCCTCCTGGCAAAGGAGGAAGATGACAGGGGAGGTGGCGGTGGTGGGCTGGGCTAGTTGGCTGGGCCGACCAGCTGCAGTCTTTGGGCCGCAGACAGTGGGCTGCTCGTGTGAGGCCAGGTAAGCTCTCCCTCTCTTCTGTTTTCTAATTTGTTTTTGTTTTCTAATTATTTGCCTCTGTTTTGAGCTTGGGAAAAATACCAAGGCATTTCCTAAAATCCTGAAAATATTCATGGACACTTGCTGAATTATTGCAGTGGCCCAAAAATAGTTCCAACATTATTTGAACATTTAAATTATTTATAGTATTTAAATGCCCAAAGTCAAATACAATAAGATTTAATTCAAAAATCTAGAATGGCCTAGAAATACGTGCATCATTTTTGGCAGAGGTTTTCACCTTTAACAAAAATCATGAACTTTTCTAAAGGGCATTTGGGTTCATTGAAGATATTTTTATTGAACCTAGTTGAATTCATTTGGTGTTAGGGTTTCAACAATCCCGATTTCAAATTTTCTGGGAAATTTAAACATGATGACATGAATGCCTTAATGCAACTAATAACAAGCAAATTCTAGGGCTGTGACAGTTATGTTCCTTGATTTTGCGTTCCTTACGCGGTTGGGTGATATGGGAACCCCTTGACAGTTCGCTTTGAATAAAACTCCTCCGGCAAGGCCCAACCTTGGTTTTAACATTTGCCACCTAAGCCTTTTTCCCTTGGGTTCTACAGACTCAAGGTTCATCTTTATTTTAACCCCCCCCCCCCCCCGGGCGAGTGCTCCTCTGAGTGTTGGTCCAAACTAGAGCCCTTTGCAGCGCCACCTCGGGGAAACTTGAGGCCTGGTTTTAGTTGTACGGACTGCTCATCCGGTGTGCCCTGAGAATGAGATATGCGCAGCTCCTATCGGGATTTGTCGGCACATTTGGGTGGTCTTGCTGGACTTGTTTTACCATTGTCAAAATGTCTTGTAACCGGTATTCCGAGTCTGATCGGGTCTTCCTGGGAGAAGGAATATCCTTCGTTGACCGTGAGATCTATCTTGTAATGGGCTAAGTTGGGACACCCCTGCAGGGTATTATCTTTCGAGAGTCGTGCCCGCGGTTATGTGGCAGATGGGAATTTGTCAATGTCCGGTTGTAGAGAACTTGACACTTGACTTAATTAAAATGCATCAACCACGTGTGTAGCCGTGATGGTCTCTTTTCGGCAGAGTCCGGGAAGTGAACACGGTTCTGGGTTATGTTTGAACGTAAGTAGTTTCAGGATTACTTCTAGCTTCTCGACCGTTGCGTTGCTTCTATTCTCACTCTTATTTGCGTATGTTAGCCACCATATATGCTTAGTGCTTGCTGCAGCTCCACCTCACTACCTTCTCCTACCCATAAGCTTAAATAGTCTTGATCTCGCGGGTGTGAGATTGCTGAGTCCTCGTGACTCACAGATACTTCCAAACAGTTGTAGGTGTCGATGATACCAGTGCAAGTGACACAACCGAGCTCAAGTGGGAGCTCGATGAGGACCTTGGTCCTTACTATGTTTCTTTTCATGTTGATCAGTAGTGGAGCCCGGTTGGGATGATCGGGGACCTAGCAGTTGGGTTATCTTCCTTTTCATTTGTTTGTCCGTAGTCGGACTATGTGTGTACTCTGAATGATGTATGTTTAATTAATGTATTGTGTGAAGTGGCGATTGTAAGCCAACTCTTTATCACATTCTTGTTCATTACATGGGATTGTGTGAAGATGACCCTTCTTGCGACAAAACCACCATGCGGTTATGCCTCCAAGTCGTGCCTCGACACGTGGGAGATATAGCCGCATCGTGGGCGTTACAGGGACCCTGTCGGAAACAACTCCCCTTCGATTCCCGGGCTGCACCCTCCTACCGGGCCACTATTCCCCGCAGCCGAGGAACGTGTCCCGTTGAATGAGGAGGTGCGCTAGTCCTTGTTGCCGAGCCTCAAGCTCCAACTTGGGCAAGGCACATTGTCCACTTCCTCCAAATCAAAGAACTTCCCGAAGAGCAAGAAGAAGCTGAAAGAGTAACCTGGAGGGCCAGCATGTATCAGTTTGTCGATGACACACTATACAAAAGGAGGCTGAATAGTGCAAAATTGAAGAGCATTTGTCGGGAATAAGGAAAGCAACTGCTGGCAGAAATACACAAAGGCATGTGCGGCTCCCACATTGGATCAAGGGCATTAGTTGGGAAAGCATTCCGGCAAGGATTCTATTGGCCCACAGCCCTCCAAGATGCAGTCGAGCCAGTGACCAAATGTGAAGCCTACCAGGTCCATTCCAAGAACATCCATCTGCCTGCCCAAGCTCTTCAGACAATCCCTTTGTCATGGCCATTTTCAGTCTGGGGGCTCAATATCTCCGGCCCTTTCCCTGAGCTGCCGGGGGCTTTGAATTCTTGTTTGTTGCCATCGACAAGTTTACAAAGTGGCCGTTAGTAGAAGCTGTGAGAAAGGTGACTGCTCAGTCAGCTATCAAGTTCTTGAAAGGATTGGTGCGCCGCTTCGAGGTCCCTGCCCGGATCATCACCGACAGCGGCATACAGTTCACGAGCTACGCCTTCATGCAATATGTTCATGCCCTCGGATGCAAGGTCTCATTTGCCTATGTTGCACATCCAAGAAGCAATGGACGAGCTGAGAGGGCGAACACTGAAGTGTTGCAAGGTCTCAAGACAAGAACATTTGATAAGTTGCAGAAGTGCGGCAGGCGATGGATCGACGGGCTCCCGGTGGTTCTTTGGTCTCTCGGAACGACACCAAATCGAGCTACCGTGTAGACTCCCTTCTCCATAGTCTATGGGCCAGAAGCAGTTATCCCCACATAACTCATTTGTGGTTCACCTCAAGTGCTTGCCTGCGATGAAGTAGCACGGGTTCAGCACCGGCGTGACGATGCTGTGCTTCCCGAGGAGAACTGTCTCCGGGCTGCAACGAGTGCTGCACGCTACCAGCAAGCCCTGCGTCGTTATCACAGCCGCAGGGTTCATGCCCGGTGTTTTGAGGAAGGCGACCTTGTCCTTAGGCGTGTTCAGTCCTCCAAGGGTGCAAACAAGTTGACGCCAAAGAAGGAAGGCCCTTACCGAGAAGTATGAGTCACCAGAGATGGCATTAAATTGCAAAACTCATGGAATATTGAGCATCTCTGCAAGTTCTACCAGAAGACGCCTTGGCTGTCCCCCCGCCTTGCAGCCACCCTTTGTCTGAGCCTTGCCTCAGTTGCATGTAGCCCCTCATACAAAGCCAGATGCAGACCTTGAGCAATAAAGAAATAAATGAAGCATTGGGGGCCCCCGAGAAGTTGCATGCATAAGCATTTCATGAGCATCACATGTTCATGTAGGTAAGATCGCATCTGGCATCATTTTCACCTGCATAAACCGCAGGCTCCTGCCGTGGACTTGGCTTCCAAGAAGAGATGGAAAGATGAAGCCTACATTGCGATCTCAGGCAAGCTAGACAGATAAGTTCTTTCTCTTATCCATACGTGTTCTGTAAGTGAAGACTTGTGCATTAGAAAACCTCGCTGCTTTTTGAAACTTAGGTGCTCCCATCCCTTGACACGAACGTTGCTTTGGTCAGGATGGTCGCAGTGGCCTTTGGCAAAAAAAAAGACTGGCGGGGGGCTGGACCCTCTTCATGATCTGTGCCCGGTAGACATAACTTCCCAGCACCAAAACAGAGGGTACGGGCGGGATAGCCTGCAAGGGAAACTTGTTTATTTAGAAATATAGAGGTATCCCACCTCTAAATGGACATATACATGCACGAGTCCCCGACAAGGTTTATGTTTCTCATTAATATGGTGATCAAACAAGTACAGACCTTACAGGACACAAACATGGATTCGAGACGTTAAATTATTTGAACTGGAATTTGGCAAGTGCCTACAGATTTAAGATTGAAAAATAGATAAAATGCCCATGATGCCTTCACTTTTTCCTCTCCTTCTTCAAAACTACAAGAACAGACGAAGAAGGTGGATGGAAGGCCCGGCTGGGATTCGACGCCTCCCCACGATCAGGGTGGTGCCATTTCCTTGCTAGGAGGAAGAAACCGGAGGGCGGGAGCAGATGGTGACGCTGCCGAAAGCTCAAACGGGGGTGGCGGAGTCACCGGCAAACACGGCTCGTCTGAATGGTCGTCCCCATTCTTGGCGCGTTGTGGGTTGTCGCCACCTTCCGCACCACTGCCACCCGAAGCCTCTGCCGCCACAGCCAGATCGGACGCCATGCTCTCCGAGTAATCCCCAAAGAGCATGGTCGTCCCCGACGGTCCGAGGATCGAGAACCACCGCGCGTTAAGGAGGCATATATGGGAGCGAGGAGCTCTCCCACACGCCAAGCGGACGATGCCCGGGGAGGTCAGGTCTGCCTTTACCAATGGTGAGTCCGTTCTGCGATCTCCCTCCGGTGCCGCGATAGGAGGAGGAATAGGCCACGGTCAACTATCACGCCCTGCATCTGTTGCGGGCTTTTGCATAGTGTCGCTTGCGTCGCCCCTCACTAAAACTGAAGCAACGGATGGCCCGACGACGAGCACACCTCCGATGCTACCGCCGCACAGCCCGCGTACCCTCCTGAAGCTTGCGGGAAGATGAGGAAGGGACCTCACCCTAACGGAGGCGTAACCGCGCCTCCTCCAGGCCTGGACCAGACTCACTCCTCAAGCATCAGCACGAGCATTCGATATTGCCAGATTCAAGATATGGCCCAGGGCCTGGCCCCGGGCTCTCCCCTTCGGCATGGCCAGCGGAAAGAAGAGGATGGAGGAGAAGGGATGTGAGGATGAATGCCTCTGCTCCTCCCCCGCCCCTCCTTTTATAGGCGGGCCAAGGAAGGGATCTGAACCCGCAACGAGTAACCTCCGCCCTCCTCCACCAACCAGATAAGATCGGGCCCCTGCCATGATGCTCTCCTGCACCACACGCCTCTGTTACCTACCCCACTTGATCCATGCGGCATACGTGGCTAAGGATAAGGGCGTGGTGGGAAGAGTGAACTGGCAGTTACTCGTCCATGTGTTAAAGTCATTCATGGGCCATTACAAGGGTGGCCCCACTACGGTTGGCATTAAGTGATGCGGGGAAGAATTGGAAACTGGCCCGAGCCCAAGTTAATGAAGAGCAAAGAGGATCTCAAGAGCCAGCCACTTCCACGCCCCTACCTGTGCACTATTAGGGCCTACCCCAACGACGCCCGGTAGTGTGTTCGTGCCAGGCCCGGGGGCTCCTATCGGTGCAACAAACCCTGGGTCCGTTGCCCAGACTATGGACAGGCCGAAGAGCAAGATTACAATACCAAGATCAGATCAAAAGACGAGAGATCAGTTCTTTGAAGGACCAGCGTGTCGGTCAAGAAGACCAAGACAAGCCAAAGAGGAAAGATACCTCTACGAGCAGAACCTCCCTTGTCAGGCAGGCGAGCCTGTCAAGGTTGGGGTTAACCCAGAAGCGAGCCCCCAAAGATCGCCCCAGCAGGCCTGCCAAGGCTCACGGAGGCAAACCACTCCACCTGACTAGCCCACAACAAAGCACGTCATCGATCAGTGCGGTGTCAAGCTCCAATGCGACTAAGTGGTTGTTCTCTACCACATGGCAGCCACTTCTTACAGAAAATACCTCCAAGCGACACCCATCCTAAGACGTGTCAAGCGAGCAGACGCAAAGCTGGCAAAACAGCCCGACAGGGCCTGTCGGGGAGCTATGATGTTACACTAAGCGGCGCATTTAATGCACTGTGTCAGCCTGCAGAGTTAGGTATGATAGCACTGTTTGCTATCTATTTAGTACGTAAAGACTGATTTGCCACTGTGGTGATCCCTTGATCTATAAAAGCAAGCCCATAGCAACCGTAGACATGATTCGGACCCCCTCACACTCATACGCGCGTAGCTCCTCTCACCTCGAGGCAACCTTGCCGGGCCAGAGCGCTGCGCTTTTCCACCATCAATCCACCAAAGCAGGAGTAGGGTTTTACGCCTCACGGTGGCCTGAACCTGGGTAAAACTTCCAGTCTGATCTTTGTCGTGCTGTGTTACACTTCTCCATTCTTTGTCCAATGTGCACATCCCCCCGCCGAACCAAAAGGGGATCTTTGGCCCCATAGGTGGCCGTGGTTTCCCATGATAGACGTCGCCCACATTCGCCTCATTTACAACGCCATCCTCGGGTATCCGGCCCTCGCCAAGTTCATGGCAGTGACTCACCATGGCTACAATGTCCTCAAGATGCCAGGAAGCGGCGGCATCATCACGGTCGCCTGCAACGAGAAGGATGTGGTGTGCTCCCTCGAGCGCACCTACCAGGCCGCAGCGGTGAAGAACTCAGATGACGATGGTGCCATCCATCCTCCTGAGGCCGTGCCCAAGAAGAAGCACCTCCTCCTCAGGGGCCCTCAGGAGGGTGGGGCGTCTGACGATCGTCCCTCAAACCCCGCGCCCACTACTTGGGCACCTTCCTCTCCTGCATAGGAAGGCACTCTTGGTGCCCCTCTCAGGTTGGGCTCGGGGGCTCTCCTCTAGAGGGCCTCTCACCTGGCCAGCCAGGAAGGTGTTCTTGCACCATGCGGCGGCATGCTTCAATGCGTGCTTCCGTGAGCAGGGCACGAGGCGCCAGGCGCTCAGGAGTTCATCACCAAGGCGATTGGAGAGCTTCAGGAGGCGCGAGCCATTCACGGCGAGCGATGTCCTGCATCACTCAGTGCAGCTCCTGCCCCTGACATGGGCGGCGAGCTGCATGTCTGCATCAATATCCCAGGGCTCAACAAGGCCTCTTCTCAGGAGCGCTTATGTCCGTCTCGCATCGTCCGGAGTGGGGGCTGCCCCCGCAGCTATGTCCACATGCCATCCGGCCTGCAGAACATGGCTGCCACACACCAGCACTACATGCAGGGCTTCCTGGCGGCTCACGAGGCCAGGCACCAGGCAACCCTGATGGAGGAGGCACTGGACCCTCGCGAGCCTCCCAGACCTCCGGAGCCCCCCAAGGCTCAGGAGACAGACGACTCGTGAAGAACGACCTCTTCAGTGAGCATCTTCAGCTGCCCCAACACTTCTTCAACGACGATGCTGGGTGACTTTTCAGTTTGTTCAATTGAGGGCGCCCCTCGGGCTGCATTATCCTCGAGCTGTTAGGGCCAACCCCTATGCTACCTCTTGAGCACTGCGTTGGATTTCCTTGAAGAGGAAAGGGTGATGCAGCAGAGTAGAGTAAGTATTTCCCTTAGTTTTTGAGAACCAAGGTATCAATCCAGTAGGAGGCTACACGCGAGTCCCTCGTACCTACACAAAACAAATAGCTCCATGTAACCAACGCGATTAGGGGTTGTCAATCCGTTCACGGTCACTTACGAGAGTGAGATATGATAGAGATGATAGATAATATTTTTGGTATTTTTGGTATAAAGATGCAAAGTAAAATAAAAGCAGAGTAAAAAGAAAAAGCAATAATAAAGTGTTGGGAGATTAATATGATAAAGATAGACCCGGGGACCATAGATTTCACTAGTGGCTTCTCTCAAGAGCATAAGTATTTTACGGTGGGTGAACTAATTGCTGTTGAGCAATTGACAGAATTGATCATAGTTATGAGAATATCTAGGTATGATCATGTATATAGGCATCACGTCCGAGACAAGTAGACCGACTCCTGCCTGCATCTACTACTGTTACTCCACTCATCGACTGCTATCCAGCATGCATCTAGAGTATTAAGTTCAAGAAAACAGAGTAATGCCTTAAGCAAGATGACATGATGTAGAGGGATAAATTCGTGCAATATGATAAAAAAACCCATCTTGTAATCCTCGATGGCAACAATACAATACGTGCCTTGCTGCCCCTACTGTCACTGGGAAAGGACACCGCAAGATTGAACCCAAAGCTAAGCACTTCTCCCATTGCAAGAAAAACCAATCTAGTAGGACAAACCAAACTGATAATTCGAAGAGACCTGCAAAGATAACCAATCATACATAAAAGAATTCAGAGAAGATTCAAATATTGTTCATAGACAATCTTGATCATAAACCCACAATTCATAAGTCTCAACAAACACACCGCAAAAAGAAGATTACATCGAATAGATCTCCACGAGAGAGGGGGAGAACATTGTATTGAGATCCAAAAAGAGAGAAGAAGCCATCTAGCTACTAACTATGGACCTGAAGGTCTGAGGTAAACTACTCACACTTCATCGGAGAGGCTATGATGTTGATGTAGAAGCCCTCCGGCGGAGCTCCGGAACAGGCCCCAAGATGGGATCTCGTGGATATAGAAAGTTGCAGCGGTGGAATTATGTTTTTGGCTCCGTATCTGATCGTTTGGGGGTACGTAGGTATATATATGAGGAAGGAGTACGTCAGTGGAGCAACGGGGGGCCCACGAGGAAGGGGGCGCGCCCTCCACCCTTGTGGCCACCTCCCTTCTTTCTTGACGTGGGGTCCAAGTCTCCTGGATCATGTTCGGTGAGAAAATCACGTTCCCGAAGGTTTCATTCCGTTTGGACTCCGTTTGATATTTCGTTTCTTCGAAACACTGAAATAGGCAAAAACAACAATTCTGGGCTGGGCCTCCGGTTAATAGGTTAGTCACAAAAATAATATAGAAGTGGAAAATAAAGCCCAATATAGTCCAAATAGTAGATAATATAGCATGGAGCAATAAAAAATTATAGATACGTTGGAGACGTATCATGCATCCCAAGCTTAATTCCTGCTCGTCCTTGAGTAGGTAAATGATAAAAAGAGAATTTTTGATGCGAGTGCTATTTGGCATAATTTCAATGTAATTCCTCTTAATTGTGGTATGAATATTCAGATCCAAAAGATTCAAGACCAAAGTTTAATATTGACATAAAATTAATAATACTTCAAGCATACTACAACAATTATGTCTTCTCAAAATAACATGGCCAAAGAAAGTTCATCCCTACAAAATCATATAGTTTTATCATGCTCCATTTTCGTCACACAAGAATGCTCTCATCATGCACAACCCTGATGACAAGCCAAGCAATTGTTTCATACTTTAGTAATCTCAAACTTATAAACCTTCACGCAATACATGAGCGTGAGCCATGGATATAGCACTATGGGTGGAATAGAATATGATGATGGGGGTTATGTGGAGAAGACAAAAAGGAGAAAGTCTCACATCAACGAGGCTAATCAATAGGCTATGGAGATGCCCATCGATTGATGTTAATGCAAGGAGTAGGGATTGCCATGCAACGGATGCACTAGAGCTATAAATGTATGAAAGCTTAACAAAAGAAACTAAGTGGGTGTGCATCCAACTTGCTTGCTCACAAAGACCTAGGGCACTTGAGGAGGCCCATTGTTGGAATATACAAGCCAAGTTCTATAATGAAAAATTCCCACTAGTATATGAAAGTGACAAAACAAGAGACTCTCTATCATGAAGATTATGGTGCTACTTTGAAGCACAAGTGTGGAAAAGGATAGTAGCATTGTCCCTTCTCTCTTTTTCTCTCTTTTTTTGGGCCTTTTATTTTTTTGTGGCCTTTCTTTTTTTATGGCCTTTATTTTTTATTTTTTTTGTTCCTCACTTGGGACAATGCTCTAGAAAATGATGATCATCACACTTATATTTATTTACAACTCAATGATTACAACTCGATACTAGAACAAAGTATGACTCTATATGAATGCCTCCGGCGGTGTACCGGGATATGCAATGAATCAAGAATGACATGTATGAAAGAATTATGAACGGTGGCTTTGCCACAAATACTATGTCAACTACATGATCATGCTAAGCAATATGACAATGATGAATGTGTCATGACAAACGGTATTGTGGAAAGTTGCATGGCAATATATCTCGGAATGGCTATGGAAATGCCATAATAGGTAGGTATGGTGGCTGTTTTCAGGAAGATATAAGGAGGTTTATGTGTGAAAGAGCGTATCATATCACGGGATTTGGATGCACCGGCGAAGTTTGCACCAACTCTCAATGTGAGAAAGGGCAATGCACGGTACCGAAGAGGCTAGCAATGATGGAAGGGTGAGAGTGCGTATAATCCATGGACTCAACATTAGTCATAAAGAACTCACATAATTATTGCAAAAATCTACAAGCCATCAAAAACCAAAGCACTACATGCATGCTCCTAGGGGGATAGATTGGTAGGAAAACACCATCGCTCGTCCCCGACCGCCACTCATAAGGAGGACAATCAAATAACACCTCATGTTTCAAATTTGTTACATAACGTTTACCATACGTGCATGCTACGGGACTTGCAAACTTCAACACAAGCATTTCTCAAATTCAAACTACTCAACTAGCACGACTTTGATATTATCACCTCCATATCTCAAAACAATTATCAAGCATCAAACTTTTCTTAGTATTCAACGCACTCAAAAGAAAGTTTTACAAATCTTGAATGCCAAGCATATTATTATTAGGAAAATTACCATGCTATTTAAGACTCCCAAAATAATCTAAGTGAATCATGAGAGATCAATAGTTTCTATTAAAACAATCCACCACCATGCTCTAAAAGATATAAGTGAAGCACTAGAGCAAAACTACATAGCTCAAAAGATATAAGTGAAGCACATAGAGTATTCTATCAAATTCCAATTCATGTACGGCTCTCTCAAAAAGGTGTGTACAGCAAGGATGATTGCGGTAAAATTAAAATCAAAGACTCAAATCATACAAGACGCTCCAAGCAAAACACATATCATGTGGTGAATAAAAATATAGCTCCAAGTAAAGTTACCGATGGAAGTAGACGAAAGAGGGGATGCCTTCCGGGGCATCCCCAAGCTTTGACTTTTTGGTGTCCTTAGATTATCTTTGGGGTTCCATGGGCATCCCCAAGCTTAGGCCCTTGCCACTCCTTGTTCCATAATCCATCAAAATAATTCACCCAAAACTTGAAAACTTCACAACACAAAACTCAACAGAAATCTCGTGAGCTCCGTTAGCGAAAGAAAACAAAAGACCACTTCAAGGTACTGTAATGAACTCATTATTTATTTATATTGGTGTTAAAACTAATTTATTCCAACTTCTCTTTGGTTTATAAACTATTTTACTAGCCATAGATTCATCAAAATAAGCAAACAACACACGAAAACAGAATCTGTGAAAAACAGAACAGTCTGTAGTAATCTGTAACTAACGCAAACTTCTGGAACTCCAAAAATTCAGCCAAAATAGGACGACCTAGGCAATTTGTTTATGATCAGCAGCAATTGGAACCACTATTTTATCACGTTCTGGTGATTTTTAACAATTGTTTTCGTGAACTGAAAGTTTCTGGAAATTATAGCAAGATAAAATAACTATCATCCAAGAAGATCCTATAGGTTTAACTTGGCACAAACACTAATTAAAACATAAAACCACATCTAAACAGAAGGTAGAAGGATTATTTATTACTAAGAAGCAAGGAAAAATATTGGGTTGTCTCCCAACAAGCGCTTTTCTTAAAGCCTTTTTAGCTAGGCATTGAGATTCAATGATGCTCACAAGAAATACAAGAATTGAGGCACAAAGAGAGCATCGTAAAACATGTGACAAACACACTTAAGTCTAACATACTTCCTATGCATAGGCATATTATAGGCAAACAAATTATCATAGCAAGCAAAAACTAGCATATGCAAGGAAGCGGAAAGGAACAATAGCAATCTCAACATAACGAGAGGTAATTTGGTAACATGAAAATTTCTATAACCATATTTTCCTCTCTCATAATAATTACATGTAGGATCATAAGAAAATTCAACAATATAGCTATCACATAACATATTCTCAACACGATCCACATGCATGTGAAGTTGACACTCTTCCAAAATAGTGGGATTATCATTAACTAAAGTCATGATTTCTCCAAGCCCACTTTTATCAAAAATTTCATAAGATTGAATGTTATCCAAATATGTGGGATCTAAAGTTGACACTCTTACAAACCCACTTTCAATATTATTGCACACACTATTATCAATCTTATATTCATCATGGGGCTTAAATAAATTTTCAAGTTCATAAGAAGAATCTCCCCAATCATGACTATTGGACATAGCAAAACTAGCATCCCCAAGCTTAGAGTTTTGCATATTATTAGCATAATTTACATCAATAGAATTTATAATAAAATCATAGCAATCGTGCTTTTTATTCAAAGATCTATCGTGAAGCACTTCATCACAATTTTCAGATTTACGGATTTCAGGCAAAAGCTTATAAAGATAATCTAGTGCATCCAAATCACTAGGAATTGGTTCATCATAATTGGATCTCTTAAAAAGATTGGCAAGCGGATAAGGATCCATATATATTAGCTTCTCTTTTTAGGAATAAATACTCAACTATTTCAACCAAGCGAGAAAACGAGCCAAGAAAGACATCAAGGCAAATGAAAAGACGAACGGAAAAGAGAGGGCGAAAAAAGGGTGAAGTGGGGGAGAGGAAAACGGGAGGCAAATGGCAAATAATATAATGCGAGAGATAAGGGATTGTGATGGGTACTTTGTATGTTGACTTTTGCGTAGACTCCCCGACAACAGCGCCAGGAATCTTCCTGCTACCTCTTGAGCACTACATTGGATTTCCTTGAAGAGGAAAGGGTGATGCAGCAGAGTAGAGTAAGTATTTCCCTCAGTTTTTGAGAACCAAGGTATCAATCCAGTAGGAGGCTACACGCGAGTCCCTCGTACCTACACAATACAAATAGCTCCACGCAACCAACGCGATTAGTGGTTGTCAATCCCTTCACGGTCACTTACGAGAGTGAGATCTGATAGAGATGATAGATAATATTTTTGGTATTTTTGGTATGAAGATGCAAAGTAAAATAAAAGCAAAGTAAAAAAGCAAAAGCAATAATAAAGTGTTGGGAGATTAATATGATAAAGATAGACCCGGGGACCATAGATTTCACTAGTGGCTTCTCTCAAGAGCATAAGTATTTTACGGTCGGTGAACAAATTGCTGTTGAGCAATTGACAGAATTGAGCATAGTTATGAGAATATCTAGGTATGATCATGTATATAGGCATCACGTCCGAGACAAGTAGGCCGACTCCTGCCTGCATCTACTACTATTACTCCACTCATCGACAGCTATCCAGCATGCATCTAGAGTATTAAGTTCAAGAAAACAGAGTAACTCCTTAAGCAAGATGACATGATGTAGAGGGATAAATTCATGCAATATGATAAAAACCCCATCTTGTTATCCTCGATGGCAACAATACAATACGCGTCTTGCTGCCCCTACTGTCACTAGGAAAGGACACCGCAAGATTGAACCCAAAGCTAAGCACGTCTCCCATTGCAAGAAAAACCAATCTACTAGTTCAAACCAAACTGATATTTCGAAGAGACCTGCAAAGATAACCAATCATACATAAAAGAATTCAGAGAAGATTCAGATATTGTTCATAGATAATCTTGATCATAAACCCACAATTCATCGGTCTCAACAAACACACGGCAAAAAGAAGATTACATCGAATAGATCTCCACGAGAGAGGGGGAGAACATTGTATTGAGATCCAAAAAGAGAGAAGAAGCCATCTAGCTACTAACTATGGACCCCAAGGTCTGAGGTAAACTACTCACACTTCATCGAAGAGGCTGTGATGTTGATGTAGAAGCCCTCCGTGATGGATGCCCCCTCCGGCGGAGCTCCGGAACAGGCCCCAAGATGGGATCTTGTGGATACAGAAAGTTGCGGCGGTGGAATTAGGTTTTTGGCTCCGTATCTGATCGTTTGGGGGTACGTAGGTATATATATGAGGAAGGAGTACGTCGGTGGAGCAACGAGGGGCCCATGAGGTAGGGGGGCGCGCCCTCCACCCTCATGGCCACCTCCCTTCTTTCTTGACGTGGGGTCCAAGTCTCCTGGATCATGCTCGGTGAGAATATCACGTTCCCGAAGGATTCATTCCGTTTGGACTCCATTTGATATTCCATTTCTTTGAAACACTGAAATAGGCAAAAAACAACAATTCTTGGCTGGGCCTCCGGTTAATAGGTTAGTCCCAAAAATAATATAGAAGTGGAAAATAAAGCCCAATATGGTCCAAAACAGTAGATAATATAGCATGGAGCAATCAAAAATTATAGATATGTTGGAGACGTATCACCCTGCAACCTATATCATTTTGCGCATGTATCAAAACTGGCCTTACCCTTCATGTGTTACTTTATATTGTCACCTGCATGTCCGGTGCTTCGCCCCCATGAATGTTGTGCGCCCTCACAAACTCGCCCGCGACCTCGTCATGATTAAGGACTGGCACGACGTCTGTGCTCGGGTTTGTCCCTACGGCGTTGCTAAACCCAAGTGGCCGAGCTCTGTCTCATGGGCCAGCTCCCATGTACGCCACCTCCCGTGGTTCTTGTTGCCTTGTTCTCGCTTGAGCTAATCGAGGGTGGACGATTCAGGGCACGCGACCCAATGCCTCACCACCGCGGGAGCCGCGCGCCGGTTGTCTTTCTTTAGATTGTTGCATGAGAAGACCGGGCACGGCGTCTATGCTCTGGTCCATCCCTATAGCGTCGATAAAACCAACGACTGAGCTCTGTTTGGCGGGTCGGCCATGTTCACGTCACCTCCTGTGGTCGTTGGTGTTTGGCCTTCTCATGCGATGTCTTCTGGAGATGCACTCGGTGCAGGCCACCAAAAAATCTTGCAGGATCCTTACAAATGTTCCAAACAAAAATTCAGGCGCAACCCGCCTTGAGGTAGGGCCTCATGAGTCCCGCGCTGGCTCATGGGTGGTCACTTTTCCCTACAGGAGGGCCGCGCGAGGGGGCTGGGCACGAGGGCTGCGCCCAGGTCATGCATGGCACACGCCACCTCACCAGGTCTCTCGCACCTGGTCTTCTCGCGACCCTCCTAGGAAAAAGTTGGGATGAAAGGTATGGGGGCTCCGGATTAACCCAGACGCTGCTCACATTTCCTTCATGAGGTTTGTTAGTACGTCAAGGGGGACCCCTGAGTATGGCGACTCAGGGGCCTCACTAGTCGCATAGCCCCTCTTGTCTTGGCCTTGCCCTGGTGATCCGGACAACCCAACGGCGGTTGAGGTATGCACGGGGCCGTGACCTGCTGACGCAGAACACTAGGCAAACATAAAGGAAATCCAGCACGGAAAGGAAATCGCATAGTCCTAGAAAGTTATGACAAAAGTCCCGCAAGTTTAAGCAGAAGTTCTCATGCCTCCACGAGGCATGGTAAATGTCGCAGGGTCAAACTAGGAGGAAGCGCCGCCATCACCTCGGTTGCCGATGTCACCCGCCGTGGGGAGCTCGTCATCGATAACGCCGCTGCCATCTTTGCTGTCGGCTCTAGTCGGCGCAGCCGCGTGGTCAACATAGGGGAACTTCTCCAGCAATGTTTCCACCTACTTCTTCACGGCCTCGGCAGTAGCGTTGCGGGTCTCAGGAGCCAGTGGCTCGATCAGCGCACCAAGGTCGAAGTTTGATTCACGGAGATGGAGGTGGTTGAAGACAGACATCGGGGCCGCGGTGAAAAGCGCGCGGCACTCCCCTTCCGGCATGGAACCCACTCCGGCGGTGATGCTCTCAATCGCCTCGGTGAGCTTGGGGAGAAGACCGGCAAGGCCATCCTCCGGATTCACAAGTGACTTCTCGTACCCTTCTCCGTAAAGGGAGTGAAGCACCGTGCAGCACCTCAGCTTGAGGGAGACAAAGGATTCGCGCCCCGTGGCTGCCGCCTTCTCGGCGGCGGCGAGGGCCTTCTCCTTGGCCTCCAGCCGGGCCGTCTCCTCAGAGACATGGTGGGCATGGGACGCCTAGGCACTGTCTACCTCCTCCTTCAGCTTGCCTAGGCGGTCCCACTCCGCAGCTTGGTCCTTGGTCGCCTGGGCCAGCTTAGCGTCGCGGTCGGAAAGCACTCCCTCTCGGGCCTTGATCTCTTCCTCTCATTCCTGGAGCCGACGGATGTGGGCAGCCTGCTCCTCGCCAAGGGCCTTCAGCTCGGCCTCCGTCATGTTGCAACACTACTTGGCGGCCGTTATGTCAGCCAGCGCTGCGTCATGAGCTGTCGCGGCTCCACTGACCTCCTTCCTACCTTCTACAGCGGTAGCCTGGGCCCGGCCCCAGGCCGTCCTGATAGACGCATCGGTCTGGAGCCACATCGAGATCAGCCCCATGCACCCCGTCGCCATGCACCTATCGGCGCCCTGCAGATCGGTCCGGAGCTGGTCCAGCGTGGTGTAGGTTTCCTCTAGAGCACCAGGCCTGGCGAGGGGGCTGCAGTCCACGAATGCTAGTGCCTAGGGAGGAGGTGGCACCTCCGCCTAGACTGGCGCCACCATAGTAGCAAGGGAAGCAGGGGGCTCTACAGCACCCGGGCCCCCCGTGGGTGCGACGGGGACCGACGACTCTGGAGTCTGCTGGCCCACGGAGGCGACCTTCTCCTGAGGCCCTACCACCATGATCTAAGGGGCCTGCTCCATTATGGAGGAGTGCGGGGCGATCTCCTCTGGCTACGCCAGGGTCTCCGCGTCCGTGGTGGATGGTGTTGCCTCGAGGGTCCCGGCTTCCTCCTTCCTCTTCTTCACCACGGGCTCCATCCAGGGCACGGCATCAAGGGCGGAAAAATGACAACGAGGAAAGATGCTTACTCGTCGGTGGTGATGTACGCCCTTTTCCTGGCCAAGGCCGGGGCGCCCCCAATCTTCCTGGGCGCGGGCTTCGTCGCCCCCTAAGGATCGGTGGGGCACACGGAGGCTGGCTCGGCGCGGCGGCGACGGACGGCAAGGCGAAGGTGTCACCTCGAGGAAGGGATGCTGCCTCGCCCTTCTTCGGTGTCGCTCGACCTAGCCTCCGCAAGGGGGTGGCCCCAGACCTCGTGACGACTCAGGAAGAACACGGAGATCCCTCGGCTAGGAGCTCAGCGGCGTCGTCATCGTCAGAGAGGCTGCGAAGAAGCTCGCTCTACGACATAGGAGAGGTCTCCACCATGTCGTCCACGGTCGCCTTCGGGTCCTCCTCCCCCTTCTCCTCGGTGTCATCGCTGGAAGACACCATCACCGGGGAGTTGGGGAGTGTAGGCACCACGAGCCACAGCTCGTTGATGATGGGCATGGCTGTGACCAGCTCCACCCTGTCGCAACGGCGGTAAAGTGGGAAGTACGCCGCCGAGAGGCTGCTCGGGTCCTTCTCAAGCAAGCTATGCACGGCCTTGCTCAGCTCTTCGCCAGTCAAGCTCCCTGGGAGTAGCCTGATGTCGTCCTTCGCGCCCTTGAAATCCAACATGGGGCGTGGATGTGCCTGGAGCGGGGCCAGGTACTGCATCATGAACTCTGTGACAAGCACGGCCCCCGTCAGCTCCTCGGATTCCATGTCCTCGTGCATCTTCCTCAGGACCGGTGCCGCCCGGGGTCGGTGAGCTTCTCATGACCCTATTGATCAAGCTTCTCTGGCAGCCCGGTCGGCAACTCCAACCGCACGTGGGAGCTTCTGGCGTCCATGAAGACCCACTTGCACCAGAAGTTCTCCACCTTCTTCCCGGCCCTCTTGAGCGTGTTGCCGCTGTGGACCACGACGAAGGAGACACAACCAGAGCACTGGGTCGGGTCGTGCATCCGGAGGATGAAGAAGTGGCGGAGTAGCGCAACGGAGGGCATCACACCCACGAACGCCTCACAGTAGAAGGTGAAGATCGACAGATGAAGGATGGTGTTGGGCTGGAGATGCAGGTCGTGAACCTAGTAATGGTTGAGGAGGGCAATTAATAACTTGGAAAAAGGTGGGACGAGCCCCGCCAAGACATTGTGGAGAAAGAAGGGACAAAATGTCTCTGCCAGGGTCCATGGATCGGTGGAGCCAGCCAGGAGCATCGTCTCCTTCCGCTCGTTGTGGTCGCTCGCTGTCAATGGGAGCGCGGTGGCGAGGTGTCGCTCCTCGTTGATGGAGGACGCATTGAGGGCCAGTGCAGGAGAGGAAGAGGAGCTTGCTACCTGCGCGGTCGAATTTGCCTTCCCGGACGCCATCAGCGAAGGACTTGGGAGGATGGATTCGGCAGATCTGGAGATGCTCTCGGCTGGAATAAAGTGGGATCTAGAGCAAGATGAGGAGAAGGCAATGAAGGCTCGGAGGCGGCCGCCAGCCTTTTGTCAGCCTGGGACGATTGCCGAGGCAACATGGGGAAGTGGAGACACCCACGTCCCATCAAGCGCCACGCGTCGACTCGGTCCGCAGGAGATTGGGGCCCGCGGTGCTTCGCCCTTGCCCTTTGGATTCGCATCGAAGCCAAAGTCCGAGTGTGCCTTGGGCCCGGGGGCTATTTCCAGCGTTCTGGGAACCAGGGTACCTAGACTTGCCTACATGCGGCCCACGGCCTGGCTCCATCGACGGCCTGGTACGAGCCATCTTCAACACCTTGAAGACAAGACCCTCGCGAGGGGCCAAGCCTCGCAAGGCGGACGACACCAAGATCTCGGAGGGAGCGGCTGTCAGGTTCCGGGCTCTGCAGACCCAAGATAGATTCGAAATCTGGGGTGCGTGCGAAGAAATCAACCTCCCCGGTCTGGCAACTCGTCGATCCCACGACCTAGCTCGATGAACTGGAAGGAAATGGGACACAACAGTTTACCTAGGTTCGGGCCGCCTTCTGGTGTAAAACTCTACTCCTGCTTTGTTGTGGATTAGCCTCGAGGTGGGCTGAGGATGAACGAGTACAGTGGAAGAACAATCTCAGGAGGTGTGTTCTTGGGTGAGCTGGTGGGTGTGAGGATGGACTGGATTCGATCCGATCCATCTCCATGGTGGTGGCTAGGCTCTATTTATAGTGGCCTTGGTCCTCTTCCCAAAATGAAGGCGAGAAGGGATCCCACAACAGCCAAATTCAAAGGGAGACAACTTGTACATCTTATCATGACGAAAGGTGGTCTTCGCCTACAAAGCTTCTGGCCGTGACGCTGTGGTGGGCTCGGCGATGACCTCTGTCCTGCCGTCCTGGCGGTCTCGGTCTTGTAGCATGGAAATGGAAACCTTTAGTTGATTCCTCAGGACTCCGTGCTTGCGCTTGCCTCCTTAGCACCAAACAGGAAACCTGCTGCTCTGCGCCCGCTGGCGCCCGCCTGGCCATGGTCGTCATGGCTTGCGTCATCCGAACCTCACGAGGTGTGGGCTTGCATAGAAATCTCCGCTCCTCGGGAGCAAGCCTAAGGAGGCCGCTCCTTCTGGAGGTCTTGACGTCATCCACCTCGCGAGGCTTGGCCCCTTGCGAGGGTCTTGTGCTGCTGGTGCTGAAGATGGGTCGTACCAGGCCATTGATGGATCCACGTGATGGGCCGCAGGCAGGCAAGTCTGGGTACCCCGGTTCCTAGAATGCCGACAGTAGCCCCCAGGCCCAAGGCACGCTCGGACTTGGCTTCGAGGCGAAGCCAAAGGGCAAGAGCGGAGCACCGCAGGCCCCAACCGCCTGTGGCCTCAGTCGAAGCGTGGCGCTTGATGGGACGTGGGCATCTCCGCTTCCCCACGGAGCCTCGGCAACCGTTCGACTTGACGAGAGCCTGCTACATGCAAAAAATCCATCAATACTGGAGGTCGTGGAGGCCGACGGTTGACCTCCCTCCAGCTATAAATGAGGGGAGGGGCAGAGCCCCCTGCTCGTCTCCATCTTCTCGCATCTGGCTCCTTCTTTCCTCTTCCTTGTCTCTCCGTCTTGTGCCGATCAGGAGGTTTTCTACGGCGGAGAAGGGAAAGGCCCCTCGGGAGGAGCTGGGCCACTTCCGCAGAAGAAGAGGCTTGACCGATCCCGCGACACCGGTGAGGGACAGGAGGTGACCCGGCCTTGGTACGAGTGGCCTCCGCCTGGCTTCCCGATCCCCATGTATGTCCACGCACTGAACCCTGGGCAGGGCGGCAGTGCCCCGTGCCGCGCGGTCCCTGGTCTCGGAGGACAGGCCGAGGCTCCATGGCCAGCCGGCCCGCGAACTCACGCCGAAGGTACCTCACGCGAGTTCGTGTTGTGGGCGGCAATGCTGCCGCGCACGTGGATCCGGTTCCCGAGGTTCTTCGTCGAGGAGATACCACCGAGGGGGGCCACCGAGCTGTGGCTGCAACACGCCGGGTGCTGCAGCCAAGCTACTGAGGCGGAGGTCGAAGTTGTTCCCCCGGGTAACATCTTCATGACTTGAGGATGGGGCGAGGTTGCCCCTGCCTGCTGCCCGGAGGGGGCCCTCTCCATCCACTTCGAGTATGACAGAGCCTCCACTCTTTTCTTCAAAGTCTTCAGCAAGGACGGTCGGCGCCTGTAGTGCTGCCCTAGAAGAGGCGGTCCACACGGCGCGGCCACGGGCGCTGAACTTGCTCTTGGCCTTACCAGCAGCTCCTCTAGTAGCAGTAGTGACTCGTTAGAATCCAGCGGTTCTCTGGAGTCGAGCGATGACGAAAGCTATAAGCCCCGAGCTCTCGCCGCGCCTGGAGTGCAGCAGCGGCATCCGCCCGGCATCGTCGGTGACGCCCTATAGCCGGGGTTCTTCCAGGTCCTCTTCTTTTGTTTTCCCTGCACAGAATTGTGACGAGCCCCGTGGGGGCGTGTAAGAAAAACTATAATGTTTTTGCCTTAACGTTATTATTCCCGGTTTAGTGTCGTGATTGTGTATCTTGCTTCGGCATGGTGCTCCTTTTTGTTCTCGCGGTAGCTTAGTGCTCTACGCCGAGAGGACCCAGTCCCCAGGCAGGCTTCCGCCGTCGCAGGTATGCCAGGTCGCGATGCCGTGGATAAGGTGAGGAGGTGAGTGGCCCGAGGTCTGTTAAGAGCCCCTGAGACGCGATGCTCGGGAGGTCCCCTTTAGCGTGCAAGGGGCTCCCTGAAGGCCGAAAACGAAAGCGACATTGCCCAATCGAGATCGCGAGATTCGAAATAATGGGTCATGATGTTCACGCTAGTAGGTACGGGGTGACTTATCTTGGCGAGCTTGTAGCGATTCCCTTGCACGACCCCTGACCATGCCCTGGTGGTGGTGCCCATGCCGGTTCCTCCTTTTCTCGCTCATCTAGATGCTCTACATCCTCGGGTCCCGGCCCACGAGCAAGGCTCGGCCGCTGCTGGTATGCCAGGTCACAATGTTGTGGTCAAGGCCAGGAGGCGAGGGCTCGAGAGCCGGTAGGATCCCCTGAGCCCCCCTTTGACGTGCAAGTGAATTGCATGAAACAGGACTGGCTAACAGGGCCGCTCGTAGTCGAGCTCCAGAGGTTCCTGCAAGTTAGTCCAAGGAGAACATAACACATAACCGCGCTTGTTGTCCTGCTGCTGATCTTTCCGCAAGGAAAATGAAGGCACTAATGATCTGGTGAGTTGACGTGCGTGGGGCAGGCCGCGAGCCAGAGCTCGATCTCTCATATTTATCAGCATTGCAGGGACAGTCGCGAGCACAAGCGCCGTGCGAGCATGTGTAGCCCCTGTTGCGGGATGAGCTAGTGGCGGGTTAGCAACGTGCGGAGGCCGCGAATGGCGACGGAGCACCGAACAGACAGGTGATAATCATAAAGCAACTGATGGAAGAGATAAAGCCAGTTCTGATAGGTGCAAAGAATGATACATGCCGCAGGGACGGACCCACATGGTTTGGGGATAATGCAGCCCAAGGGGTGCCCCAACTGAACAAACCAAAAAGTGTCACCTAGCACCGTTGCTGAAGATGTGTTGGAGTAGCTGAAGACGCATACTCCACAAGTCGCTCCTCATGAGCCGCCCAGGTCCTGAACCTCACAAGGCCCTGGAGACCCGGGGCACTCGCGAGGATCCATCGCCACCTCCAACACAATCGCCTGGTGCCTGGCCTCATGAGCCACCAGGACGCCCCACATGTTGTGCTGGTGCACGGCTGCCCCACTCAGCAAACTGAAAGGCATGAGAACGTAGCTATGAGGGGGGCCCTTGCACCGGCTGATGTGGGACGGCCAGAAGAGCTCCTGAGACGCGGCTCTGTTGAGCCCTGGGATGTTGACGCAGACACGCGGCTCGCTGCCCTTGTCAGGGGCAACAACTGCACTGGGGGTGGGCAACGACGCTCGCCATGCATGGCTTGCGCCTCCTTTAGCTCCTTAATTGCCTTGGCGACGAACTCCTGAGCCCCTGAAGCCTCGCGCCATGCGCTCTCCTCGCGGAAGTGCACGTTGAAGCACGCCTCCACATGGTGCCTGAGCGCCTCCCTCATGACGTTGGCCAGGTCAGAGGCCCTCCAGAGGAGAGCCCCCGAGCCCAGCCCGAGAGGGGCGCCGGGTGCGCCTTCCTATGCGAGAGGGCAAGGCGCCCCGTCAGTGGGCGCCGGTCCTGAGGCAAGGCCACTAGCCACCCCATCGTCCTGAGGTACGAGTCAGAGCAGCTGCTTCTTCTTATTGGGGACGGCCTCAGGAGGGTAGACAACACCCTTGCCATCTGGGTTCTCGACTGCCGCAGCCTGGTAGGTGCGCTCGAGGGAGCACACCGTGTCCTTTTCGTCGCAGGCGACCATGATGATGCCTCCGCTCCCCGGCATCTTGACAACATTGTAGCCATGGTGAGTCGCAGCCATGAACTTGGCCAGGGCCGGATACCCAAGGATGGCGTTGTACGGGGACGGATGTGGGCAACGTCGAAGTTGATGAGCTCAGTGCGGTAGTTGCTGCGCTTGTCGAAGGTGACAGGGAGGCGGATCTGCCCTCTCGGGGTGGTGGATCCGTCGGTCACCCTTCAGAAGGCTTGGTAGGCTGAAACTGGTCGTATGGCACCTAGAGTCTGTCAAACGTCTCAACGGACAGAACATTGAGCCGCGCGCCGCCATCGATAAGTGTCTTGGTGACGAGAACATTGTTGATGGTAGGCGAGCAGAGCATCGGGAGGGCGCCAGCAGTGGCCGCGCACTTAAGCTGATCAATAGAGTCAAAGGTGATGGCGTACTTCGACCACCTGAGCGGACGCGTTGCCTCGAGCTTGGGGAGGGCCGCGTTCACCTCACAGGCGAACGGCTTCAAGATGCGATGGGAGGCAGGGTTCTGAGCGCCGCCTAGGATGCAAGCAATGGCATGCGGCTCTTAGAAGCGTCCAGTCCCATCATCTTGGTGGTGGTCGTCGTTCCTTCTTGGTGGCTGCGGCAGCCGAGGAAGGCCAGCATTGTAAGATCGAAAGTATGTCTAGAGGGGGTGATTAGACTACTTGACCAAATAAAAATCCAGCATTTTCCCAATTTTAAGTCTTGGCAGATTTTAGCAACTTAGCACTAGTCAAGCAAACAACCTACACATGCAAGTCTAAGAGTATATCAGCAGAATGTAAAACATTGCACATGAAGGTAAAGGGAGGAGATTGGAGGGAGCAAACGCAATGTAGACACGGAGATTTTTGGCGTGGTTCTGATAGGTGGTGCTATCGTACATTCACGTTGATGGAGACTTCAACCCACGAAGGGTAACAGTTGCACGAGTCCACGGAGGGCTCCACCCACGAAGGGTCTACGAAGAAGCAACATTGTCTATCCCACCATGGCCATCACCCACGAAGGACTTGCCTCACTAGGGTAGATCTTCACGAAGTATGCGATCTCCTTGCCGTACAAACTCCTTGGTTGAACTCCACAATTTTGACGGAGGCTCCCAAGTGACACCTAACCAATCTATGAGACAACACTCTCCAAAAGGAAATAGATGGTGTGTTGATGATGAACTCCTTGCTCTTGTGCTTCAAATGATAGTCCCCCCAACACTCAACTCTCTCTCACACATATTTGGATTTGGTGGAAAGATGATTTGAGTGGAAGCAACTTGGAGAAGGCTAGAGATCAAGATTCATATGGTTGGAATGGAATATCTTGACCTCGACACATGAGTAGGTGGTTCTCTCTCAGAAAATGTATGATGGAAGTGTAGGCATGTCAGGACCCCGATCCTAAGTCACACCGATCTAGGATGTAACACATCATATCACTTTGCAGCCTCATGCACGGTATTCCCACGGGTGCCATCTTACCTGGCCCGGGACCATTTGCGCCTTTGGGCTCACGTATCTGATAGTGTCACTAGCAACCATATGACAGAGAACCCGGGTCGACATGACTAGTCGTGAATCCAAAGTGGCACTAACTTACAGAGACAGGCATACATGACCCAGCAACGAACGTGTCGATCATCAACGTATGAACCCAAGTCGTAGTGAGCTACAAGGACTTAAAGGAACAACGCGTGACATTTCTCCGAAGGGACAGACATAGGAATGAAGAAGGACACATGTCGGCCAGCCTAAGTGTTCTGGAGCAGTAGCAAGCTACCATGGCTTAGTGGAAGCACTAGGAGACATTTCCCCATAAGAAAGGCTACCAAAATAAACAACTAGGTGTCGGATCCCACACATAGAAATACACATTACACGTACGCATAACATGCAAGTATGTGATGTACAACATGGCATCACAACATAACTCAACAACTCATATAGATAAAGGCCCAAAAGAGCCAACATAGCATTATTACAAACAGGGGTCACAAGACCCATCATTCAGAGCATACAAGCAACGGAAGCATAACATGTCTGAGTATAGACAACTACAAATGAAAAAGGCTGAGAAGCCTGACTATCTACAAGACCCTCCCAAGGGTTCAAGATCGTAGCTGAGGTAACAAGCTACTTGTCGAAGTCCACGAGGAAGTACTAGTGAGACCGAGGTCTCCTCTGCAAAACATAAATAAAGCAAACGTGAGTACTAAGGTACTCAGCAAGACTTACATCGGCTCCTATCATACATGCATTAGTATCAAGAAGGCAATGTGGGGTTTAGTTGCGGCAAGACATCTTTGACTCAGTGGCTATCCTGTTCTGCGACTACGAGTAACTTCTTTGAGGTGAGAAAGTGCACACGAGTCCACTAACCACCACATCAATACACTACTATGGGTTCATTCCCGTCTCCCTATGAGAAGGCCATCCATGGCACTCACACTTGTCTTGAGCATTTTAGAGTATCCACTTCAAGTTGTCAATGTACCACGTAAGAATCCATGAAGTCCATAACCGAGGACGTGGCTATTCGAATAGATCATGATAACCCTGCAGGGGTGTACTTCTTCACACACGCTCTCACCACTTACCACCATGTACATGTCGTGTAACGCGGAAACCTTCAAGCGGAAGGCTGGCGAGGGTGTCGGCCACGACCTGACTAACCACGCAAGACTCTAGTCCAGGTTTATCGCCTATTCGGGTTCTATCCGCAAGGGAGTCCGGCCGAGGTTTTCATCGCGGCCCCAAACAATGTTAGCAGGGTTCCCAAGCCCACCATCCGGGTGCCACTTAGTACACTGCGCCACTGTGCCTAGTCTGTCCCAAGCCCACCCTGCCGGGTGCCACTAGGTAGAAAAATAGCACTACCTACAAACACAAAAAACTAGTTGCAACTCCTGGACAGAGATCGAGGTGATTAATAAGCCGAGAGGGGCCGAGTTGCCGGAACGCAATGTGTGGTAGTAACTAGTCATTAGACAACATACACAGAACTCAGTTCTTAAGGACGGTCCCAATGAAACAATCCACCATGTACTCCTACATGGCCTCTCACCGCTACCTTTACCAAATCGTGTTCACACACTTAAATCTCAGCATCAGAACATAGTACGGCACTCCAATTCATTCCCAATAAATCAGACCTGGCACAACTCTAAGCAATAGCAGGCATGGCATGGTAGGAACACAACATGGCTCAATGAACTCCTACACATGCTAGTGGGTTTCAACTATTTACTGTGGCAATGACAGGTCATGCAGAGGAATGGGTTGAACTACCGCAGCATAAAGTAGCAGTTGAATCATTGTTGTACTAAAGCAATAAAAGAGAGCAGGAGCGAGAGAGTGGGATTGTATCAGAATGAACAAGGGGGTTTGCTTGCCTGGTAGATCAACAGGGGGGCACTGCTCCTCTGACAGGTACTCTGGAACGGTCTCCGGAGCAGGATCTATCGAGAAGGACGGTGTGGGCAATCAATACACAAGCATATGCAACAATATGATGCATGAACATGGCATGAAGATGTGATGTGGTTTGTGCTAATGCATCTAGCATTTCACTTGGAAGAAGTCCATTTGAACAAAAGGTTCAAATGCAACTCTAACTTAAGTCTCTTTAAAAGCCATTAATGTGTTTTCGCATATACAGCAGGTATAACTTGGTTTTTTATGCATCAAAATGGTACAGATGGATAGATTGCATTTTTCTGATAATTTTTCATATATAACTTATTTCAATCTGAGCTATGGTTGAATTTATATGAAATTTTGAAGTTTTGCTAATTTTCTGGAATTTCCAAAATAGAAATAATCCAGAAAATGATTAATTGCATCAGCACTGCATCATGCTTGCATCAGCAAGTCAACAACGCTGACCAGGTCAAACCTGACGTGTGGGGTCCTCACGTCAGTGACACGGTTAGTTAACAGTGTTAAGAGAAGTACTAAGATTAATCCTAAACTATAGTTAGTCAGGGACGGGCCCCACATGTCATGGACTCAGGCGAGTCTGCTAGAGGTCAAACCCGGTCAAAGTCACCGATGGTTAGCCGCGGCAAGGCCGAATGCGGCGGAGGCACACGGGAATCGCCCTCCGGCGACCAATCGCGTGGCTGAGACCACCTATGCGACGCCCAGGCTCGTGCGCATCCAGTATAACATGCGGGAGGCCGTGGGGTGGCCGGAGGCGACGGCGGCATCGACCTCGGCGGCGGCCGGAGCTCGGGTCCGGTCGAGTTTGTGGCTACGGCGCGGTAAACGACGGGAAAACAGAGGTGAAACGGTCAGGGCCTCACAGCGATCTCGATGGCGTGATCAACGAGCTCGGGGGAGGCCGGACGGCAACGTGGCGTTGCCGGCGATCTTCGAGGCTGAGGGTTGAAGACTACGGTGATGGCGGCTTCACAGGGCGTACGGCGATGCACGGCTTGACGGAGAGGACGAGGACGACAGCACGGAGCTCTTGGGCGCAGCAACAGCGAGCGGCGGCGACGGGCGCGTTCGGTCCAGCGAGAGAGAGAGAGAGAGAGCAGAGGAGGCAGGGAATGGGGATGAGAGTGAGAGGGGTCCGGGGGCGTCGTGGCAACGTCCGAAGAGACCGGGGCATCGAGGGAGAGGGCAGGCAGGCAGAGAGGTGGTGTGGCACCCATGCGCGCGGGCGACGAGCACGTGCCCCTCGTCCTTCTGTCGTCGCCGGGAGGGCGATGATTGGCGGTTGAGCCAGTCAGCTTGCTGGGCCGCCAGGTGAGCACCAGGTAAGCCTCTTTCCTTTTCTCTATTTTGTTTTCTTTTCTATTTCTGTAATTTGTTTTGATTTAGTTTTAAGAACTAAATCATTTTTGTTGCCTCTAGTAATTTTTGTAGGGACTAGTTTGATTAATCCAAATCCCTTCACAAAAAATCAGAAGTATTGGAGCTACTAAATATTTTATATGAATTAGTAGCCCCAATTCAAATACAATATGAATTGATTCAAAAATCCAAATGTCAGGGAAAAATGTGCATCACCTCTGGTTATTGTTTCCAGTATTTTCCAAAAATGATGAACATTTTTAAGGCCATTTGGAATCACTAAAAATATTTTAGTTGAACCTGGTGCATTCCTTTTTATGCTAGGGTTTGAACATCCCCCATTTCATGTTCATTTGAAAATTAAACATGATGCACACATGAAGGGGTACCCTATTGCATACCAGAATTAGGGATGTGACCACTCGCCCCCACTCAAAAGAGTCTCGTCCCGAGATTCAGAAGTTGGCGGAAAAAGAATGGGGTACTCCAGTCGAAGACGATCTTCTTGCTCCCAAGTAGCTGCTCTCTCGGAGTGATGACACCACTGAACCTTGAGAAACTTGATGTTATGACGTCGAGTGACACGCTCTGATTGATCTAATGCGAACAGGGTACTCTCGATATGTGAGGTTATCTTGGAGATCAAGCGTTTCGTGGTCCACTCCGCGAATGGGATCCGAGAAGCAACGCCTGAGTTGAGAGACGTGGAAGACATCATGAACTCGAGAAAGATGTGGGGGTAGTTCCAACTGGTAGGCAACCTCTCCTCGTTTAGCGAGAATACGAGAAGGACCAATGTAACAAGGAGCCAACTTGCCCTTGATACCGAAACGATGTGTACCCTTCAAAGGAGTAACTCGAAGGTAAGCCTGGTCGCCAACTTCATAAGCCACTTCCTTATGACGACGGTCATACTGGCTCTTTTGACGAGATTGGGCTGTTTTCATATTCTCACGAGTGACGGAACCTGCTCTTCTACCTCCTGGATCATATCCGGTCCAAAGAATTGTCTTTCACCGGTTTCTAACCAGTTCAAAGGTGTTCGATATCTTCGTCCATAGAAAATCTCAAAAGGAGCTTTCTTGAGACTGGATTGGTAGCTGTTAGGCAAACTCGGCGAAAGGAAGGCACTTCTCCCAATCCATACCGAATGAGATAACGCAAGCTGTAAGCATGTATTCGAGGATCTGGTTGACCCTTTCCACCTGACCACTTGACTGAGGGTGGAAAGCGATACTGAAGGAAAGATGGGTTCCCATGGTAGTCTGGAAACTCCCCCAGAAGTGAGACGTGAAAAGACTACCACGGTCTGAACTGATCTCTAGTGGGACACCATGTAGTGACACTATTCGAGAAATATATAAGTCAGCGAGCTGACTAGCAGTGATACTCTCCCGAATAGGTAGGAAGTGAGCCACTTTGGAAAGATGATCAATGACTACGAAGATAGCATTATTCCCTTTCTTGGTCATGGGAAAGCCGGTGATGAAGTCCATACCAACTTTATCCCATTTCCACTCAGGAATGGCTGAAGGCTGAAGGGTGCCAGCATGCCTCTGATGCTCCGCCTTAACGCAACGATAAATGTCACAGTTAGCAATGAACTCAGCAATTTCTCTCTTCATCCTAGTCCACCTGATCCTCTGGCGTAGGTCCTGATACATCTTAGTACTACCGGGATGAATCATGAGAGGGGATTCATGCGCCTCCTTAAGGATCAATTTCTGCATCTACTGACTCTTGGGAACCACCAAGCGGTTCCCAAAGTAAACAACACCTCGTTCATCCATAGAGAAACAACCAGCTACTCCCTTGGAGATATTTTTCTTGATTCGGGAGATTCCCGTATCATGCTTCTGGACTTCTATGATATGATCCACAATAGTAGGCTTCCCCACCAAGGTAGAAAGGAATCCTTGAGGAGTAATGTGATGGTTAAGCTTACAGAATTCCTCATGGAGAAGTGGTTGGCCCTATTGCAATAGGACTTACGACTTAGTGCATTAGCCATGACATTGGCCTTGCCTGGGGTGTAAGTAATCCCTAAGTGGTAAGCTGAGATCAACTCCAACCAACGTCTTTGCCTAAGGTTCAATCTGGTTGGGTGAAGATATACTTGAGACTCTGGTGATCGGTATAGATCTCGCAACGTTTACCAAGAAGGTAATGTCGCCATGTCTTAAGTGCATAGACTACGGCTGCAAGCTCTAGATCATGTGTAGGATAATTCTCCTCATGTGGATGCAACTGCCGAGATGCATAGGCAATCACATGACGATCCTGCATAAGAATGCAACCTAGTCCCTGTCGTGGGGCATCACAATAGATAACAAAGTCCTTAGTGAAATCCGGTGGCACAAGTATGGCAGCAGAAGTCAGGCATCTTTTCAGTTCCTGAAAACTGTACTCACACTGTGTGGACCACTCAAACTTTTTATCCTTCTTGAGAAGTTCCGTGAGAGGTTTGGCCACTTTGGAGAAGTTCTCAACGAATCGGCAACAATAACTTGCTAGACCAAGGAAACTCCTAACTTGTTTAACCGTTTCAGGTGGACTCCAGCCAAGAACTGCGTGAACTCTCTCGGTATTGACAGCAATGCCCTTACCAGAGATTACGTGGCCAAGATAGGTCACTTCTGGCAACCAAAATTCGCACTTGGAGAACTTGGCATAAAGTCAGTGTTCTCTGAGTTTTTCAAACACAAGTCTAAGATGTTCGGCATGATCTTCCTCGTTCTTCGAGTAAATAAGAATATCATCGAGGTAAACCACGACAAACTTATCTAAGTACTCCATGAAGATCGAGTTCATCAAGCGGGAGAATGTAGCTGGAGCATTGGTTAGACAAAGGACATGACGGTGTACTCGTACTGGCCATAACAAGTGACAAAAGCCGTCTTAGGAATGTCCCCATTTCTGATCATGATTTGGTGGTAGCCTAACCTCAAATCCATCTTTGAAAAGACTGAGGATCCAGCGAGCTCATCATACATGTCGTTGATCCTGGGGAGCGGATATTTTTTCTTTATCGTGACCAAATTAATGGGATGATAATCTACAACCATCTGATCCGTACTATCCTTCTTCTTGACAAATAGGATGGGACACGCCCAAGGAGAAGAACTAGGACAGATGAAACCCTTTTGCAAGGACTCATAAAGCTGTTTCATAAGCTCAGCTAGCTCTAAGGGTGCCATCTTGTAAGGTCTCCTAGAAATTGGGGTGGTTCCTGGGATAAGATCTATGATAAACTCTACATCTCTGTCAGGTGGAATGCCTGGCAGTTCCTCTGGAAAGACATCCGGGAAGTCACGGACTACCGGGATATCCTCAAGGTTAGGAAGAGGGCTGGCATTAAGAGAATAGAGCTGACGCTTTGCAACTCTAGTTGAGACAGTGACTATCTTGCCAAAAGGGTGTGTAAGGTGAACAGACCTAGTGTAACAATCAATCTTGGCATAATGAGCTTTCATCCAGTCCATACCCAAGATGATGTTGATATTTATAGACTTGAGGGATATAAGTGATGCAAGGAATACAAGTCTATCAACAAGGATTTCATTACCATGGCTTACACTAGAAGTTTGCCATTTGGATCTAGGAGTTTGAATGACTAGTGGAGAGGGCATATCACAAAATGAAATGTTGTGCAAGTTAGCATAGCTTTCAGAAATGAAAGAATGAGATGCTCCAGTATTGAATAGAACCGATGTTGGATGACAATTGACAAGGAGTGTACCAAGAACGACATCCGGATCATCATGAGCGTCTTTAGCTGAGACGTGATGCACACGTCCTTGTTCAGTGGGAGCTGACTTGACACTGATCATCTCGCGTGATGGCTTACCATGATCAATAGACTTCTTGGGCTGGGGTGGAGCATAGTTGGCTTGAGAGCAGTCACGTGCATAGTGTCCTGGCTTTCCGCATGTGAAGCAAGTACCTGAAGTAGGACGTGGACCCGCGTTGACAGGCGGCCTACCAATAGGCCTGGGTGGAGCATACTCCTTAACTGCGGGAGGCGCCACATAAGATGGCCTTGGTGAATATCCGGGTGGAAGAGCGGAGTTCGGAACTCAAATCCGGCGCTTCTGAGAACTAGAACCGGAGGAAGAACCCAAATCACGGGTGTGCTTACGAGACTCCTCGCAAGCGAGCTGAGTTGTCTCTGCATTAATGGCCTTGTTCACAAGAGCCTGGAATGTATTGCAATGGTGCAAGTGGAGATCACGATGCAACTTGGGGTTGAGACCCTTCCGGAACCTAGCCTGCTTCTTGGTGTCTGTGGACACCTCCTCTATAGCATAGCGGGCGAGGTTCTCAAACTCTCTACTGTAAGCATCAACAGCCATCTTACTCTGGGTGCAACTACAGAACTCTTCTCTCTTGTGGTCAATGAGAGCCTGAGGAATGTGATGCTCACAAAAAGCCTCAGTGAAATCTCTCCAGGTAGGTATCTAGCCAGCTGGAAGCATAGCCTCATAGTTCTGCCACCAAAGACTAGCAGGACCTTCCAGGTGATATGTAGCATAGATGACCTTGTCACCTTCAGCTATGTTCGCAAAGCGCAACTTGTGAGTGGTACTATGGAGCCAGTCATCTGCATTGAGTGGCTCAATGGAATGATGGAAGGTGGGTGGTTTCAGACCAATGAAGTCGGTAATGGAAACCAACTCATTACGCCGATGTGTGATGTTCAGCTCAATCCGTGCCAACAAGCGGTTGGTCTCACGCTTGTTCATCTCAACCTCTAACATGAACTTTGCCAACGAGGACGGATCGGGAGGATCCTCATCCCTACTATCTCCGTGGTTCAGGCTACGAGCAACAGAACTTCGGGTAACTGACGACATCCTGGGAAACGAAACCAAGGACGGGATCAGCATCAACTATAGGATGGAGAATGTGGCACAAGGGGATTAGTATCTCCCGAACTCCTAGGACAATTCCGGCAGCATAACGGCAGTAAAATGCTCAAAATGTGACATCCTCCAAACGATGGGGTAGAACCATACACAACATCATCACTCAAGGTTCTGTGATAGTACTAATCAAACTACACTGGAAGTACTCGAAAACTGGAATATGACTCTGATCAACCAATCCTATGAGGGTACGGAGTAGCAACACGCGATCCTGATAGACGAAAGAGAAAGCCTAGTTCCTTAACCATGTAGGAAACATAGGATGACTCAGATCAGAAGGCATAAGGTATAAGGAGTAAAAAGAGCCTTATGTTCCCTTCCACAATCAATTCCCTTACATAACTAAGGAATTTCTAGACTCAACTTCGACCTGTTTGGCTTAGTAATCCTATAGGCAGTCAGGCTCTGATACCAAAGCTGTCGGGACCCCGATCCTAAGTCACACTGATCTAGCATGTAACACATCATATCACTTTGCGTCCTCAGGCACGGTATTCCCACGGGTGCCACCTTACCTGGCCCGGGACTATTTGCGCCTTTTGTCTCACGTATATGATAGTGTCGCTAGCATCCATATGACAGAGAACCCGGGCCAACATGACTAGTCGTGAATCCAAAGTGGCAATAATTACAGGGACATGCATACATGACCCAGCAACGAACGTGTCGATCATCAACATATGAACCCAAGTGATAGCAAGCTACAAGGACTTAAAGGAACAACGCGTGGCATTTCCCCGAAGGGACAGACACAGGAATGAAGAAGGACACATGCCGGCCAGCCTAAGTGTTCCCGAGCAGTAGCAAGCTACCATGGCTCAGTGGAAGCACTAGGAGACATTTCCCCATAAGAAAGGCTACCAAGAATAAACAACTAGGTGTCGGATCCCACACATAGCAATACGCATTACACGTCCGCATAACATGCAAGTATGTGATGTACAACATGGCATCACAACATAACTCAACAACTCATATCGATAAAGGCCCACAAGAGCAGTATAGCATTACTACAAACAGGGGTCACAAGACCCATCATTCAGAGCATACATGCAACGGAAGCATAACATGTCCGAGTACAGACAACTACAAATGAAAAAGTCTGAGAAGCCTGACTATCTACAAGACCCTCCCAAGGGTTCAAGATCGTAGCTGAGGTAACAAGCTACTTGTCGAAGTCCACGATGAACTACTAGTGAGACCGAGGTCTCCTCTTCAAAACATAAATAAAGCAAACATGAGTACAAAGGTACTCAGCAAGACATACATCAGATCCTATCATACATGCATTAGTATCAAGAAGGCAATGTGGGGTTTAGTTGCAGCAAGCCAGCTTTGACTTATTGGCTATCCTGTTCTATGACTACGAGTAACTTCTTTGAGGTGAGAAAGCACACACGAGTCCACTAACCACCACATCGATACACTACTATGGGTTCATTCCCGTCTCCCTACGAGAAGGCCATCCATAGCACTCACACTTGTCCTGAGCACTTTAGAGTATCCACTTCAAGTTGTCTATGTAGCACGTAAGCATCCAAGAAGTCCATAACCGAGGACGCGGCTATTCGAATAGATCATGATAACCCTGCAGGGGTGTACTTCTTCACACACGCTATCACCACTTATCACCATGTACACGTTCTGTAACTCGGCAACCTTCAAGCGGAAGCCTGGCGAGGGTGTCGGCCACGACCTGACTAAGCACGCAAGACTCTAGTCCAGGTTTATCGCCTATTCAGGTTCTATTCGCAAGGGAGTCCCTTCGAGGTTTCCATCACGGCCCCAAACAATGTGAGCAGAGTTCCCAAGCCCACCATCCGGGTGCCACTTAGTACATCGTGCCACTGTGCCTAGTTTGTCCCAAGCCCACTCTGCCGCGTGCCACTCGGTAGAAAAATAGCACTACCTACAAACACCAGAAACTAGTTGCAACTCCTGGACAGAGATCGAGGTGATTAATAAGCCGAGAGGGGCCAAGTTGCCGGAACCCAATGTGTGGTAGTAACTAGTCATTGGAAAACATACACAGAACTCAGTTCTTAAGGACGGTCCCAATGAGACAATCCACCATGTACTCCTACATGGCCTCTCACCGCTACCTTTACCAAATCGTGTTCACACACTTAACTCTCAGCATTAGAACATAGTACCGCACTCCAATTCATTCCCAATAAATCTGACCTAACACAACTCTAAGCAATAGAAGGCATGGCATGGTAGGAACACAACATGGCTCAATGAACTCCTACACATGCTAGTGGGTTTCAACTATTTACTGTGGCAATGACAGGTCATGCAGAGGAATGGGTTGAACTACCGCAGCATAAAGTAGCAGTTGAATCATTGTTGTCCTAATGCAATAAAAGAGAGCAGGAGCGAGAGAGTGGGATTGTATCGGAATGAACAAGGGGGTTTGCTTGCCTGGTAGATCAACAGGGGGGCACTACTCCTCGGCAGTACTGGAGCAGTCTCCGAGCAGGACATATCGAGAAGGACGGTGTCGGCAATCAATACACAAGCAAATGCAACAATATGATGCATTAACATGGCATGAAGATGTGATGTGGTTTTTGCTAATGCATCTAGCATTTCACTTGGAAGAAGTCCATTTGAACCAAAGGTTCAAATGCAACTCTAACTTAAGTCTCTTTAAAAGCCACTAATGTGTTTTCACATATACAACAGGTATAACTTTGTTTGTCATGCATCAAAATGGTACAGATGGATAGATTGCATTTTTCTAATAATTTTTCATATATAACTTATTTCAATCTGAGCTACTGTTGAATTTATATGAAATTTTGAAGTTTTACTAATTTTCTGGAATTTCCAAAATAGAAATAATCCAGAAAATGATTAATTGCGTCAGCACTGCGTCATGCTTGCATCAGCAAGTCAACAACGCTGACCAGGTCAAACCTGACGTGTGGGGTCCTCACGTCTGTGACACAGTTAGTTAACAGAGTTAAGAGAAGTACTAAGATTAATCCTAAACTATAGTTAGTCAGGGACGGGCCCCACATGTCATGGACTCACGCGAGTCTGTTAGAGGTCAAACCCAGTCAAAATGACCGGTGGTGAGCCGCAGCAAGGCCGAATGCGGCAGAGGCACACGGGAATCGCCCTTCGGCGACCAATCGCGCGGCTGAGACCACCTATGCGACACCTAGGATCATGTGCATCCAGTGGAACACGCGGGATGCCGTGGGGTGGCCGGAGGCGATGGCGGCATCAACCTCGGCGGTGTTCGGAGATCGGGTCCGCTCGAGTTTGTGGCTACAACGCGGGAAATTACGGGAAAACATAGGTGAAATGGTCAGGGCCTCACAGCAATCTCGATGGCGTCGTCAGCGAGCTCGGGGGAGGCCGGGCGGCGACGTGGCGTTGCCGGCGATCTCCGAGGCCGAGGGTTGAAGACGATGGTGATGGCGGTGGATCCTGGTGGTAGCGATCTCGAGCTTGTTGTCCTGGGCGTTGGCGTCATCCCAGTCATTCCCGCGGGCCGGCGGCGCCTGGCGGACCCGGCAGAACTCCTGTGGATCGTCCTCCTCAATCCAGCACCACCGGCCCCGCCATTCTTCCCACCGCTCCTTCTGGGCACCCTCCAGGTACGTCCCTTTGGACCTTGGGATCCAGGTGACGCAGCCAGAAATGGCGCCTCCCTTCTGGATGCGGGGGTAAAAATAATGGCGGAAGAGCGCCATGTTGGGAAGAACTCCGGCAAAGCCCTCACAGAGGTGGGCGAACAGAGCCATGCACGCCATGGCGTTTGGAGTAAAATCCAGAAGGTGGAAGCCAAATCTGTGCATGATATCGTTGAAGAAATCGGAGAAAGCAGGCAAAGGCCGCAAGAAAAGTAATCGACGAAGAACGGGTACCGATTCGGGGCGGCCTCGGTGCAATTGGCGGGGATGACACGCGTGGCTGGATGCCCTGTCGTCTCCCCCCCCCCCCCCCCGTCTTGCACCCACATAGGGGCTTGAAGCAGTCCCGGAGCTCGAACACGTCGACCGACCAGGGGAAGTAGGCGAGCTGCGTCCGGCACGCCGCCAACTCACTCTCCGGTGGCTCGCTCGTCCCGACGTCCTTGGCCACTCCCTTGCCTCTGCAGGTCTTGGATGCCATGGCGGCTGCAGGGAGCAAGGGACAGAAGACAGCGAAGACACAGCAGCGGCGAGCAAAGGCGAAAGCTTGGGAAGGAAGGAGAAGGGGATGGCGGTTCCGAGATTGAAGAAGATGCAGGGTGTAAATGAGCAGCGCGCCCGCAGTTATTCCTTTTTACGGGGAAGGCACGGGCCGCCTCTTTTCCCATTAACTGCGATGTGACGCATGCGTGCGGGAACCGCCCCATGCATGACCCCCACATCACGAACGACCCTCCATGTCGCGCGTTCAACTTGGATCATGGGGAAGCACAGCGGACAAAAAATTACTGCGGTAAAATCCCGCCCCGACTGCCCGCGCACCGTTTTGGGCCTGGCCCAACAACTTGTCGCGCTTATGTGTGGCCCAGTCCCGGGGGCCACTGTCGGTGTACAAAAGTAGGGGCACTCCTTTTTACCCCTTTACTTCTGCACGGACAGTCAGAGCCGCGCCCACAGCCACACTAAGCCGGAGAGAAGACAAAGCACAAGCCAAACCGAGGAAATGCCAAGACCAGAGGCACAAAAAGCATAGGGGCGAGGTGGACTCCCTAGGCAAGGCCCTTGCCGGGGCGGCCTCCGCGGCCCCGGCAAGAGCCTTGCCGGGAAAACTTGCCCAACACCAACAGAGCGTGCACCCCAGAGCCCACGGGTTCCAGCCCAACCAACTACATTGGGACCAGGGCTCGAGAGGCACTTCCGTGGTGGCATGTAGATCTTTGTCAAGACCATAAATATGTGAGATCATATGAGGATCAGAAGACGGCGACCCTTGGCGGGATCCCAGCCGAGGGAATCCACAATACCCCCGGCAAGCGCCTTACCGGGGACGACTGCAACGCCACGGCAAGACCCTTGCCGGCCCCTCGGCAAGACCCTTGCCAAAGGCATCAGCAGGGCCACAGCCAAGCCCGCACCAGCCAAGACTCCACCGCCGTTCCCAAGTAGCTGCTAGCTCAACCAGCTAGGCAGGCACCTGCGTGGCGACGGGCGGCCTCTACACTAACTTGGCCAGCACCTGCGTGGTGGCATGCAGATCTTCATGAAGGCTCCACCACTGCGCCACCTTAGCAGCCTGCCTGCCTACATGGCACCACACGCTTCGATAGCCCTGGCGCATGTCGATGCGAGGCGGGGCGGCGACGGACGGGGCGGGCCTCGTTCCCGTCCCCGATAAAGCTAATGGACACCAAAGTAGCGCATTGCGCTTTTTCCTGTAACGTCGGGTGATAAGCTCGTGCACTGTAGACCTTTCCACCTCCTGTGTGCCACTGTGGCGACCCCTTTTGCCTATAAAAGGAGGCCCGAGCCGACCACGAGAGGGATTCGGCTTTTTGGAACTATGCAGCCATCGCAGCTAGTTCGAGAGCTCAAGAACACCCAATACATCCACCAAAGCAGGACTAGGGTTTTTACGCATCCTCGCGGCCCGAACCTGGGTAAACGATCCGTGTGCTATCTCCTAAACCTGCTCTTCTCACGACCCCGCACCCGCTGACCGTAGAAGGGATCCCAGTGATCCCATAGGTGTCGTTCTCACCGACATCTTTGGCGGGCCAGGTAGGGGGCGTAGTGGTGTGAATCTGGTTTAGTAACCAGCTTAGCAGTTCCTCGTGGCCATGGTTTCTAAGGAAGAAGACGGCCAAGAGGATGGCGCTGCCTGCAAGCACGAAGGGCGCCAGTACGGCGACAGGAAAGCTAGGTCATGCCGGACTTTATATATTTCCTTTTTATATGAGGTTATTCCCGTGATTGGCAACGCACTCGTTGTTTGTATGGAAAACCTGTACGCAAAGGGGCCCTCCCGCGATTGGCCACGCCCTTGTTCTGTTTGGAGTCCGCTCAACAGCTCAAGCGGCCGCGTCGAGAGTAGCGGGGTAGCCTTCCACAACTGGCAACGCTCTCGATTCTGACTCGAGTCAAGCTCGACAGTTCGAGCGGCCGCTTTGAGGGCAGTAAGGTGGTTCGCCCGGCAGCAAGCGCACCCGGCAAGCTATCGAGGATCCATCCTCGAGGCGCCGCACCCTGGGTTACGTGCTGGCAAGCCTACCCGATTAACATATTGTAGACATACAGAGAGAGAAATTGAACAGGAAAATAACATGCACTGATTCAAAAGTACTGGAGAGTTATATTACATCAATTATTGCTGCGGTTATAACTAAAGATAGAAATTATCTTGGTCCTGAACTTGCAGCGATGATAAGAAGTGAGGTGCCTAGTCCCGACGTTGGCCCTCTACCCTCTGGATTCCATCGATGCCACTGATGATGGGCTTGATACGCTCCTTGAGTGGCGCGAGGTCCACACCCTCTGGCAAGGTCTCCAGCGCAGCATCGAAGTCGAGGTTGGGATTCTTGTATGCCACCTTGTTGAGAACCTTGGTCATGGCACCCCGGCAAAGCCTTCGGGCCTCGTTGGCCAGGAAAGTCGCCCTGGTGGAGCGGAAATGCTCCAGGGCTCCAAGAACACCCTCAAAGAACAAGGTCAGCCTAGCGTTGGGAGTCGTGCTACGATCCGTAGCGTACCTCACAGTTGGCATCCCCATGGTGGCCAGCTGCGTGGTGATCCTGCCGGCGACGTCTTCAAGACGGCCGATCCAGCGATTCTCACCCTCCACAAAGTGTTTGTGGTTGGCGGTCTCGTTCTTCCACAGCTGCTTCTCGTTCTCCAGATCCTTGGTCAGGGTCTCCTCTCGGGCCTTGCTCTCCGACAACATCCCCTCGAGACCATCCAGCTTCAGTTGAGGTCTTTAATGGAGTTGTTGGCCTCGGAGAGCTCCCCAGCCTTGCTGACGGCCGCGCTCTGCGCCTCCGTCAGGGTGCCGTTGAGCATGTCCTTCTGCTTGGACAGCTTCAGGGCCTGGTCCTTCAGCTTGTCCCGCTCCACCTCCAGCTCCTTCACCCTGCCGGCATGAACTAGAGCCTAGGCATCGAGTGCCTCTTTGTGCCTCTGCTCCAACTCCCGGGTCCGCTACGCGACGAGTTTCTCCACCTCCTCGTCCTTGCAGCGGATCGTTGCGGCAAGCTTCTCCTCACGCGCGGCGAGGTCCTCCTCCTGGGAGTTCAGCGCGGCTTGGTGCTGGGTTCGAGCGGCCTCGGCTGCGGTGGCCAAGTTCTCTGCCGTCTCTTGGGCCTTCTCGATGTCGGCCCGCTGCATGGTGAGCTCCACCTCGCGCTTAGCCAGCTCACCCTGGGTGGCCTTCAACTCCTCACAAGCTTGGCGGAACCGAGTTTGCGCCTCGGCAACGCGTCCCTTGAGGTCCGCCTCTGCCTTGTCCACCGTTGCCATCCTGGACTTGGCCTTGTCCAGGCGGGCGCGATGGAGCACCTACAGCTTTCGAAAGTTGGCGCCCATGGCCTGGAGAAGCCGCTCCTCCTGAGAACCGCCGCCACCGGTGCTCCGCTCGTCAACAACCTTGAGCCCGGCGACGGCAAGCACCTCCTCGTCGAACACCTCTCCCTCGACGGGCACCCTGGAACTCGACGCCCCTAGAAGGTGGACGAAAAGGTCGTCACCTAGCTTCAGATACCTGCTGGAGCCAGAGGTAGTGGAGGAGGAAGGCTGGTCATCGACCACCTCCTCCTCGGCAGCGGACTTGCCGGCCTCCCCAGCAAGCCCCTTGCCGGCCTCCTCGGCAGTAGCCTTACCGTGCTCCTCGGCAGGCCCCTTGGCGGCTGCCTCGGCGGCGATATTCTCGGCCTCCGCCTCGGCGGCCTTGGCGACGTCCTCGATGACAGTGTCTATGTCCTCTTGGTTCGCTGAGGGGGGATCTGGATACCGAGATGTGGGGACCCCGACTCATAAATCGTGATCACCAAATGCACGTGTACAGTGATCCCAGAGATCAATGCTCACTGAACACACAGAAGCTGTTAACAAGAGTCTTACATCCATACATACCGTCTTACATAAATTATGACCATTATGGTCAAGTCTTGAGTATAACCCATAGCGGAAATCTTCGTTGCTAACTTGAACCCATGCCATCTGCCTTAACCCTCTGGGCATTACGATTGGGAGCGTCCTAGCTTCGCATGTTAAATCACCAAGGTACTCTTCATTATATCCTGTTCTTTCATGCACGACCAATAAAATAACCGTGGCAAACCAGCGAGTACTTTGAATGTACTGTAAGCAACCCAAGGGTGATAACAGAATAATTATGCAAGGCAGTACTGCTAAATTGGCATTTTTGCGGAAAGCTAGTTTTTCTCATGCAAGTATGATCAACATTTATCAAGGGCATGAATGCGTCTGCAACAAGTATCAGGAGGTTACAGACATTAACATTGAAAAGGAGTTGTGAACAACTCGTGCTCAAACTCATCGTGATTTCCTCACGAATCACATCAACATATTTACCAAACCGTGTTGGTTGTCAGAAACATATGGACGTAGCCCAAGAGCGGTTACCCAACTGTCCTTGACCGTGGACACGGCTATTCGAATAGTTTTACACTCTGCAAAGGTTGGACACTTTACCCACAAGATCTAGGGAACTTCCGTGTCATCCACGACCTGCGGTACCTCAAGTACCCGGGGTAAGCACCCGATCACTATCTTTCCCTAGACGACACTAACATAGAGTCCACTTGATTGGTAGTAACCCCCGTTCCCAACATTTCACATCTTAAAATTGTGGAGCCTCGCTCCCATATTCATCACATACCACTCGCACGGCGTACCAACGGTGTGTCCGAAGCCCTATAAAAACAGTCATGGCCGCCCTACAGCACGACCCGTCCCCGAGAGAGAGCACCAACTCTCCCCGTCACTAGTGTCACGGGCTCCAAGCTAGTATCGGCCTAGGTAATCAATAATGCCCTTTCCCATATAAGGGTAGAGTGGTTGCGCATGTAAGCTTGGAATAACGGTCGCAACTAAAACCAATCCGTTTTGAAAAACAACACACACACTTGCCTCGGTACACCACTTTGTCATCAAGTGGCTACCCAACTCATCATCTCCCGCAGGCATAAGAGGCACCCGACGGGGTTTTCAAAAAGCCTTTGAGAATGCTTTTGTCTCCATCACCATGCATATACCCTGTCCCACTTATGTAGCAACTACTTTAGCATCCTATCTACTCCCACCGGCATAACCCTCATAGGAAGGTAGGATCATGCACAATACAAGTATCAACGAGGAAGTAACAGAGGCAAACCACCCCAAGTGGTCACCTCATCATCATGACCCCGATGCAAGCAACAAAAGTGTTATAGGACTTGCATAAAAAGGGTTTGATAGACATAGTCAAAGGGCTGCTTGCCTGTTTTAACAAAGTCTTCGAGGTCTTCAAATATCTCTGGTCCAACTCCGAGCATTTCGTCTACTTCATCAACTATCGTCGAAAGCAACCATAATAAGCAACACAACAAGGCAGAAAATAAAAGTGCTCTAAAAATATTAATTTGACTTTTCTAGGACATCTCTTGTTATATGAAAAATAACCAAAGTGGTTTCATTGGAATTGGGTCAGTGGATATTTCTAAACATTTTGATATGATGGAATCAAGGGTTTATGGATTTGCATGAAGTGTACAAAAATATATTTTTGAAAAAAGAGCAAAGGCACCCATTTAACAAATCATGATTTTCGAAGCATCTAGGAGTTGGTTTCACTGGATTTGGAGTTCAAATGAATTCACTATGAATTGGCAAAGTTGACAAATATGAAGAAATGGCTCATTATATTGTGTGGCACAGAAAGTATTAATAAAAACGTTCATAGCCTAAGTTATGAACTTAGAAGCATCCAGAATTTTGAATCATGGCATTTGGATCAACAATGGGCTATCTGTGATTTTCTAAAGTTTATCACAGAATTAAGAAAATTGGGATTTAGTAAATAAGTGTGAAGGAAAGTTCTTTGAAAAATGTGCAAGCTCCTCTATGAGTTGTATAATGATTTATAGAGTCACTAGAAATTTGAATCATCAAATTTGGATATCATTTGAATTATTTGTGGATTTTACAAGTTTATAGAAAAAGAAAAAGAAAAGGAAAAAGGGTTTTACCCTTATCCTATGCACAGGCGGGAGATAGCAGTGGGCTGGCCCAGCGGCTGAGCTGTGCGGTTGGCAGGGGCGACGTCGAAGTCGCCCAGGCGCCGTGCGCCTTTGCTGCGGGGACACGGGAGACGGCGAACCCGCCTCCACTTGCCAGCGTGGCTCGGTGGCTGGGCCACTTACAAGCGGGGCCCGCCTGCAGGTTCGTCCTCAACCTCCCACGCGGCGCGACGGGAAACAAAGGAGGCGAGCCGAGCGGCGCCAGCGCTCTCCCTGGTGGCACCGGCCACCTCCGGCGATGCCCAGCACACCAGCGGGTTCAGGAGGCCGTGCCGCATCCGCCGAGGTGCGCCATGTCTGCAGGGGTGGTCAGATGCGAGTGCACCATCAGCCGTGGCGGGCGAGGCTTGCGGTGGTGATGGAGCTCGATGGCATGGCCACGAGGAGGAGAGAAAGGAGTGCAGGAGGGTCCCTTTGTGATGTTGGAGGTGCTCTGGTGTGGTCTAGAGGGGAGGAGGAGGGGTGGTGGGCGCGAATTTAGGTGGAGGCCGATGGCAAGGCTCCGGCCATGGGGAGCGACGGAGGGCACGGGGAGAGGTTTGGCTTCGTCCAGTGGGTCGTTGGGAGGGAGAGAGAGTAAAGGGCTCCAGAGAGAAGCCTGGGGATTCCCTATATGGCGAGGTCACGGCTCACCGTGGACGCGGCCTACGGGCGCCCCCGGAAATGGCCGGGGTGGCCACGAGAGGAGGCTCGGGGCTGTCTGAAGCACTCGCGAGGGTGGTGTTGGTGTAGGGAAGGGAGAGAGAGCGGGGAGAGCTCTGCATGGAGCCACGAGCTCGCGCACGCATAGGCCAAGTCGGGCGGCTTTGGGCACGCGCTGCTGGAGGTGAGAGAGAGGGAGAGAGGAGGGGGCCAGCACGGCTGTCATGGTGCGGACGTCGAGGGCCTCGACTGGCGTGCTGGGGCGGCCCGAGGTGGTGGGGGCGCGCGGCGTCAACGGTCGGGTGCTCTGCCAGGCGCTCCAGAGCGTGCAAGTGGCCGGCATCTGTGGCTTTTCTGTGCGCACTTGCGCGTCCACTTGCGTCTAGTGGCTGCAGGGGGAGTAAACAATGTGGCAAGGGCATTGGATGCCTTGGGGAGCCAGTAGAGGAGAGGAGGGGTGGGGAGAGAGTGAAAATGCTGCTGTCCAGAGAAGAAAAGTGGATCCCTGCCCCCCTTCATCATTGCCTCTCAGGCAGGGAAGCACACCAGAGGTAGAGGGGGACTGGGAGAGGTTGTGGGAAGAGTTTCAACTCATGGAGACAAGTTGAAATGGCCACAACATGAGTTTTGAAATTCTGCCAGAAGGTGTTTGATTCTAGTTTGGTCAGGCAAATGGATTCCACTTCACATGAGAATTAACAGGGTGAAATGGAACATATAATTAGGGCGTTCCACCAAATTTGGGCTCATTTGGGCAAAGTGGCCAATGTAACTTTGGTAAACCCTAAAATCCACAGAAATGGATTTTCCAAGATTTATTCATGCAAATCTATTCTCCGTGATGCACCACTTGGTCTAGTGTCATCATTTGAGGATTTGAACATGTCCACAAAAATTCTGATCAAAAGGACACACTTGGTAATGTAGAGTTGTCCAAATTTGGTTCTGGACAGAAAGGGTTTTAGAACACTTTGATCATGATATCCTTACCTCCAACTTGTTCCATTTTGTCTAGATGCATTATTACACCATTTGAGCATGTGCACCAAGTTTGAGAGCATTTGGACATGTTTGGCAGTGTAGAGTTGCTCAAACTTCAAAATGGACAGAAATGGTTTTGAGGGGGTTTGATGATGTTTTCTTGATCTTCAAGGCATGAGGCTTTCCAAGATCATCAAATGTGTCATATGTGACATGCTAGATTTTTCTTGGAATTAATGAAGAAAATTTCCTTTATAAATATTTCAAAAGCTTGAAATATCCGCAAAGGGGTTTTGAGGGATTTGACCAATATTTTGAACATGACCATGTGTTGAAACTCTTATAATGGAAAATATATGTCCACTGAGTTTCCCTGATTTTTGTTAAATATTTTTGAAGCTTTGAAATAATTTTAACCTATTAAAGACCATTTCTGGCCTTAAGAAAAAGGCTTTAAATAAAATAGGGAATAACTTTTAAAATTATATTTTTGTGGTTTCTAGGTGTCCTGTATCTAATAGGAGACAAATATAATTTTTAAATATTTTTCACACCCTTAATGTAGTACTTGTAGTTCAAGTCTCAATTCACGGGTTTTTGGAAAACCTAATTTAGAAAATACTTTTTAGCCAAAAATATTTTTGCAAGAAATTATTTTTATGTCCTATACACACGGCATGATCATTGGGCAAGGTTTTAGATCAAGGAGAAGGAGTATAAGAGTTGGAGGATTTATTTGATTTTTAGAGCACATGGAACCAACACACAAAATTCAAATCAAGCAAAGACCAAAACACCCAAAAGTTTTTGTCAAACCACATTTTATCATGTTTATCAGCTTAAGTGTTGTGGCATGAAAATCAGGATGTGACACGATAAGGGGATGAGGCGAGGCCAGACCAAGATTCAGACAGAACAGAAAAAGAACAAGGATGGAAGGCGAGTGACTTACCCGTGCCGAGCTGGGAAGCAGAGGTCCCCTCCCCGCCAACATTTGGCACCGAGGAAAAGCCACCAGCACCAGGGTTCTCCTCCTCCTCCGTGTGCATGGGCTCGATGCTTGGTGCCCTTGCCGGGGAAGCCCCTCGGGGCGGCGTGATTGATGGGGGCGACATGTTGGGGGTAGGCCTCTGTGGCTCCTCCTGCTGCTGTTCTCCTCCTGCAACCACGGCAAGGTCAGCACCAAGAGATCGTGCCCCCAACACACGTCGACGAGGGGTGAGTGGTGAACTTACGCTGGGGGATGTGCCGGGGGCTGCTATCCGGGCTGCTCAACACCACCAGCGGTGTACCGAAAATCCCTGCGGGAGGTTGGCCACTCGCCGAAGCCCTGGCCCTCTTCACCCTCTGGGCCAGTGTCTCCGCATCCCTGCAAAGATGAAGATGAATCAAGATAAGTGGCAAGATCCGAGGATACGGAGATGACAGAAAGGGACAAGATACTTACTCGTCCTCCACCTCCTCCTCTGCTGCTTTCCTCTTCCTCCTTGGGCTGAGGGACCCGAAGTTAAAGGTGACCTCCGCGTCGATGTCTGCCGGAGGAGGGGAGGAGGTCGGAGTCTGGACGCGCTTGGATGAAGAGGAGGCAGATGCTTTCTCCTTCGCCACCGCGGCCTTCAGCGATTTCTCCGCCTCCATCGCCCTGGTGGCAATATAGTCCAGCTCTGCCTGAGTGGTGTCCTGGATAAGCAGCGGCTTGTTGCAGACGTACACTTCCGCCAAGCCGTCAAAGAACTCTTGCACCTGCTCCTCCGGCGGCGGGGCCCAACTTGGCGATGATGTCAGACTGGCGCGAGTTGTTGCTCAGCGGGACCTGATAACCCACAAGTATAGGGGACCGCAACAGCTTTCGAGGGTAGAGTATTCAACCCAAATTTATTGATTCGACACAAGGGGAGCCAAAGAATATTCTCAAGTATTAGCAGTTGAGTTGTCAATTCAACCACACCTGGAAACTTAGTATCTGCAGCAAAGTGTTTAGTAGAATAGTAATATGATAGTGGTGGTAACGGTAACAAAAGTAAAGACAGCAAAAGTAATGTTTTTGGTATTTTGTAGTGATTATATGATAGCAACGGAAAAGTAAATAAGCGAGAACCAGTATATGGAAAGCTCGTAGAGGCATCGGATCGATGATGGATAATTATGCGGATGCGGTTAGTCATGTAACATCATAACATAGGGTGACACAGAACTAGCTCCAATTCATCAATGTAATGTAGGCATGTATTCCGAATATAGTCATACGTGCTTATGGAAAAGAACTTGCATGACCCAAATTTATTGATTCGACACAAGGGGAGCCAAAGAATATTCTCAAGTATTAGCAGTTGAATTGTCAATTCAACCACACCTGGAAACTTAGTATCTGCAGCAAAGTGTTTAGTAGAATAGTAATATGATAGTGGTGGTAACGGTAACAAAAGTAAAGACAGCAAAAGTAATGTTTTTGGTATTTTGTAGTGATTGTAAGAGTAGCAACGGAAAAGTAAATAAGCGAGAACCAGTATATGGAAAGCTCGTAGGCATCGGATCAGTGATGGATAGTTATGCCGGATGCGGTTCGTCATGTAACAGTCATAACATAGGGTGACACAGAACTAGCTCCAATTCATCAATGTAATGTAGGCATGTATTCCGAATATAGTCATACGTGCTTATGGAAAAGAACTTGCATGACATCTTTTGTCCTACCCTCCCGTGGCAGCGGGGTCCTATTGTAAACTAAGGGATATTAAGGCCTCCTTTTCATAGAGAACCGGAACAAAGCATTAGCACATAGTGAATACATGAACTCCTCAAACTATGGTCATCACCGAGAAGTATCCCGATTATTGTCACTTCGGGGTTGTCGGATCATAACACATAATAGGTGACTATAGACTTGCAAGATAGGATCAAGAACTCACATATATTCATGAAAAAATAATAGGTTCAGATCTGAAATCATGGCACTTGGTCCCTAGTGACAAGCATTAAGCATAGCAAAGTCATAGCAACATCAATCTCAGAACATAGTGGATACTAGGGATCAAACCCTAACAAAACTAACTCGATTACATGATAAATCTCATCAAACCCATCACCGTCCAGCAAGCCTACGATGGAATTACTCACGCACGGTGGTGAGCATCATGAAATTGGTGATGGAGGATGGTTGATGATGGCGGCGACGAATCCCCTCTCCGGAGCCCCGAATGGACTCCAGATCAGCCCTCCCGAGAGGTTTTAGGGCTTGGCGGCGGCTCCGTATCGTAAAACGCGATGATTTCTTCTCTCCCTTTTTTTCTCCCCGAAAGCCAATATATAGAGTTGGAGTTGGCGTCGGAAGGTGTCCAGGGGGCCCACGAGGTAGGGGGCGCGCCCTAGAGGGGGGGGGGCGCCCCCCACCCTCGTGGACAGGGTGTGGGCCCCCTGGTCTTCATCTTTGGTGAGGATTTTTTATTATTTTTTATAATACATCCCATGGAGTTTCAGGTCATTCCGAGAACTTTTGTTTTCTCCACATAAAACAACATCATGGCAATTCTGCTGAAAATAGCGTCAGTCCGGGTTAGTTCCATTCAAATCATACAAGTTAGAGTCCAAAACAAGGGCAAAAGTGTTTGGAAAAGTAGATACGACGGAGACGTATCAGGACCACCCCCACCGGCAACCCAAACAAGGGCCCCTTGATGACCTTGCCGGCCTTCGCAGCCTTGCCGGACCTCTCGGCCCAGCCTTCGTGGTTCACGTCGAGATAAAAGATCCGCTGGCATAAGTGAGCGTGCCCCATTACCGTGAAGTTGTGATTGAGGCCGGGGCAAAGGCTCATGAAGTTAGCAGCATTCTGGAAGAGCCATGCCGGCCGCCCCTTGTTGTGCAGAGGAGCGATTCGGCGGAAAAGGAAATTCGCCCCAATCATCTCCTGGATAAGCCTGGCAATGGTGAGGTGGTGGATCCTGGTGGTGGCGATCTCGAGCTTGTCGTCCTGGGTGTCGATGTCGCCCCAGTCATTCCTGCGGACCGGCGGCGCCTGGCGGACCTGGCAGAAGTCCTATGGATCGTCCTCCTCAATCCAGCACCACCGGCCCCGCCATTCTTCCCACCTCTCCTTCTGGGCACCCTCCGGGTACGTCCCTTTGGACCTTGGGATCCAGGTGACGCAGCTAGAAATGGCCCCTCCCTTCTGGATGCGGGGGTAAAAATAATGGCGGAAGAGCGCCGTGTTGGGAAGAACTCCGGCGAAGCCCTCACAGAGGTGGGCGAACAGGGTCATGCACGCCACGACATTTGGAGTAAAATCTAGAAGGTGGAAGCCAAATGTGTGCATGATATCGTTAAAGAAATTGGAGAAAGGGGGGCAAAGGCCTCAAGAAAAGTAATCGACGAAGAACGGGTACCGATTCGGGGCGGCCTCATGACACGCGTGGTGGATGCCCGTCGTCTACCCCTGTCTTGCACCCCCATAGGGGCTTGAAGCTGTCCCGGAGCTCGAACACGACGACCGTTGAGGGGAAGTAGGCGAGTTGCATCTGCCGCGCCGCCAACTCGCTCTCCGGCGACTCGCTCGTCCCGCCGTCCTTGGCCACTCCCTTGCCTCCGTTGGTCTTGGGTGCCATAGCGGCTGCGGGGAGCAAGGGATAGAAGACAGCGAAGACACAGCAGCAGCGAGCAAAGGCGAAAGCTTGGGAAGGAAGGAGAAGGGGACGGTGGTTCCGAGATTGAAGAAGATGCAGGGGGTAAATGAGCAGTGCGCCCACAATTATTCCTTTTTACGGGGAATGCGCGGGCCACATCTTTTCCCATTAACTGCGATGTGACGCATGCGTGCGGGAACCTCCCCACGCATGACCCCCACGTCACGCACGACCCTCCATGTCGCGCGTTCAACACGGGTCGTGGGGAAGCACAACGGATGAAAAATTACTGCGGTAAAATCCCGCCCCGACTGCCCGCGCAACGTTTTGGGCCTGGCCCAACAACGTGTCACGCTTATGTGTGGCCCAAGACCGGAGGCTCCTGTCGGTGTACAAAAGTAGGGGCACTCCTTTTTACCCCTTTAATTGTGCACGGACAGTCGGAGCCGCGCCCACAGCCACACTAAGAAGGGTAGAGGAGGGAAGCCGGAGAGAAGCCAAAGCACAAGCCAAACCGAGGGTATGCCATGACCAGAGGCACAATAAGCAGAGGGGCGAGGTGGACTCCCCCGGCAATGCCCTTGCCGGGGCGGCCTCCGCGGCCCCGGCAAGAGCCTTGCCGGGTAACTTGCCCAACACCAACAGAGCGAGCCACCCTTGAGCCCACAGGTTCCAACCCAACCAACTACATTGGGACCAGGGCTTGGGAGGCACCTATGTGGTGGCATGCAGATCTTTGTCAAGACCATAAATATGTGAGATCAGATGAGGATCAGAAGACGGCGACCCTCGGCGGGATCCCAGCCGAGGGAATCCACAAGACCCCCGGCAGGCACCTTGCCGGGGACGAATGCAACACCACGGCAAGACCCTTGCCGGGCCCCCGGCAAGACCCTTGCCGAAGGAATCAGCAGGGCCACAGTCAGGCCCACACCAGCCAAGACTCCACCGCCGTTCCCAAGCAGCTGCTAGCTCAACCAGCTGGGCAGGCACCTGCGTGGTGACGGGCGGCCTCTACGCCGATTCGGCAAGCACCTGTGTGGTGGCATGCAGATCTTCGTGAAGGCTCCACCACCCCGCCACCTCAGCAGCCTGCCTTCCTACATGGCACCAAGCCTTGGGCCGGCGCGTGTTGTGTGGCCGAGGCGGCGGCGAGCACGGACGGGCCTCGTTCCCGTCCCCGATAAAGCTAATGGACACCTAAGTAGCGCATTTAATGTGCTTTGTCCTGTAACGCCGGGCGATAAGCTCGCGCACTGTAGACCTTTCCACGTCCTGTGTGCCACTGTGGCGACCCCTTTTTCCTATAAAAGGAGGCTCGAGGCGACCAGGAGAGGGATTCGGCTTTTTGGAACTATGCAGCCACCGTAGCTAGTTTGAGAGCTCAAGAACATTCAATACATCCACCAAAGTAGGACTAGGGTTTTACGCATCCTCGCGGCCCAAACCTGGGTAAACTATCCGTTTTCTAGCTCCTAAACCTGCTCTTCTCACGACCCCGCGCGTGCTGACCGTAGAAGGGATCCTAGTGATCGCATAGATGTCGTTCTCACCGACATCTTTGGCGCGCTAGGTAGGGGGCGCACTGGTGATAATTTGGTTTAGCAACCAGCTTAGCAGTTCCTCGTGGCCATGTTTTCTAAGGAAGAAGACGGCCAAGAGGATGGCGCTGCCTGCAAGCACGAAGGGCGCCAGTACGGCGACAGGAAAGCTAAGTCATGCCGGACTTTAAATATTTCCTTTTTATATGAGGTTATTCCTCTCAGAGATCTCGTTCTTTGTGTGTAAAACCTGTACGCAAAGGGGCCCTCCCGCGATTGGCATCGCCCATGTTCTGTTTCGAGTCCGCTCAACAGCTCAAGCGGCCGTGTCGAGAGTCGTGGGGTAGCCTTCCGCAACTGGCAACGCTCTTGATTCTAACTCGAGTCAAGCTCGACAGTTCGAGCGGCCGCGTTGAGGGCGGTAAGGTGGTTCGCCCGGTAGCAACCGCACCCGGCAGGCTATCGAGGATCCGTCCTCGAGGCGCGCCGCCCTGGATTACGCGCCGGCAAGCCTACCCAATTGACGTAGGTGGACATACAGAGAGATAAATTGAACAGGAAAATAACATGCACTGATTCAAAAGTACTGCAGAGTTATATTACATCAATTGTTGCTGCGGTTCTAACTAAAGATAGAAATTGTCTTGGTCCTGAACCTGCAGTGATGATAAGAAGCGGGGTGCCTAGTCTCGGCGCTGGCCCTCTACCCTCTTGATTCCATCGATGCCACTGATGATGGGCTCGATACGATCCTTGAGCGGCACAAGGTCCACACCCTCCGGCAAGCTCTCCAGCGCAGCATTGAAGTCGAGGTTGGGATTCCCATATGCCACCTTGTTGAGAACCTTGGTCATGGAACCCCGACAAAGCCTCCGGGCCTCATTGGCCAGGAAAGTCGCCCTGGTGGAGCGGAAATTGTCCAGGGCTCCAAGAACACCCCCAAAGAATAGGGTTAGCCTGGCATCGGGAGTCGTGCTGCGATCTAGAGCGTACCTCACAGTTGGCATCCCCATGGTGGCCAGCTGCGTGGTGATCCTGCCGACGACGTCTTCAAGGCGTCCGGTCCAGCGATTTTCACCCTCCACAAAGTCTTTGTGGTTGGCGGTCTCATTCTTCCGCAACTACTTCTCGTTTTCCAGCTCCTTGGTCGGGGTCTCCTCCCTGGCCTTGCTCTCCGACAACATCCCCTCGAGACCCTCCAGCTTCAGCTTGAGGTATTTAATGGAGTTGTTGGCCTCGGAGAGCTCCCCGGCCCTGCTGACGGCCGCGCCCTGCGCCTCTGTCAGGACGCCGTTGAGCGTGTCATTCTCCTTGGACAGCTTCTGGGCCTGGTCCTTCAGCTCGTCCCACTCCACCTCCAGCTCATTCTTCCTGTCGGCGTGAACCAGAGCCTGCGCATCGAGCGCCTCTGTGTGCCCCTGCTCCAGCTCCCGGGTCCGCTGCGCGACGAGTTTCTCCACCTCCTCGTCGTTGCCGCGGAGTGTTGCGGCAAGCTTCTCCTCACGCGCGGCGAGGTCCTCCTCCTGGGAGTTCAGCATGGCCTGGTGCTGGGTTCGAGCGGCCTCGGCTACGGCGGCCAAGTTCTCAACCGTCTCTTGGGCCTTCTCGATGTCGGCCCACTGCATGGTGAGCTCCACCTCGCGCTTGGCCAGCTCACCCTCGGCGGCCTTCAGCTCCTCACAAGCTTGGTGGAACCAAGTGTGCGCCTCGGCGACGCGTCCCTTGAGGTCCGCCTCTGCCTTGTCCACTGTTAGTGTCAAAACCGGCGGATCATAACGATGATGACAAAGAAGATCCAGTGGATGATGAACCTCCTGTGATACAGCCAAAACGCCGGCGTCATTGGCGTCGCTCTAAGTCACTGTCGGTGTCAAAACCGGCGGATCTCGTGTAGGGGGTCCCAAACTGTGCGTCTAAGGCGGATGGTAACAGGAGGCGAGTGTCGGATTTCGGGTTCCGGTAGACCCTTAAGGTTCGAACTCTGGGGTGCGCGCGGAGATCCAACCCTCCACCGTCTCGTACCTCGCCGAATCACAGGGACCTAAACTACTAGAAAGAACAGCACAAGAGACACGAGATTTATACTAGTTCGGGCCACCGTTGTGGTGTAATACCCTACTCTAGTTTGTGGTGTGGTGGATTGCCTCTTGGGCTGATGAGGAACAATACAGGGAAGAACAGCCTCGCGAGGGTTTGTCCTTGGTGCGTGCGATGAACTGCTAAGTGGTATCCCGTCTCTCTAGCTTGAGGATCGAGTCTCTCTCTCTCTTTGGATTCCAAATGCCCACCTTCCGGTCGTCCTTATCTCCTTCTCTGAATGCTGATCGTCTTGATCTCTTCTCTCTCCCTACTATGGTGGCTAGCTCTACTTATATAGACGAAGGCCCTGGGCCTCTTCCCAAATATTGAGCGGGAAGGGCGCCAACAATTAGCCATTTTGAAGGGGAACAGCGGTACACTTATCCCGACTAAAGTTGGTCCTTGCCTGCCAAAGGCTCTGGTGATGACCTTTGCTTAGGCTCCACGATGACTCCTTCCAGCCGTTGGGGCTGGTCTTGGTCTTGTTGCACCAAGCGGGTGCCTTTGCTTGATGCTCGCTGCGCTTGCTCCCTTTGCACCAAAGAGGAAAGGAGGGGCGCTGTGCTGGCTGGCGCCTCGACCGGCGCCTTGGTCGTCATGGCTTGCGTCATGGGCACCTTGCGAGGTACCCTGCCTTGAACTCTCCGCCTCCTCATGAGCCAGCCTGACGAGGCCGTGCCTGAGGAAGCTCCTGGTCGTCCGCCCCACGAGGCTTGGCCCCTCGCGAGGGTCTTGAGCTTGTGTTGGTGAAGATGGGCTGTCACTGGCTTCCTTTGAGCCACGCCCGCAGGCCGCAGCGAGCAAGTCTGGGGACCCCGTTCCCGAGCGCCGACAGAGCCCCAGGGCCCATGGCGCGCCGAAGTTGGCCGAGCGAGAGGCGAAGGGCAAGTCGGCGTCGCGAGCCCTAACAGCATCTTGACCTTGGGCGCCAGCGTGGCGGTTGATTGGACGTGGGAGCCTGCTCCCCACGACGCCTTGGTAACCGCCTCGGATTCGACAGTCCTTGCATGCGAGTTGGGCATGATGACTGGTGATCGTGGAGGCCGACGGTTGGCCTCCGCCGGCTATAAGTACGGAACGGCGTGCGCCCTTCCAGTCTATCCTTCTACTTCTCCTCTTCCTCGTCTCGTCTGGCTGCCATGGCTCCGATCCGCCAGCCTCTCGAGGAAGAGAAGGAAAGGCTCCTCAAGAGGATCCTGACCCGCTCCCCCCAAAGAAGCGGCTTGTTCTCTGGTGTCAGGGCAGGAGCGCGCGCGAGGAGGCGCCCACGCCCTGGTGCGTGCGGCCGCCACCAGGGTTTCCTCTTCCCTTGTACGCTCAGATTGGTGGCCCTGAAGGAGGTGACGCCGGGCGCCACGAGCGGCGCCGTCGACGCCAAGCCGTGGTCACGGAGTGTCGTCTTCCCCACAGTCCACGCCGAGGCTCCCGCGGGAGTTCGTGCTTCCGCCGCCGCGCCTCCCAAGTCTTGGATTCGCTCTTCCTTCTTTCTTCGCCTCCGTTGTCGGCGAGGAGCCCACAGACTGGCTGCAGCACGCCGGCTGCAGTACCCTCGCGACCGGGCGAGGTCGCAGATGGTTGCCCCGGCGAGCTATTCATGACACGAGGCCGGGCGAGTCGCCCGGGTCTGCAGGACGAGGCGCCTCACGATCCACACAGTGCAGCGGTGCTTCTATGATGTCCTTCAAGCTCTTGACGGAGAGGAGCGTCGGCTGGAAGTGCTGCCCCGGAGGCGGTCGAGGCCTGGCTTGTGGTGAGGCGGAGGCCGATCGACCACTCCCTTGGCGACTTCTCGAGGCGAAAGGCGCCGGAGGATCCAGCGACTCGGCTGAGCTCTTAGACGCGGAGACGAGCGATGACAGCTCTGAGCCCCGAGCCTGCGTCGCTCCCGGGCGAGCAGGGCTCGTCGAGTCGTCGCCGCCCGATCTGGATGGGGTTGGCTCCGGACCGGGTGGCCCATCGTTGATGATGGCGCCTGCCACGGTGGTCCCCGGGAGATAGGACTCCTTAGGATTCGCGTCTTTTGTTCCTGCGAGGAGCTAAGAATGTACCCAGGGGGCTTGTAAGATATTTGTAGCCGTTCGCTGCCAATATGATCCTTATTGTGAGGCGATGCGGGATGCTCATTCCGTTTTAGCGCAGTTTCTTCCTTCGGACCTCGTGAGGCTTGATGCTCTCTTGCCGACAGGTCCCAGTCCCAAGGTGGCTTCAGCCATCGCTGGTATGCCAGTCGCGATGCCGTGGTCAAGGCCAGGAGGTGAGCGGCCGAGGTCCGTAAGAGCCTCTGAGTCGCGATGCTCAGGGGGTCCCCCTTGGCGCTCAAGCAGCCATCATTCGGTGAGAAAGGAGGGCGACGTTGCTAACACGGAGTTGCATTGAGTGCAGGGATGGTGTTGCGATGACTAGTGTGTCCGGAGGGTGACTTATCTCGAGGGTCAGGACAATGCCTCCTGGTGCGGCGCCAGGTCCGTGCCTTGGCCGGCGAGAGATTGTGTGGCGAGGTCGTTTCGTGCTCCTTGGAGAGACCCTGCAGGTTCACCACAAAAGGAACAAGAGCTCGCCGTGGCGATCGTTAGTCCTGCCGTTAGTTGCTTTGGAGAGGCACGAGAGGCCTCGCGAGGTGTGTCAGGGCACCTGTGAGCCAGCGCGGGACTCACGAGGCCCTACCTCAAGGCGGGTTGTGCCTGGCTCTGGGACTTATCTTCGAGTGTGTTCCTGCAAATTTGGCCAGATGCCGGTGCTCTACGTCTTCGGGTCCCGGCTCTCGGGCTGGTCTTAGCCGTCGCTGGCAAGCCAGGTCGCGATGCCATGGACAAGAACAGAGGGTGAGGGCCGGAGAGCCGGTAGGAGCCCTGAGTCGCGATGCTCAGGCACCCCCCTTTAACGCGCAAGCTGGATTAGATGATGCAACTCTACGTCCTCGGGTCCCGGCTCGGGCTGGTCTCACCGTCGTTGGCAAGCCAGGTCGCGATGCCATGGACAAGACCAGAGGGTGAGGGCGGAGAGCGGTAGGAGCCACAGTCGTGATGCTCGGGCACCCCCTTTAACGTGCAAGATTCCGCCACCGGGAAAAGGCACCAAATAACAAGCATGGTGGGCGAGAGCACAATCGTAAGGAAAAAGTAGGAAGGATACATGCCGCTGGGACTGGCCCGAGCGACTTGGGGATGATGCAGCCCGAGGGGCGCCCCCAACAGGATAGGCTAACGACGTGAAATAAAACGGATACATGCCGCAGGGACGGACCCACGCGGCCTGGGAATAATGCGGCCCTGAGGGCGCTCCCAGCCGGAAATAAAACTTAAAGATGTCACCTGGTGATGTTGGGGATGAAGGGTGGTTGATGTAGCAGACTCGGTGGGCTGCGGGAGCCGATCCTCACGAGCCCCCAGGCCCAGGGGCCTCGGGAGGCTCCGGAGGCGTTGGCGGCTCCTCATGGGCCATCTCCATCTCCGCCAGGGCTGCGGCGTGCTCGACCTCTTGAGCCTCCAGGGATGGTCCTCATGAGGCGCTGGTGCGCTGGCAGCGTTTGGCAAGCCATAAGGCATGCGTGCGTGGTATGGGCGGACCCTGCATAGCGTCCCACTCGCGAGGGCAGGCGGCTCTTGAGATGCGGCTCGGTTGAGCCTGGTATGTCGATGCAGACGCGCAGCCCACCATCCTCGCTGGATGGGGGGGCCACAGTGGAGATGGCGGCTGCCCCTCATGACCCTTGACTCTGTAGCTCCTCAATGGTCTTGGCGATGAACTCTTGATGGTTCTGTCCTCCTGGTCTTGCTCACGCTTGGGAAGCGTGCTTCAAACACGCCTCACGTGGTGCCCAAGCGCCTCCCTCGAGACCTTGGCGAGGTCGGCGGCCTCGAGGAGAGCCCCGAGCCCGCCTAAGGAGGGCGCCGGGCGCGCTTTCCTATCACGATGGAAGGCTCCCCGCCCGATGTGGGCCCCTGAGGGGCTGTCTCTTGAAGAGCCGGGCGGTCGATGTCCTTTTCTTCTTGGAGTGCGGCCTCGGGAGGCCTCCTGCTGCTGTGGTGCAGGTCTTCCAAATGATGCGGCTCAAAAGCTCGCTCAGGGAGCACATGCGTCTCTCTCTTCGCAGGGCACCGTGATGACTCCGCCGCTTCCAGGCATCTTGAGGATGTTGTAGCCGTGGTGGGTTACGGCCATGAATTTGGCCAACGCTGGGTACCCGAGGATGGTGTTGTACGGCAGGCGAATGTGGGCGACGTCGAAGTCGTTGAGCTCGGTGTGGTAGTTGTCGCGGGCCCCGAAGGTGACAGGAAGGCGGACCTGCCCGATCGGGACCGTGGAGCCGTCGGTGACTCTGGAGAAAGGCTTGGTTGGCTGAAGCGGACTGTAAGGCACTTGAAGATTGTTGAATGTCTCCACGGACAGGATGTTGAGCCCTACTCTGCCGTCGATGAGGGTCTTGGTGACTAGCACATTGCTGGTGATTGGGGAACAATGCATCGGGAGAACTCCGGCTGTGGCTGCGCACTTGAGCTGATCCGCTGAGCTGAACGTGATGGCGCACGCCGACCACCTGAGAGGGCGCGGGACTCGAGCTTGGGGAGGACTGCGTTCACTTCGCGGGCGAACTGCTTGAAGATGCGCTGAGAGGCTGGGGCTTGAGCTCCACCCAGGATGCAGGCGATCTCACGCGCTTCCTGGAAGCCCCCAGCCCCCTTGTCCTGATGACGATCTTTGATTCTCCTTGGCGGCGGCGGCAGCGGAGGGAGGCCTGCGTTCCCTTGCGGGCGATCCTCACGAGGCTGATCCCTCCAGCCCTTCTCGCGAGGTGGGTCTTGCCCGCGGTCCTCGCGAGGTTGGTCGCGCCACCCTTGGCGCGGGCCATGGTCTTCCAGCGCCCCGCATTCCTTCCTCCTCCTCGGCCGTAGCTTTTTGTCGCTGCGCTCAGGCGTCTGCCGACTCTTCCTGTGCTGCGGCCCGGAGCTCTTGACATTCGTTGGTGTTGTGGGTGTGGAGGTCGTGGTACACGCAGTACCGGCTGCCCTTGGAGGACTCGGGCTGATCTCTGCCGCGCTTGGTGTCTGGTTCGGCCGCGAGTACGGCAGCCCCCTTGCGCTTTACGTCCTTAGCCTTGGACTTCTTCTCTTCGGGATCCGCGGCAGGCAGCTCGAGGAGGGAGAGGCGCCCCTCCTCAGCCCTGGCGCACTTGGTCGCCAAGTTGAACAACTCCAGGGAGGTGCACAGATCTTCATGCCTCGCCAGCTCCTCCTTCATCTTGACGTTGCACACGCCGTCGGAGAAGGCAGAGATGATGGCCTCCTCCGTCACCCTGGGGATCTTGAGGCGCGCGTTGTTGAAGCGCTGGATGTACTTTTGCAGGGTTTCCCCTGGCTGCTTCTTGATTCGACGCATGTTGCTCATGGCGGGTGGCCGGTCGCGAGTACCTTGGAAGTTGGCGATGAAGCGGGTGCGCATCTCGGCCCAGGAAGAGATCGTGCCTGGGGCAAGATTCAGGAGCCAGGTGCGGGCCCCGTCCTTGAGTGCCATGGGAAACCAATTCGCCATGACCTTTTCATCCCCGTTGGCAGCCTCGATGCCTAGCTCGTAGAGCTGGAGGAACTCTGTAGGGTCGGCGGTGCCGTTGTAGCGAGGAGGCAGGTCCGGCTTGAACTTGGCGGGCCACGCGACCCTGCGCAGCTCGGAGGTGAAGGCGCGGCAGCCCGCCCGTGGCATGGGGGCCTCGACGGCAGAGAGCTTGGTCTTGCAGGCCTCCTGCGCCTTGGTGGGGGCAGCGCAGGTCTTGACGTCTTTGGGCGGGGGCGCTCGGGCAGCTTCTTGCGGGCGAGGGACTTCTTGGCAGCTCTGCTCTTGCTGCGCCGGTGCCTGGCGGAAGGGGTTCCGCCCAGGGGCCGCGTGCCTTGGGGCCAGGGCGCCGTCTTGAGGAGGAGGCGGCTGAGGCGCCCCGGGAGCTTCATCGCCCACGCGGGGCGGGGTGCGGTGCAGCGAGACGGACGGCGCGGCGTCGCTTCCTGCAGAGCCGACGAGCTCGGTGACTCGGTCGAGCCATTCTTCGTAGATGTCGTCAACGGGGCGGTATCGCAGGAGCTCGTTGGCCGCGATGAGCGCAGCTCGGGCCTCCATGGCCGCGCGGGGCGCGCGTGACGAAGAACCAGCGGGGGTGAGCGAAGGCGTGGCGGTGTGGCCGTCCCGCCTCATGGACGGGTGCTGGGACGACGCTTGTTGCTCGTTCCCCGCCGGGCCGGTGGCGGCATTGACGGCAGGCGACGGGGAACGACAAGGACGCCCGCCGACGGGAGCCGTCTGAGTCGACATGGGGCGGCGAGGCGGCGCTTCGCAGCGGGCCCGACGAGCGTCGAACATAGTTGCGGTTGTCGGGGAAGAACGAGGCGACGAAAAGGCAGATTCGGTGCACCCCTACTGGCGCGCCAAATGTCGGATTTCGGTTCCGCAGACCCTTAAGGTTGAACTCAGGGTGTGGCGGAGATCCAACCCTCCACCGTCTCGTACCTCGCCCGAATCGCGAGGGACCTAAACTACTAGAAATAACAACACAAGAGACACGAGATTTATACTAGTTCGGGCCACCGTTGTGGTGTAATACCCTACTCTAGTTTGTGGTGTGGTGGATTGCCTCTTGGGCTGATGAGGAACAATACAGGGAAGAACAGCCTCGCGAGGGTCTGTCCTTGGTGGGTGCGATGAACTGCTAAGTGGTATCCCGTCGCTCTAGCTTGAGGATCGAGTCTCTCTCTCTCTCTCTCTGGATTCCAAATGCCCACCTTCCGGTCGTCCTTATCTCCTTCTCTGAATGCTGATCATCTTGATCTCTTCTCTCTCCCTACTATGGTGGCTAGCTCTACTTATATAGACGAAGGCCCTGGGCCTCTTCCCAAATATTGAGCGGGAAGGGCGCCAACAATTGGCCATTTTGAAGGGGAACAGCGGGTACACTTATCCTGACTAAAAGTTGGTCCTCGCCTGCCAAAGGCTCTGGTGATGACGCCTGCTTGGGCTCCACGATGACTCCCTTCCAGCCGTTGGGGCTGGTCTTGGTCTTGTTGCACCGAAACGGGTGCCTTTGCTTGATGCTCTCGCATGCGCTTGCTCCCTTTGCACCAAAGAGGAAAGGAGGACGCCTGCTGGGCTGGCGCCCCAACCGGCGCCCTTGGTGCGTCATGGCTTGCGTCATGGGCACCTCGCGAGTACCCTGCCTTGAACTCTCCGCCTCCTCATGAGCCAGCTTTGACGAGGCCGTGCTCGAGGAAGCTCTGGTTGTCCGCCCATGAGGCTTGCCCTCGCGAGGTCTTGAGCTTGTGTTGGTGAAGATGGGCTGTCCTGGGCCTCCTTTGAGCCACGCCAGAGCCGCAGGCGAGCAAGTCTGGGACCCCGTTCCCGGAACGCCCGGCAGCGGGGACACAATGTTTACCTGTGTTCGGACCCTCTCGATGGAGGTAATACCCTACTTCCTGCTTGGTTGATCTTGATGATGTGAGTATTACAACAGTTGATCTACCACGAGATCGTAGAGGCTAAACCCTAGAAGCTAGCCTAAGATTATGATTGTTGTTGTCCTACGGACTAAACCCTCCGGTTTATATAGACACTGGAGGGGGCTAGGGTTACATAGAGTCGGTTACAAGGAAGGAGATCTACATATCCGAATTGCCAAGCTTGCCTTCCACGCAAAGGAGAGTCCCATCCGGACACGGGACGAAGTCTTCAATCTTGTATCTGCATAGTCCAACAGTCCGGCCAAAGTATATAGTCCGCAGTCCGAGGACCCTCTAATCCAAGACTCCTTGAAGAGCCTGAACCAGGCTTCAATGACGATGAGTCCGGTAGCCACAGATTGTCTTCGACATTGCGGCGGGTTCTTCTCCAAATTCGAGTACATCCGAGTAGTGTCCGGCTTCCCATGAATGTTGCACTCCTTGGCCTGCGCCTAATAATGGCTATCCTCCGTGTGTCGGCGAATCTGAAAGTCGAAACATTTTACACTTGCCACCGTAACCATGTGAGTAAATCGTCTATTTAAAGAGTCGGGATCCTCATATCCAGATCACACAATCCTCCCATAGCGAGTATCCATCGGAGCGCGCCCGAAAAAGTCCATCCCATCATGGCCAGCCATCGCAACTCCTCCTCTCACTCTCGTAGCCCTAAGCCAGGAAATTGGAAGAAGTGTTCCGTCCCCCACAGCAAATTAGTAGAGTTACAGACCCAGGGGTTTCTCCCTCCTTCGTATATGGTCCCCGTCCAAGCCGGACTAGCCACTTATAATGGCGGGGAGCAAGCGGAGAGATTTCCCAACCCATCCATGGGGGAGAGGGTATGCCTTATCCCTTACTTATTAAGGGGACTTGGATTTCCAATCCATCCGTTCCTCAGCGGGCTCCTGGAGTTCTACGGCCTCCAGCTGCATAATTTTACTCCTGCCTCCATATTACACATCGCTGGCTCATTAAGCCCTTTATGAGCTATTTACTGGCTCTGAAGCTCATTTTGAGCTATGGCAGAGGCTATTCTGCCTTGTGCCCCGTACACAGGAGGGGTCAATATATTAAGTGGGCGGAGCCGAAATATGGCGTATCGTCGGGACCGGATATCTGTCCGGTACTCCGAGGAAGACATCCGAAGACTGGCCTTCGGAGTGGTTTTATATGGAGGAAGTCCCCCTTCCGGACCCTATTCGGATGGGCCTTCCTGAGTTCAATAATGCCCCTTTGGAGAAACGCTGCAGCTGGCGCCCCCAGAGCCCTAAGGAGGAAGATAAGAGAGAGGTCCTTTACCTGATAGGCCAGATAAAAAAGCTGGCCAAATAAGGATTGACAATAATCGAGGTTATGTCAATATGTATAATGCAGGGGGGTGCATCCACTACAATATCGGGGACAACCCATGTGGGACTTCAATGGAGAAGACGATGCCACCCGCTGCGGTTGTAAGGGACCGGACTCCATCGCTGCTTTAGCAAAAATAATGTCTGGTTTATATAAAGGAAAGGAAGAGGAGCTCATCTGTATTAAGCCACGGGATGGATTCCCCATGTACAACCCTCAAACTGGGTGAGCGGCTACTTTTTACTCTGGACCTTCCCACATTCTTCGTCATAAATATTTACCTTGCTATTTCATAGCAGGAACTGCAAAAGGCTGTGAGGGAGGTCTACAGCCCGTCTCCACAGCCAGAGGACCCTGACCGGGCCTTCGACCCCGGACTTGAAGAAGATCCGGACACATTCGTGGAGCTCATCGATAGGACGTTCTAGCAGCTAAGCTACGATGTGCCTTGCTGGCCATCATAGCCGATTATCCTCGGCAGCTCCCTGCATCGCACGTAAGTAAAACCGTAGTCCCAACTTCCGAGAAGGATCCCTTTTTTGCACTTCACCCACCGCACACATATGGTGTCTTACAGGGAAGGCCCTCGGGACGCCATGCCGAACCCACAGTGACTCACCAACAAGGGGCGCCGGAAAAGTGTAGGCTTAAAAGGAAGGCGGTCAGGACTGAGACGCCGTCGGAGAGGTATGAAAAAGAACCCTGCTCCGCGGTTGTCGTCTTCAAAATATAATAACGTCCATGGTTCCTGGCAGGAAAAACGCTCGCCGAACCGTATCCGGAGAGCCTGCCGGCCACGCCTCCACCAGCCGGGCTCCAGAGCCGGACTTAGAGGCAGGTACTAACGTGGGGACAACGCCGGATGTTCCTCCTACAGAGGATGCGGATAGGCTGTCCGCTATGAATTCTGAAGTGGAGAGTGCCATGAATCACAGGCGTCGCCGGGCCGTACTCCACGACCCTGGTTTCTCTAAAGAGGCGTTTGATGCCTTCAACTCAGGGGACGAGTACATCCGAGCTGCTCAAAATGGTCTTGCCAGAGCCACGGACCAGTACGTAAAGGATATACGGGTAAGAAAATCAGATAATTATGTATATCAGTAGCCCCTGAGACTTGAAACAGTTGGCACAACTGATTTAAAGATCATTATTTGCGTAGGTTCTTACGGAGAAGAATACCCAGTTGTCTCAAGAGCTGTAGGAGTGCAAAGCCCAGCTACGGGCTGCAGTTGCTACAATGAAGGAGTCCAAGAAGGCCCCATCTGGCAACACCTGTTCCTATCGAAAAGAACGACATATACCAGCTAGTATTCGGCATGCATGCAAATCTAACAATAGATTGTGCAGATGATCCCAGAGTGAATACGGAGGTCGTGCGAGGGGATGAGCAACATGCTCAACGATAGTTAAAGTTTGGCGAGCGCGTGCTTACGCGGGTTAGGCGGGAGAAAAAGATCCCCAAGATGCCAATACCCGGCTGAGTGTTGAACTGAAAGATGTTCGGGCCCAGCTTGCTGACTCCGTAAAGGAGAATAAGAGGCTTCGACGCTGCATTTTTAGTAAGTGCTTGAACGAACTTTTATAGAGTTTGGCGAAGAAAGCAGCTAACAGAGTTATATCTGTAGGTATGCTGACAGGTCGTCCCGTAGAGGAGATGCCGGGGTCTGCGGGTGATCTTCTGCCAGAGCTCTCACAACTGCACGAACAAGTTTGGCAGGTGATGCAGGGCATTTCCCAGGCCTTGTGGCCCTCCGCCTCCCTGCCAGGAGGCATGGGAGAGCTTGTAGAGATGCTCAAGGGAGTGCGGCGGCCAAGGTGCAAGGTGCAGCCTGGGCCATGGTAAAGACTCGATATACCAAGGTTGACCCGAACCACATGGCGGAGGTCAGACCTGTGGGGTCTGATGGGAAAGAGATACCCGTCAGTTTGATGTATGACCTGGTGAAATTAGCCGCAAAGTATTCCCAACAGGATTGTAGGCTAGACAACCTGTTGGATGGTATAGAAGAAGAATTTAGTCAGTCTAAGTGACTGTGTACTTCAAGTGACATATATTGTCCCTAGCCGGATTGTAAATCATTTGTCATGGCGGACCTTTTCGCTTCGACCTCCGGACCCGACAGTCCGGAGTGTATCCGAATACCCGCTCAGTTATGTAAAAACCGGGGTACACGTGGAAACCAGGCGTAGGGGTCATAAGTGCTTGAACAGACAAGTACCCAACTAGCTATGTTATATTACATGGATAGTAAGAAACAATTTCCAGGGAGAATAGTTCCGTTAAGGGTTCCTTTCCCTGGGTACGCATGCATTAATGGGCATGTCCGAACTACGAAAAGAGATGCAGGATATAAACATCTGGGGGCATTTATTGAAGTAAGTAAAAGTCATCTTTCGTTCACCGACCGAATATTCCCTTAAGAACGCTAGCTTTCGGCTTCACCCAGTCTGAGGTACACATCCGGCTGACCCGGCAGTAACAATCGCAGAGGTGCTCCCCTTATACCCTAGCTGAATTAACGGGAACGTAGGGCATAAACACAAGAGCCAAGCAACCCAGCTTGGCCAAAACTTAGGTCATATCGATGCATATAATGGCGAAGAAAAGATACATGTGGAAAAGTAACACATGTGTGGGGGGCATAGAGCCCGGAACATAGTTATATTAAGCTTCTGTATAAGAAGCCCGCAGGTATAATGAGCACGCCTAGCGCGTCAAGATTGTGAAGTCAAGACACATTTTAACCTTTTAAGGCCGTGAAGAAAAAGGGAAGAAAGAAAGAAAGAAAAGACAGAAAAGGATATATATATAAAAATTGACGGAGATAAGGAGACGAACATAGAGTCCAGCACTAGGCTTAGAACCTTCGGAGACTGGCTGCGTTCCATGGGTTTGGCTCGAGCAGATTGTCCGATGCATCCCGCAGACGGTACGCTCCACCGGTCAGAACTTTGTCGATAATGAAGGGACCTTCCCATTTGGGCTTGAGCTTGTCCTTTTTCTTCTCCGGTAGGCGTAGAACGAGTTCGCCAACGTTATAAGTTTTGGCCCGTACTTCTCTGCTTTGATACCGCCGAGCCTATTGCTGATAGAATGCGGAGTGGGGTTTTTCCACGTCATACTCCTTGAGGGAGTCCTGGATTAGGGGGTGTTCGGATAGCCGGACTATAGCCTTTGGCCGGACTCCTGGAGTATGAAGATACAAGATTGAAGACTTCGTCCCGTGTCCGGATGGGACTTCCCTTGGCGTGGAAGGCAAGCTTAGCGATACGGATATGTAGATTTTCTACCATTGTAACCGACTCTGTGTACCCCTAACCCTATTCGGTGCCTATATAAACCGGAGGGTTTTAGTCCGTAGGACGAACAACAATCATACCATAGGCTAGCTTCTAGGGTTTAGCCTCTCTGATCCCGTGGTAGATCTACTCTTGTACTACCCATATCATCAATATTAATCCAGCAGGAGTAGGGTTTTACCTCCATCGAGAGGGCCTGAACCTGGATAAAAACATCGTGTCCCTTGTCTCCTGTTACCATCCGCCTAGACGCACAGTTCGGGACCCCCTACTCGAGATCCGCCGATTTTGACACCGACATTGGTGCTTTCATTGAGAGTTCCTCTGTGTCGTCATCCTTAGGCCCGATGGCTCCTCCGATCATCAACGACGATGCGCTCCAGGGTGAGACTTTTCTCCCGGACATATCTTCGTGACTTTACTGCTGCGGCCAATTAAGCAGCCATCTAGAGCAGATTGAAAGCTACGCCCGCCACCAGTCAGATTTGAAAGTTTGAACTACACGGCCGACGTCCGTGGAAGCTTGATCTTCGACGGGTTCGAGCCACAGCCAAGCGCCGCCTTTATCCGGGAGGGCATGATCTAGCTCTGCCGCTTGAACGATGTCACGGAGGCCGCACCGGTGTTTGCTCGACCTTTAGCTCGAGCCGACTGCGTCGATCAAGGGCGGGTGGCTGGACACCGCCTCGGGGGCTGCGATCTCTACGGCGATTGAGCCGTACACCTACCCCGTCCTTTGTGAAGCTCGTGACTCCAAGGTGCCGGACTCCTCTCCGGACTCCGACCCTTCCGCGCCCCCGCCAATTGAATCCGATTGGGCGCCGATCATGGAATTCACTGCCACGGACATCTTTCAGCACTCGCCTTTTGGTGACATCCTGAATTCAGTAAAGTCTCTCTCTTTATCAGGAGAGCCTTGGCCGGATTATAGTCAGGAAGGTTGGGATGCGGACGACGGAGAAATTCAAAGCCCACCCACCACCCACTTTGTAGCCACTGTCGATGATTTAACCGACATGCTTGAAAGTGCGTTATATCGACTAGAGGGGGGGTGAATAGGCGATTTTTATGAATTCTTCACTGAGGAATTTGCCGGTGAGGAAATTCCTAAGCGAAGAACTACTTGCAGCGAATAAGTACTCAGAGTAAGCATAAGAGAATGCGGGCATGGTCATCATGATGAAATGAAGACAAACAAAGAGTACGAAAGCGTAAACACAGGATAGCACAAGATGAAGACAAACATCTGAAGAAATTGAACTGAGGAAATTGAGAAAGTCTTGATCAAAGTCTTCAAACACAGATATGAACAAACACTCAACACAATAATGAGGAAATGAAAGGGTTGAGGAAATAGAACCGATAAGGTTGGTGAAGACAATGATTTGGTAGACCAGTTCAACTGCTGTCTCGGTTGTACATCTGGTTGGGCGGTGAGTATTTAAACTCGAGGACACACAGTCCGGACACCCGATTCTTGAGCACGCAGCTCGGACACCAAGTCCTCACCGTATTCTCCTTGAACTAAGGTCACAGACCTCGTCCAATCACTCATGGTAAGTCTTGAGCGACTTCCAAACCTTCACAGACTTGGTCACTCGGCGATCCACAATTCCTCTTGGATGCTCTAGACCATGGCGCCTAACCGTCTGGAAGAAGCACAGTCTTCAAAGGTAACAAGCGTCGGATCCACGCAGATCAATCTCTTGATGATGCTCAATCACTTTGGGTTTGTAGGGGTTTGGTTTTGGGTTTTCCTCACTCGATGATTTTCGCTCAAAGTCCTCGGAGGATGGGTTGCTCTCAAATGACAAGTGTCAAGTTCTCTCGGGCAGCCAACCAGCTAGTGGTTGTAGGGGCGGCTATTTATAGCCTAGGGAGCAGCCCGACATGATAAGACATAAATGCCCTTCAATGATATGACCGTTAGGTGGATAAGATATTTTGGGACAGGTGGCGCGCCTGACGCAGCAACGATCGGAAATTTGAATCTCAAATTCCTCGGGGCTATCATGTTCCTCATTTGTAGGCAATCCGCCTTTGGCGAATTCCTAACTCCTCGGTCAGAACAAATTCCTCGTGACGGAAGAACTTCGTCTCATCCTTTGAAGAAATTGACTGAATCTGTATGAGATTTCAAAGGCTTCACTCGAAGGGATTGGTAGGTGTAGGATTTTGAGTTGAGCATCACATGGAAATTTTTCCTTAGTATTTCCTCGACCCCTTTTAACGATGACGGTGTTTCCTATGACTCAAGAAAGAGAAATGAAACTACGAAAACAAAAGTCTTCACGCTTCATGTTCCTCAAATGAATACCAAGTCTTCAAGGTCACACCAATTTCTTCACTTTCAAAGTCTTGAGAAAGTCTTTAGAATATCAAAGTCTTGATCGAAGAACTTCATTTTAGAATTCGACTTTCTCTGTAAATATCAAACTCCTCATAGACTTATAGACCTGTGTACACTTACAAAACGCATTAGTTCCTTAACCTATAAGTCTTCAATACACCAAAATCACTAAGGGGCACTAGATGCACTTACAATCTCCCCATTTTTGGTGATTGATGACAATATAGGTTAAGTTTTCAACGGGGATAAACATATGAAGTGTAAATACTGATATTGAGGAATTTGATTGCAAGATATAGAAGAACTCCCCCTGAAGATGTGCATAGTGAGGAATCATGGAGATCTCCCATTGTCGTCAGTTCTTCCGCACTGTAGACATGTGAAAGAACAGCCCAGGTGCGTTTGAAGGTTTCATGGAGGTAGTAGTGGTTTTTCTTCACTGCATTGTGTGTTGAGGTCATGTTGTGAAAATTGAACCAAGCGGCGCTTGGCCCATTTATGATTGCGATCAACCTTGATGAAGACCGAGGAGTAACTCATGATCAGTCATCACCACAGGTGCGATAGCTTGAGGACTTTGATTGTGAGAGGTATTTGCGGCGAGTCATGTGTGGCGAGTCATCATTGGTGGAGTAGGATGCTGCTTTAAACTGTCCATCAATGGACGAATGCCTTCATCGATCTGTGATAGCCTTGCCCTTGTCATCACTGAGGTAAATGTCCGTTTGAGGACTTTAATCGAGGCAAGTAGCTGCAGTGGTTCAGAGTGTTAGCTTTGTAATTGAGTGAAGACCTTGTCCTAATGAATCTCATTATCCAAAGCGCATAAGGCTTCATCTCAAATGGTGACATAGCAATGTTTGCGAGTCCTCATGAAGAAATCATGGAAGTTGGCCAGGAGCGCCATGAATGATGTTGAAAAGCATATTCTTCATGATGCCAACGACTTCTTCATCATTCGAGTCGTGGCCTTTGATAGGACTCATTGTCTTCGTCGAAATCCGATAGACAGTCCGAGGCACATACAATAATTCCTTGACGAGGAATTTGGTTCTTAGGGCCTGCCTTGGCTTCAAAGGCTTCATCAAGACTTGCATATAGTGATTTGAAAGTTCGGTTCATTGTAGATACAACGAGCACCATCAAGTGGAGGACGAGTGGTAGAGCACGAAGCAATTCAGATTCTTGGTGCCTTGTAGTGAGTATTTTCGGACATCGATCTAATACCCATGAGTTCACGTCTTGAGCGTCTCCGGTGATGTGCAGCGTTGCATAGAATTGAAGAATGAGTTCTTCATTCCAATCCACGAGATATCGGTGCAGAAATTCGAAGTCTGCATCGTGAAGAACACCGAGGACTGGCTCAAGCTGGCAGAGACTCCATGTCCACATGAGGAATATGAGCATGATCGAAGACTTTGTCTTTATTGAAAAGCACCGAGGAATAGAAATTGGCTTGGTGGCAGTCGAAACGCCTCTTCCTTATCGAGCAGAATCATATGGATTATGTAATCAAGAAGAATACGTGCTTCTTTGAAGAAGTCTTCACCTTGAACTTTTGCTTTGTTGAGAAGGGATCCTTTGGCTTTGGCGATGGAGTGTCGATGAGTTGCATCACGACCTCTGGAATCGCAATCTCAGGTTCTTGAGTGAGGAATTTCTTGTTCCTCAACAGTGCGATCGAGGATCAGCAGCAAGAGGTTCATCGATTCTAGTGGCTGGAATTTCTTCATGGACGAGATGAAGTGGGATGAGTTTCTTGAGCCCATTTGAACAGTTGGAGCAGGGGGTGGTATCTGTTGGATTGGGGTGAAGAGTGGAGAATTTGGATCTGACTTTCCCAAAGTCATCATTCATCACTGGCGTTGTGCTTCCAATATCCACATCTTCTTCAAGTTCCTCAACACCGGCCTCTTCACTGTGAACCGAGGCATAGGTGAGAAATGATTGGGGTTGAAGGATTGCTTCCACTTCAATTTCTTCATCAATCTGCTCTGTGAAGCAGCAGAATGATTTTCTTCATCGATCCGCTTGGGATCACATAATCTTCATCAAAAGGAACAAGGTCCTTTGATGGAATTGAGAAATGGAACAACATCAATTGGATTTTCAAAGGAGCTGGTCATTGGCTTCATTTTCTTCGCAGTCAAGAATTTGGCGCAGTGATGCTTTCCGTTTCTTCACGGCAGCTCGTTCGCAGCCTTGGTCTTCTTCACATCGAGGCGATGGAAGAATTGGAGTTGGTGTTGGCGCGGGAGGAGCTGAGGAATCTTGATGATTTTCCTCACGCAATCGATGCAGTTGCCTGACTTGTTCGATTTCTTGAGCGCACCACTAGTGGATGCCACGGCAATTTCTTCGGGCTGGAATGGGATCATCAGCCCTGAACTGCATTTTCTTCAGCAGCTGAACTTCATCAGTGGTCTTGGCATGTTCTTCGATTGGCTGAGCTGAGGCTCCACTGAGGAATTTCATGTTGCGTTGGGGCAGCAACATTTGTGAACTTCTTCGTAGGTTGTGAATCGACCTTTGCTCCTTGCCAATCAGCATAATAAGCATCAAGTTTTCTTTGAGGGCTTGGATTTCATTCTCGACCTTGAGAAGTTCCTCGGTGTCATTTTGACAACGTTTTCTTCGTGAACTTCTCCTTTACGTATTGAGCTTTCTTGATCTCTCTTGCCTTTTCAAACTTCCATTTCTCTTGGTGATGAAATGGGTCAACATATGACTTTGTCCGAGTCGATGAAAATCAGGCATAGGGGTGTTTGGATCCTTGTGCGAGATCAATATAATCGAGGATTTTCCTCGGATCCAACAGCGATGCACGATGTGCCTTTGGCTCTAGCCCCTTTCTTGGCGATCTCGATGATTTCCGCAAGTTCATCATCATCAGCCTCATCATCTTCGGTGGCTCTTGGAAGCAACCTGTTTCTTCTTAGGACTTGGCCGAGGACCTCGTCCGTTGTGGCCTTAGTCTTGGTGAGTCGGGCCAGATGAAGACTTTGGTGCAGCTGAGGAACTTGCTGAGACACCAGAGGCAATGGAGAAGCCTGCACTCCTTTGGCACGTGGCCAGATGCATAGGTGCTGAGGACTTTGTCGGAACTGCTGAGGATTTGGGAGGAGCTGCTGAGGACTTTGAAGGAGCTGAGGATTTTGGAGGAGCAGGGCCAGCATGAGGAATTGGCCGTGAGGGCAATGCTGAGGAACTTGGCCGTGAGGGCACTATTGGTGAAGCACTTGGCTTGTGAGCAGGCTTCTTTGCCATAGATTTTCTTGTCTTAACAAAGGCCTCAGGGGCAGCAACAGTAGCAGAGTCCTCATTGAATTTCCTCACTGCCTCATTGGCTCATCTTGCCAACTTGGCTTGGCGCTTGGCCCATTCTTCAGGAAAGTCCTCACCACGCTTGATCTTTGGTGGGTCGACTTCTTGGCGTGTGCCAATGGAGCTCTTGGGCATGGAGGATTGAGTGTGAATTTCTTCATGTACTTTGGAGTTACATATCTGTACTCCCTCCATTCCCGTGCCCATCTCCGTTCAATCCTTTGGATGCGCACCTTGCGCTGATTTTTGTTCTCTTTGCCGAACTCGGCTTCATCAGGTGTGCAATAATCAGCATATATTTCCTCAGGGATTTCAAACGCGGTCATGACCTCAGGCCTCTTTCCTCCTTTCGGTGGCTTCTTTCCTTCTGCCATATTCTTCAGCTGAGGAATTTGAACAAACGAATTCTCTGAAGAAGTATGCAACTTTTCTTCGAGGAACGCTGCAAATGAGTTAAGTTGATGAGAACCTAGTGATTCAGCAGCGGACATGAGTACCTGTGAACAGAGTATAGTTGCGAGGAATTTGGAGAGGTCATATCGTTCTCGAAGGTTTTCAAAAGAACAAGTTTTGAGGATTTTGACCAGATGAGCCTTGAAGAATTTCACTAAGCGTTCTTTGTCTTAGGTTCGAGTTATGTATGATCGAGGATCCACACAATTGAGGAATCTTGAAGAAAATGATTGCTTAGAGAGCGAATCAAGAGCATATAACTAGTGAGGTGTTTGTGTGTGAGGATTTGAAGAATAAAACACCTTTGAAGATTTGAAGTGTAAAATTTGGATCAACGAGGGTAGTAAAAGTAACTTTTATTTACCTAAATGAAGAACACGACGAACTGGGTGTTGTAGATGTGAAGCTCGTCATTCAGATCTTCCACGCCCTAACTTGGCGGAGGAAGACAGCTACGGCGGCGGCGGAGTGAGGATTTCCGCAGTCGGCGCGATCGTCGGCGACGAGGTCGAGGCAGCGAAGCTCTTCCTCACCGGCTGACGATGGAGTAAGCGGCGGTGCTAGGGTTTGAGGAGCTCGGCGAGAGAGAGAGAGAGGTCGGCGGAGTAAAAGAAGTGAGGATGGAGAGAGGGTATTTATAGAGGCGGTGAAAACTGTTCGCCCAAGATTTAGAGACGAGCGTGCCTGACCATTCTCCTTCTCACGACATGTGTCACCCACGCATATGTAGTGGAGATTGTCTGATCGTGGGTGAGTAAAATAATGCATCGTGGGATGCGGAACAGTTTGAGCGGCAAAACCGAAAATTTGGATAAGATCAGTTTTAAAGTTCCGTTCACAATTTCTTCAGTTGACAAGGACAAAGTGAAGATTTTGAACGAGTTTCAAATAGAACGCACATGAAGAATTTGTGAATAGATTGGGTTGAGTATAGCATAGAGGGGGAAGGGTCCGATCACATTCACTTAGCAGAAAAAGCGACTTGAAGAAATAGCCATAAGTGAATGCTGTAGAGGACATAAACCCATATATATATTGCCAATGAAGAAAAACGACGGAAACAGTGAAGATTTTGCAAAGTTGAAGAATTTGAAAACTGAAGAATTTCAAAACGAGGAAAAACTCAAATTGAAGATTTTCAACTTTGGTGGTGGCGTGACCCACCGTATAAGAATGATGATTTCAGACACCGCGTACAATTGTCGTAGGTTTCTGAGAATCAAATTCTTCATTAATTTCTTCACACTTAGAGTGTTATTCTTCATTGATTGAAGAAAAATGTTTCTTCATGTGTTGCACATCTAAGTCATCAATTTTGCATAAGTGTCAGGATGTGTGTCCTTTTCAAAGAACATTCGAAGATTCTAAGATATTTAGCTCACACCGCAACTTGCTAAATCTCTTCTCATCCAAGGGCTTAGTGAAGATATCGGCTAGCTGTTCTTCAGTCTTCACATGCTCGATGGAGATGTCGCCCTTCAACACATGATCCCGAAGAAAATGATGGCGAATTTGAATGTGCTTTGTCTTGAGTGCTGAACTGGGTTGTGAGCAATCTTGATGGCACTCTCATTGTCACGATGAGAGGCACATTCTTCACGTTGATGCCGTAGTCCTTGAGAGTTTGCTTCATCCACAGCAATTGAGCACAACACGAGCCAGCAGCAATGTATTCAGCTTCCGCAATGAGCGGTGATACGAGTTATGTTTCTTGAGGACCAACAGACCAAAGATCGTCCGAGGAAATGACAAGTACCAGATGTTGACTTGCGGTCCACACGATCACCAGCATAGTCAGAGTCAGAATATCCAATGAGATCAAAAGTAGAGCCCTTGGGGTACCATAATCCTAGTGTTGGTGTGTGAGCTAGATATCGAAGAATATGCTTCACAGCCTTATGGTGTGATTCCTTCGGTGTAGCTTGAAATCGGGCACACATGCAAACACTAAGCATTATATCTGGCCTAGATGCACATAAGTACAATAAAGAACCAATCATGGGCGGTATACCTTGTGATCAAGTCAATACCATTTTCATCGATTGCATAGATGGCCATTTGTGGGCATAGGAATTTTAGCGCCTTTGCAATCTTGCATGCCGAATTTCTTCAGGACATCTTTGAGGTATTTCTCCTGAGATATGAATATGCCATTGTGTTGTTGACGAATTTGAAGACCTAAGAAGAATTTCAACTCTCCCATCATAGACATTTGATATTCTTCACTCATCATATAGGCAAATTCATCACTATAACGTTGGTCAGTACAGCCAAAGATAATATCATCAACATATATTTGGCACACAAATAGTTCACCATCATATGATTTAGTAAAGAGAGTAGGGTCGAGTGAACCGGGTGTGAAGCCATTCTTCACGAAGAATTCCTTCAATGTATCATACCACGCCCGTGGGGCTTGTTTGAGACCATAGAGGGCCTTGTTGAGTCTGAAGACTTTGTCGGGATTCTTGGGATCTTCAAAACCAGTTCCCAGACATTGTTGAGCTCGAACTGATGTAATTCTTCTTGCATGGCCTGAATCCACTCAGGTTCCAGAAATGCTTCATCTACCTTAGTGGGCTCTGTGATAGAGACAAAAGCATAGTGCCCACAAAAGTTAGATAAATGTGAAGCTTTTGGCGTGTGAGAGGACTGGCGCTTCAATGTCATCGATGATCTTGTCAACTTGTACTTCTTTTTACGCGAGGATGAGCTGGTTGTCTTGAGGAATTTGATCATTTTCCTCGGCACCATTGTCTTCAACATTATCTTTAGGTGCATCAGCTCGGCGTTCTTCAGCGTCTTTGGAATGAATTCTTCAGAGATTCTTGATGAGGAATGACATCCTCAGTTGCCTTGAACTTGATAGATTCCTCAGGAGTTGGTTCATCTAACACAGAAGGTAGGTGCTCTCTTTGCGAGCCATTAGTTTCATCGAACCGCACATCTACAGTGTCAACAATCTTGTGAAGAGCGATGTTGAAGACTCTGTAGGTGTGCGAGTCCTTTCCATAACCAAGCATAAAACCTTCATGTGCTTTCGGTGCAAATTTAGAATTGTGATGAGGATCTCTAATCCAGCATTTAGCACCGAAGACTTTGAAATAACTCACATTGGGTTTCTTGTCAGTGAGGAGTTCATAGGCAGTCTTCTTGAAGAATTTGTGAAGATATACTCTGTTGATGATGTGGCACGCAGTATCAATTGCATCAATCCAAAACGACTAGGCGTTTTGTATTCATCAAGCATAGTGCGAGCCATCTCAACAAGAGTTACGTTCTTGCGCTCCACAACGCCATTCTTTGAGGAGTATAGGAGCAGATAACTCATGAGTAATACCAAGTTCATCAAGATAGGCATCAAGACCGGAATTCTTGAACTCAGTTCCATTGTCACTCCTGATGTGTTTGATCTTCACACCAAAGTTAGTTGAAGCCCTCGAGGAAAATCGTTTGAAGACTTCCTGCACTTGATTTTTGTAAGTAACAATGTGTACCCATGTGTAACGAGAGTAATCATCAACAATAACAAAGCCATATAGAGATGCATCATTAGTGACAGCTGAGTAATGATTAGGACCAAAGAGGTCCATGTGAAGCAATTCAAAGGGATGAGTAGTGGTCATGATAGTCTTATTGGATGCTTGGCCTTGGTCATTTTCCAGCTTCACAAGCTCCACACAAGTGATCCTTGAGGAATTTGACATTCTCAATGCCAATGACATGCTTCTTCTTTGCAAGCGTGTTCAAATTCCTCATGCCTGCGTGACCAAGTCGCCGATGCCATAGCCAGCCTACGAAGCTTTTGCAAGTAGACACACGGCTGGTTGTGGTCTGTAGAGAAATCAACAATATACAAGTCTCCTCTCCTAAAGCCTTGAAGACTTTGGAATTGTCGACTTCCATAATCACAACACAATGATACTTGCCAAAGATAACAACCATATCAAGATCACAAAGCATTGAGGCCGACATGAGGTTGTATCCTAAGGACTCAACAAGCATGACTTTGTCCATGTGTATGTCCTTAGAGATCGCAACCTTACCAAGACCCAATACGACTTTTGCCTTTGTCGGCAAAGATGATATGCTTGAGATGTGGCGGTGATAAGGGAGCATCCATCAATAGATTCTTGTCACCAGTCATGTGATTTGTACATCCACTATCGAGAACCCACTCGGTGGCTTTGGGTTGATCATCCTGCGAGATGAATTAGTACAACTTACGATCTCATATACTTCATCGGTGAAGAATATGATATCAAGTTCATCGAGATGAATTTCATCGGTCGGTATAACAGATAAGCGGTATGAGGGCGTGTGAAATGAAAGTTCATTTCATCATGATTAGCTGCGTCCTTCGAATTTTGTCGGGCCCCAACAAATTCTTGAGACGTTAAAAGCACGTCTCGAGACCTGACCCTCAGAAGAGGTTAGTTCTTTTTCTTCACCACCCACATCTGAAGGGGTGGCAAAGAGTTCATCACTCTGCGAGCACCATATGAGAATGGTGGCATAGAGGCCAATCCATTTCGTTTCACATAAGAGGGGTTAGGGTAAGCATATGAATAAGCAGAAATTCTTGAGGACTTATGAACATATTGGTTTGAAGAATAATGCACATATTCATAGCCCTTAGCTCTACCCTGCGAAACAGAGTTATTAGCACGATGATAATCATATGAGGACTTTGATCCTTTTGAGGAATTTGATCCACGTGAGGAATTTGGTCCGTATGAGGACTTGGATCCATATGAAGAATTTGGTCCATATGAAGAATTTGATCTGGGGTTCCTATTCTTCACAGGTGGTGTCATGAGGACATTCACCTGAAGACTTTCAAGGCACTTCTTGGGAACCCAGATTTTCTTCATAGGGAACCGTTCCTGCGATTAGTGCCAACATATCTAGCAAATACTTCACCATTCTGATTTTTGAACAGTTTATAGTTGGAGTCAAATGACTCATCGGAAGAATGAGGAGATTACATGTAAAGCCAGATAAGTTAGATGGATCAATGGAGGTCCCTTTGCAGCAACCCATGAGGTTTTGGGATCTTGCTCGGGCTTCAATATGTTCCATCAACATTGAGTTTCCTCTCAAAGGCAATACCCTCTTTCCTAGGGTTCTGTTGAGGATCTGCTTTTAAGCACATCACAAAGAGTCTGATGCCCTTTGAGGCTTTTGTACATGCCTGTCATATACAATTCCTTCAGCCCTGCATCGTCGGAGATACTAGCAATGTCCTCGGATGAGGAATTAGTGATAGAAGAGGCGGTGAAGAATTTGTAACAGTTGAAGCATTTGAACATTCGGTGAAGAATTAGCGATTCACGTTCAATGCACTTTAAGCATGGAGGAACAAATTCTTCACGAGAAGCGCTGATTTGTTGAGCAAGTAATGAATCGCGCTCCTTCGAAGATCTTCATAATTCACTCTTAGCTTCTCAAGATCTTGCTTTCTTTGAAGAAATTCATAAGAAAGTTTCTCATGATCGAGATAAGAGAGTGTTATGATGACCTTGAAGGCTGTCAAACCTAGGCTGAAGTCTCTGAAGATTTTCGATCGGGCTTTAGTGCGATCCATTTCTTCACCTAACATATCATCACTCTTATCTAGCATGTTTTGAACCTTTTCAAAAGCCCTTTGTTGTTTTACAACAATCTTAGCAAGTTTTGAGTAATCGGGCTTTAGATCTTCATCGATTCATTTTCACTAGATTCGGAGGAGGTATATTTGAGTACCTTGGCACCCTTTGCCATGAAGCAATAGGTGGGGCGTAGTCATCACTATCTTCATCAGCTTTGTTGGTGAGGTCATTTTCTTCAGAGTTGAAGATGGACTTGTTGACGAAAGCGATGGCGAGAAGCTAGACTCACCACACCAAATTCAGATTCTTCGATGCCTCCTCTTCCTCATGTTCCTCGATTCAGCTTGAGTCCATTTCCTTGCCAATGAATGCAGAGCCTTTTTGGAGCTGCTCTTCTTGTGAGAAGAAGGCTTTGAGGATTTTGATGATGAAGATTCCGATGATTTCTTCTTCTTCTTGGCGTCATCGAACTGTAATCCTTGTGTTTCTTCTTCTTTAATTCCTTTTCCCTGAGGACAATCTTGGATGTAGTGACCAGGTTTCTTGCATTTGTGACAAAGTCTTCTCTTATAGTCCTTTGGATGAGGAATCACTACTTCTTGAGGATTTTCCAAAGCGACCACGTCTTGAGAATTTCTGGAATTTCTTCACGAGCGATGCTAGCTCTGGCCTAATTCTTGAGGATCTCCAAGGCTACTACGAGTCTTCACACTCAGATTCGACACAGCCTTGGCCTTGAGGCACGTGTTTTTCCATAGCTAGAACCATAGAGATCTCTCTTTTGACAAGTCGGAACTCATGAGTATTTAGCCTCTCGAGGATATCAGCTGGATCAAGTGACTTGTAGTCAGCACGCTCTTGTATCATTAGTGCTAGAGTATCAAATGAGGAATCAAGCGATCTCAACAATTTCTTCACCACCTCATGGTCGGTGATGTCGATGGCGCCAAGTGCTTGAAGCTCATTTGAGATGTCGATGAAGCGATCGAAGGTTTGTTGAACATTTTCGTTGTCGAGTCTTTTGAAGCGGTTGAAGAGATTTGAAGAACATCAACTCGAGAGTCACGTTGAGTTGAGACTCCTTCATTTACTTTGGACAGCCTGTCCCGGATGAGTTTAGCGGTTTCAAAGCACTCACTCTTCCATATTGACCTTTGCTCGGATGGCCACATATGATATTCTTTGCTTGAGAATCGAGTTGCTTGAATCTCTTCACATCGGCAGCATTTAGAGAAGGTGTGGTGAGGAACACCATTTTCCACAACATACGAGAGATCGTTGTCAATTGCCTCAAGATGCATTAGCATCTTGTTCTTCGATAGGGGTAGTCCGTCCCATCAAAGGTAGGACACCTGCTGAGACCTTGATCATACTGCGGTCGACATAACTAAAACTCCGGTGGTTAAACCAAATCACACAGAACAAGGGAGTACCTTGCTCGATACCAATTGAAAGTCGTTATATCGACTAGAGGGGGTGAATAGGCGATTTTATGAATTCTTCATTGAGGAATTTGCGGTGAGGAAATTCCTAAGCGAAGAACTACTTGCAATGAATAAGTACTCAAAAGTAAGCATAAGAGAATGCGGACATGGTCATCATGATGAAATGAAGACAAACAAAAGAAGTCTGAAAAGCGTAAACACAGGATAGCACAAGATGAAGACAAACAATGAAGAAATTGGCGAGGAAATTGAGAAAGTCTTGATCAAAGTCTTCAAACACAGATATGAACAAACACTCAACACAATAATGAGGAAATGAAAGGGTTGAGGAAATAGAACCGATAAGGTTGGTGAAGACAATGATTTGGTAGACCAGTTCAACTGCTGTCTCAATTATACGTCTGGTTGGGCGGTGAGTATTTAAACTCGAGGACACACGAGTCCGGACACCCGATCGCTGAGCACGCAGCTCAGGACACCAAGTCCTCACCGTATTCTCCTTGAACTAAGGTCACACAGACCTCGTCCAATCACTCGTGGTAAGTCTTCAGGCGACTTCCAAACCTTCACAGACTTGGTCACTCGGCGATCCACAATTCCTCTTGGATGCTCTAGACCATGGCGCCTAACCGTCTGGAAGAAGCACATCTTCAAAGGTAACAAGCGTCGGATCCACGCAGGATCAATCTCTTCAGTGATGCTCAATCACTTTGGGTTTGTAGGGGTTTGGTTTTGGGTTTTCCTCACTCGATGATTTTCGCTCAAAGTCCTCGGAGGATGGGTTGCTCTCAAATGACAAGTGTCAAGTTCTCTCGGAGCAGCCAACCAGCTAGTGGTTGTAGGGGGCGGCTATTTATAGCCTAGGGAGCAGCCCGACATGATAAGACATAAATGCCCTTCAATGATATGACCGTTAGGTGGATAAGATATTTTGGGACAAGTGGCGCGCCTTTACAACAGCGGTCGGAAATTTGAATCTCAAATTCCTCGGGGCTATCATGTTCCTCCTTGTGTAGGCAATCCATGGAAATTCCTAACTCCTCGGTCGAACAAATTCCTCGTGACCGAAGAACTTCGTCTCGGTCTTTGAAGAAATTGGTGAACTGTATGAGATTTCAAAGGCTTCACTCGAAGGATTGGTAGGTGTAGGATTTTGAGTTGAGCATCACATGGAAATATTTCCTTAGTATTTCCTCGACCCCTTTAACGATCACGGTGTTTCCTATGACTCAAGAAAGAAAAATGAAACTACGAAAACAAAAGTCTTCACGCTTCATGTTCCTCAAATGAATACCAAGTCTTCAAGGTCACACCAATTTCTTCACTTTCAAAGTCTTGAGAAAGTCTTGAATATCAAAGTCTTGATCGAAGAACTTCATTTTTAATTCGACTTTCTCTGTAAATATCAAACTCCTCATAGACTTATAGACCTGTGTACACTTACAAAATGCATTAGTTCCTTAACCTATAAGTCTTCAATACACCAAAATCACTAAGGGGCACTAGATGCACATACAATGCTCGACTTTGACTCCGAAGACATCGACGGTATGGACGACGACGTAGTGGAGGAACACGAACCAACACCTATAGGGCACTGGAGAACCACCTCATCTCACGATGTATACATGGTGGACACACCTAAAGGAAGCGACGATGAGGAACAGCGGGACGCTTCTGAAGGATCATTCCCTCGGCAGTCAAAGCGGAGGCGTGGCGCGCTCAAAGTCCCGCCTCGACAAAGACAACATCCATACAGACCCAGCCATAGAGCTGGGCGAACGATGAACTGCGAACATGCTATCGAGCAACCGTCTGAATAGGACAATCTGGATAAACAACCCGTCCCGGCGAAGATAACATCCGGACGATCTCACGCCGGACAAATTCTTTGGGCGAAGAACCTCCACAAAGGCTCGTCGCCCTTTGCCGTAGCTGAAAAAGCGAAGCGGAAGCTCAAAACAGCGGAGGATGCACTCGAGAATCAGATGGAGCAAAGTACTCAACACCGCATGAAACCGTCTGACGATAGTCGCGAACGAAGAAACTACCGGCGAAAACTACTGCTGAATTTGATGAGGAGGCCGTGAGCCCCATGAATCAAAAACAAAAGTCCACCGGTCGGATGGGCGACCCTATGGAAAAGCAGAAGGCGGCAAGCGGCACGCACACAAAGCCCGACGCGATCCGCACAGGATTCACATCAAAAAGATGGCCAGTTAGATCTAACTACGGGCCAAAAGCAAGCTCTAGTAAAAATGCAACACATCAAGTATCCGAACATCACGGTACACCTAAATATAGGGGTGCCACACTATGTTTCACCGATGAGGTCTTTGGATTATGAATTTCGGTGATTCAAGCCCGTAAACATAGAGGCATCTGACGAACAACAGACCAGTGCGGATTGAGGATTACATCCTCCACATACACATGGCTAGAGGAGATGATCTCCACGACATAAAATACTTACCCCTCAAGCTCAAAGGGCCAGCCCGGCATTTGCTTAAAAGCCTTCCTGAAAACACCATTGGAAGTTGGGAGGAGCTCGAGGATGCTTTTCGGGCAAATTTTCAAGGGACCTATGTCCGACCTCCGGATGCCGACGATTTAAGTCACATAACTCAACAACCCGGAGAGTGAGCCCGGAAATTTTGGAACAGATTCCTTACTAAAAATAACCAAATAGTCGACTGTCCGGACACCGAAGCCTTAGCAGCTTTCAAACACAACGTCCGAGATGAATGGCTCCCCAGACACCTCGGCCAAGAAAAGCCAAGAACAATGGCTGCATTAATAAGCCTCATGACCCGCTTTTGCGCGGGAGAGGATAGCTGGCTGGCAAGATGCAACACCAGACAACCCAAGTACATCCGAAGTCGAGGATGAAGCGGAAACCACGGCGCAGCAAGGACGATTGTCGGACCAAGGAAACAGCCGAAGACCTGACGATCAACGCCCGGATTCAAAGCTCTCGCAGAATTATAAAAGCTGCCCTTAAGGATAACGAGACGAGCTATCTAGCAAACAAAATCTTGGACAAGATATGCCAAATCCATAGTACTCCCGGAAGCACGCAAACCATACCCACGAGATTGTTGGGTCTTCAAGCAGTCCGGCAAACTCAATACCGAACACAAGGGCTCAACACACCAGCGAGGCGATGGCGAACCCCAAAAGTAGAGCACCGGAAAACAAAAGAATTTCCACAAGAAATCAAAACAGTAAACTCACTTCACGTGACAAAAGGGAAAAATAGAGCAGCACCCATAGAAGTGCAGCGCCATCGGCCTATCCAGGAGGAGTCCATGCCATGGTTGTTAAAACCAATCACCTTCGACCATCGGGATTACTCTAGAAGTATCTGGAATGCACGTTGGACTGCCTTGATATTAGATCCGATAATTGGCGGACTCCAATTTTCACAAGTCCTAATGGACGGCGGCTGTGATCTAAACCTATTATATCAGGACACAATCTGCAAAATGGGGATAGACCCAGCCAAATTTCGCCATAGCAACACTTCCTTTCAAGGGGTAATGCCAGGCCCATATGCCTATTATGCGGGCTCTCTCTGCTAGAAGTTGTGTTAAGGCTCACCCGACAACTTCCGCCAGAAAAAAGTTAACCTTCCACCTCGCCCCATTTACAAGTAGCTATCAAGCACTATTGGGGCCTTGAAGCTTCGCCCGCTTTAACATAATACCGCATTATGCATCTCTTACACTTAAAATGCCGGTCCACAGCGGCATCATCTCGTTAAAAGGAAACATCGAGGGTTCCTCGAGCCGAAAAATCGTGCGGTTGCCTTGACAGCCACACAATAAACCGGCTTCATCAATAAAAGCACTTAGACAGGTCGTCCAGACCCCGGACATGGCTGGACGAGTCCGGCGTAAACGTACAAGGGGCTCCGCAACAAGAGACCATAAAGCTCAATTTTATTCATTTTCTGAATTGTACTTTGTTTATTTAATATAACGTACATTTTATACGACCTTTTCAACTAAGTTCCTCTCTTTTACGAGATGAACATCCGTGCTACACCCGTCCGAGGATCTGCAAAGCGGAACACTGCAGCAGAGCGTGCGGTAGGGACCCGTCGCAAGGATTTTTTCAGATTAAGACCACATGTAAACCTTTTCACTGTCTCTTGTTCATACACATCCCCGATTTCTTGCTATAACCGAGGAGGCTGGCCTTTTGGCATAGGCCACGTCGAGGATTCGTCGCGTACACGGACACGGGGGCTTATTACCGAGGGCAATTGTTGACCCGTTTTCATAAAGACCGAATACCTTAGGAGTGTTCGGCCTCTCGAGTTAGGCCTTATATGCATCAGCTCGAATCATGTCTTTGGTCAAATGTTGGGTTTGCGGCTCCTGTTTTGCTGCCTCACGTTCCGCTCTATCGGCTAATCACGGCACCGGAGAACTCTGCGATTGTGCCCCGGTTGGGCCGGAGAGCACCTCGATGAAAGCCGAGCAAACATTTGTCATGATATAGCGTGAGACTGGTCAACCACTCGATGACCTGCTGGAATCTTTAGAATTCCTCCACATTGTGAAGGTCGTTTCGGCCAGGCACATCTGGCGCCCCAAATTCGGGTGAGTGCGGTGCCCCTAGGGGCTATATAGTAGCCAAACTGTCGAACTCCTATGGCTAAGTGAAAGTGATAAAGCATTATAGTCTGGTTGCCTAGTTTGTTGCGCTATCACCTCCTTTGTAGGACCAAGACGTTGGATCAAGTGTGAAAAGGCGCTTTCTGTAAACACCCCCGCATTATATGCGTGGGGGCTGAAGCCAAAGACTGCCATCTTTCAGGTTATATACACATATACATTAACGGCCGCACAGGAGGTATTTTAATTCTTGAAGGCACAAGTATAAAAAGCTTTTATATTCCATCGAAACATTGTTTCACAATAATACATGTTATTCGAACATAATATCCTTCGAGCACTCCGTCTCTATTAAATGAGCGCCCTGCAGAACTTCCTGAAAATAGTGCTCAGAAGGTACTCGGCTTCCGTCCGGATATTGGGATGCAACATCGGTGGCCTTCATCTCCGCCCAGTATGTCTTGACACGGGCAAGAGCCATCCGCGCACCCTCTATGCATGCTGACCGCCACATTGGTTTGATATGCGGCACCGCACCAAGGAACTGATGCACCAAACAAAAATAACTCTTCGACTCAGGCCTTTTAGGCCACAAATGAGTCACGACATTCTTCATGGCAAGTCCAGAAAACCTATTCAGCTCCGCCCATTCGGCCAAACGATCGGTTAATGGAAGTGGACGCTCGGGATTACGGAACTGCGGCCAAAAAGCTCTTCCATCTCGTGATCCTTTTGATCTCCGAAGTGTTCGGCGCGTCCATGTCGCCGCCATCAGTCGGATAAGCATCCTCACTACTCCACAGCCGGTCCAGCCCAGCATATTTAGGATCTGTGAACTTCCTCCATGGCGAAAAGGGCTTTCGGCCGCGATATCTCCGGCTGGCGTAGCCCCTCCTTCATAGCTCTCATCGCGAGCGAAGCATCCTTAACCTCGGTGGTGGCCTTCTTGAGTCCTCTTGCTCCGCTCGCCCTTCTTTTTCAAGAAGCTCGCGGTGATCGGTAGCATTCTTCAACTTCACGGCCATCTCGGCCATTTCCTTCTTAACTTCGGGCGTGAGTAGCATGTTAAACTTTTAGCTCTTCGGCCGCCTTTAAGGCAGCAGCATCACTTTTTCTGGCCTGCTCCTTGGCTCGGGCAAGCTCCGCCCAAAGGTTCTCCATGGCAGCGGCACCATCTGCATCAAGCATACATGTTGTAAGGCATGGGCGTCAAGCTCCCTTACCAGGTGTCCGCGGAGAAACCGCATACCTTGTGACTCGTCAAGCCGCTTATTGACAAGCGCGATGTCGGCATCCGCCACATCAAGTTGCCGCTTTAGTTCAGCAAATTCATTAGTCCGGCTAGCCATCGGACGCTCCGCCACCTACATAGGAAGGGCGACATATTATAACCTAGGATTATGATCCTCGGCGCGCTGTCATTCTTGACAAACGCACCGAGTCTCAGGGGCTACTATCTACACAGGGTGCATCTTATATATGCGGAACCGTCAAAAGGTACATCATTACGTACCTCGAAACACAGTCGATAAACTTGGCGGCCTCGTACAACCCGCTTTCGCGGGCGAAATTTTTCAATCACCGTACCCATCAATGCGGTGATCCTCTGAGATAGATACTGCCCGAGCAGACCCTTCAACTCCTCCGACCGTGCACCGGGAGGTGCGGACTCGTCGATGGCCTTTTTGAAGGCGGACACGGAGGGCTGCAGGGGGCCCTCGACCGCCCTCCACCCCTGCGGATTCGGACAAACCCTCGCGATGACACCTCGGGGCGTCCTCCTCGCTAAGCTGATGCGGCGGGGAGGCATTTAGCTCTCCATCATCTTGGACGAAGATCCCACGAACTCTGAGCTCTGAGAAGGGCTGAGATCCGAACTACAAGGTAAAATTTCGGTCATCTTGAGAAATAAAACAGGGATGTCTCTTATTTAAAAAAACTCCTCTCTACTTAGGGCTCATTGGAGGCTGATCTCCTTGGGGAAATAATGCGGGTGGGGCATCTTGGTAGCGAGACCCTCTGGCGAAGATTTCTTCCTGCGCTTTGAGGCCTTGGTCTCCGGATCTTCAGAGGCGGTCCTCTTCTCCCCTCGGATGGAGGGATTCTCGATCCCTCCTTTATTGATAACCTCCTTCGCGGAGGCAGTAGCTCCCTTGTTCCCCCCCTTCGCCTTCTTCTAAAGGCGCAACCTCCAGCATCTTGGTTAACACGGGATCCGGCGTGGTCTCAGGGAGGGGGGCGGACACCTGATTAGTTTTGCTTTCGCTATCCACTCATGTTTAAAGGACAGCTCTTTTAAGGGCAAGTTTATGATAAACATACGGATAGCATGTCCGGATACGGGACTACTTACTTGAGCATCCGGGCGATTGCAGCTCAGACCTGCGTCCTCTGTCAAGTCCGGATACATTGCTTGTGATCCGAAGAGCAGTTTGTACATCTCCACGGGCGTTGCGCCCTTAAAATGTTGGAGAGCTCGTGGTCCCTCCGGATTGAACTCCCATGGGCGGAGGGGGCGACATTTGCAGGGCAGGATGCGACGAATCAGCATGACCTGCACTACTACGACCAGATTGATCTCTCTCTCTAGGAGATCCTCGCCGCTCTTGGCCACCTGCCGGAGTATCCAACATGCTCTAAGGCTGTGTGTTGGCATGGTATCCGCTGCCTTGTGAATTTTACATGGCCCATTGAGTCATCCTCAATACAATTCCATACATGTAGTGGGCTTTGGTTTCTTTGTAATTGGATCGGGTGGCGTCTGAGTACACCTTTTAGTTCGGATGGGGGTTTAATGAGGCGGAGGATCCCAGAATTTTGTTTGGGTATTCCAGCGCTTTCCATCGCATGACGATACTTACGTACTATGGCCGCCAAGTCAGCTAAGTGTGCTATGTCACGGCGACTTATGGCGTTGAGATTCCTTGTCCGTGCAATTTTGCAAAAGAATGAAATGCGTCTTCCTCGCAACAGTCCTTGACCTTGCTCATTCACGAGGAGAATCTGGCCCAATAGTGATGTACTATCTCTTGGGGCTCTTGTCTAATGTGGGAAAGATCACTTATGTCTGGGTGGGTGGGTAGATTTTGGTCCAAACCCTGACCCGATCTGAGACCCAGGGGCGGAGGAGTTTCCGAGCTTAGCAGTTCGGGCTCCGGGATGTTGCCCAATAGTTCTGGCCCGTTTTTTAATTCTAGGTTTGAAGCTTGGGCCATGTCCTCTCGTGGACGGGTATCCGGCTCGGAGAGCTCGGGAATCCAGACATAGTTTGTCCTCAAAATAGAGGAATAATCGCTACATTAATCCTCCACCACCGCTATCTGATGGGTGACCGGCAGAGAGTTAATCTCCCTTTGGTCGGGTTTAAGCCCGATCCGATCATAATCTGTAGCGACTCCCGGGCGGCGTCGATCCAGAGCTCGTTCAAGGAAGAGCTCTATTGGATCCATCTGCTCGGCGAATCTGAGCTAACGTGAAGGCTGTTTTGATGACCGAGAAGTCATCGTGGTAGCGGCAATGCCGAGCAGGCGGTCATGGCGAAGCCGCCTAGTCGGAGGTTTGGCCTACAGCCAGGCTCCCCGAGTAATGTTGTCCTTGACAACAAGGCGAGCCATCAAGCCTTATCGTGGACATAGTGGAACTCTCAATGAAAGCACCAATGTCGGTGTCAAAACCGGTGGATCTCGGGTAGGGGGTCCCGAACTGTGCATCTAAGGTGGATGGTAACAGGAGGCGGGGGGACACAATGTTTACCCAGGTTTGGGCCCTCTCGATGGAGGTAATAGCCTGCTTCCTGCTTGATTGATCTTGATGATATGAGTATTACAAGAGTTGATCTACCACGAGATCGTAGAGGCTAAAACCTAGAAGCTAGCCTATGATTATGATTCTTGTTGTCCTACGGACTAGACCCTCTGGTTTATATAGACACGGAGGGCTAGGGTTACAGTCGGTTACAAGGAGAGATCTACATATCAAATTGCCAAGCTTGTCTTCCACATAAGGAGAGTCCCATCTGGACACGGGGCGAAGTCTTCAATCTTGTATCTTCATAGTCCAACAGTCCGGCCAAAGTATATAGTCCGGCGGTCGAGACCCCTAATCCGGACTCCCTCATCCACCGTCGGCATCCTGGACTTGGCCTTGCAGGCCAGGCGTCGTGGGCGCTGGAGCTTTGAGTTGGCGCCCATGGCACTGAAGCCGCTCCTCCGAGAACCGTCGCCATCCGGTGCTCGGCATCAACAACCTCGAGCCCGGCGGCAAGCACCTCCTCGTCGAACACCTCTCCCTCGGCAGGCGCCACAGGCTCGGCCCTGGAAGGTGGATGAAAAGGTCGTCACCTAACTTCAGATATCTGTCGGAGCCAGAGGCAGCGAAGGAGGAAGGCTAGTCATCGACCACCTCCTCCTTGGCAGCGGACTTGCCGGCATCCCCGGCAGGCCCCTTGCCGGCCTCCTCGGAAGTAGCCTTACTGGGCTCCCCTGCAAGCCCCTTGGAGGCGCCCTCGGCAGCGCCCTTGGCGGCCTCCTCGGTGGCGATCTTCTCGGCCTCCGCCTCGGCGGCCTTGGCGACGTCCTCGATGACAGTGTCTATGTCCTCTGGGTCCGCCGAGGGGGATCTGGATACCGAGAAGGGGATGAGGCGAGGCCAAGACCAAGACCAGGTTTCAGAAAGAACAGAAAAAGAATAGGGACGGAAGGCGAGTGACTTACCCGTGCCGGGCTGGGAAGCAGAGGTCCCCTCCCGCCAACATTTGGCGCTGAGGTGAAGCCACCAGCACCGGGGTTCTCCTCCTCCTCCGTGTGCATGGGCTTGGTGCTTGGCGCCCTTGCCGGGGACGCCCCTCGGGAGGCGTGGTTGATGGGGGCGGCCTGTTGGGGGTAGCCCTCTGTGGCTCCTACTGCTGTTGTCCTCCTCCTGCAACCACGGCAAGGTCGGCACAAAGAGATCGTGCCCCCAACACACGTCGACGAGTGGTGAGTGGTGAACTTACGTTGGTGGCTGTGCCGGGGGCTGCTACCAGGCTGCTCAACACCACCGGTGTGTGCAAATCCTGCTGGGAGGCTGGCGCTCGCCGAAGCCATGGCCCTCTTCACCCTCTGGGCCAATGTCTCCGCATCCCTGCAAAGATGAAGAAGAATCAAATTAAGTGGCACGATCCTAGGAGACAGAGATGCCAGAAAGGGACAAGATACTTACTCGTCCTCCACCTCCTCCTCTGCTGCTTTCCTCTTCCTCCTTGGGCTGAGGAACCCGAAGTCAAACGTGACCTCCGCGTCGACTTCAGCCGGAGGAGGGGAGGAGGGCGGAGTCTAGACGCGCTTGGATGAAGAGGAGGTGGGTGCTTTCTCCTTCGCCACCGCGGCCTTCACCGATTTCTTCGTAGCCGCGGCCCTCGTTTAGCATGCGGAAGCCTCCTGAGCTTGCCGGGGCTGCACAATCCTGCCGGGCCGAACCGGCTCGCCAGAGGTGGCCCCCCGCAGGACTCGCCCTCTCCTCGTGGCCGGAGGGTCGTCAGCCTCGGCCTCCTCCGACAACGACTTGTCGACAAAATCTTCGACAAGAGGGGCCCCGGTGTCGGCGCTGCTGGCCTCCCCAGCGTACTCCGCCCACTGGGCAAGCTCCTTCTCCTCCACGGCCGCCGCGGCCTCGTCCTCTACACCGCCAGCACTGCTGGCTTGCCTAGCAAGCTCCGCCTCCACCGCCCTGGCGGTGATATAGTCCAGCTCTGCCTGAGTGGTGTCCTGGATAAGCAGCGACTCGTTGCGGACGTACACCTCCGCCAAGCCGTCAAAGAACTCCTGCACGTGCTCCTCCGGCGGCGGGGCCCAATTTTGGACGGGACCGTGCGCATTGCAGTCCGGCTTCATGGCGATGATGTCGGTCTGGCGCGAGTTGTTTCTCAGTGGGACCACCCCCGCTAGCAACCCAAACAAGGGCCTCTTGACGACCTTGCTGGCCTTCGCAGCCTTGCCGGACCTCTCGGCCCAGCCCTCACAGTTCACGTCAGGCTGAAAGATCCGGTGGCAGAAGTAAGCATGCCCCATCACCGTGAAGTTGTGATTGAGGCCGGGGTGAAGCCTCATGAAGTCAGCCGCGTTCCGGAAGAGCCAGGCCGGCCTCCCCTTGTTGTACAGAGGACCGATTCGGCGGCGGAGGAAATCCGCCCCAATTATCTCCAGGGTAAGCCCGGCAACGGTGAGGTGCTGGATCCTGGTGGTCGTGATCTCGAGCTTGTCATCCTGGGCGTTGACGTCGCCCCAGTCGTTCCTGCGGACTGGCGGCGCCTGGCGGACCCGGCAGGACACATGTGGATCGTCCTCCTCAATCCAGCACCATCGGCCCCGCCATTCTTCCCAGCTCTCCTACGGGCACCCTCAAGATGCGTCCTTTGGACCTTGGGATCCGGTGGCGTAGCGAAATATGCGCCTCCCTTACGGATGCGGGGTAAAAATAATGGCGAAAAGCGTCGTCTTGGGAGGAACTCCGGCGAAGCCCTCACAGAGGTGGGCGAACAGAGCCATGCACGCCACGGCGTTTGGAGTAAAAACCAGAAGGTGGAAGCCAAATGTGTGCATGATATCGTTGAAGAAATTGGAGAAAGGGGAGCAAAGGCCGCAAGAAAAGTAATCGACAAAGAACGGGTACCGATTCGGGGCGGCCTCGGCGCAATTGGCGGGGATGACACGCGTGGCTAGATGCCCCGTCGTCTCCCCCCCACCCCCCCGTCTTGCACCCCCATAGGGGCTTGAAGCAGTCCCGGAGCTCGAACACATCGACCATCGAGGGGAAGTAGGCGAGCTGCGTCCGCCGCGCCGCCAACTTGCTCTCCGGCGGTTCGCTCGTCCCGGTGTCCTTGGCCAGTCCCTTGCCTCTGCTGGTCTTGGGTGGCATGGAGGCTGTGGGGAGTAAGGGACAGAAGACAGGGAAGACACAGTGGCGGTGAGCAAAGGTGAAAGCTTGGGAAGGAAGGAGAAGGGGACGGCGGTTCCGAGATTGAGGAAGATGCAGGGGTAAATGAGCAGCGCGCCGGCAGTTATTCATTTTTACGGGGAAGGCGGGGGCCGCCTATTTTCCCATTAACTGCGATGTGATGCATGCGTGCGGGAAGCGCCCCATGCATGACCCCCACGTCATGCACGACTCTCCACGTCGAGTGTTCAACGCGGGTCGTGGTGAAGCACAGCAGACGAAAAATTACTGCGGTAAAATACCGCCCCGACTGCCCGCACACCGTTTTGGGCTTGGCCCAATAACGTGTCGCGCTTATATGTGGCCCAGGCCCGGGGCTCCTATCGGTGTACAAAAGTAGGGGCACTCCCTTTTACCCCTTTACTTGTGCACGGACAGTTGGAGCCGCGCCCACAGCCACACTAAGCAGATAGAGGAGGGAAGCCGGAGAGAAGCCAAAGCACAAGTCAAACCGAGGCAACGCCAAGACCAGAGGCACAAAAAGCAGAGGGGCGAGGTGGACTCCCCCGGCAAGGCCTTGCCGGGGCGGCCTCTACGGCCCCGGCAAGAGCCTTGCCCGGGCAACTTGCCCAACACCAACTGAGCGAGCCACCCCTACGCCCACGGGTTCCAACCCAACCAACTACATTGGGACAGGGCTCCGGAGACACCTCAAGGTGGCATGCAGATCTTCAACACCATAAATATGTGAGATCAGATGAGGATCAGAAGACGGCAACCCCCGGCGGGATCCCAGCCAAGGGAATCCAAAAGACCCCCGGCAAGCGCCTTGTCGGGGACGACTGCAACGTCACGGCAAGACCCTTGCCGGGCCCCCGGCAAGACCCTTGCCGAAGGCATCAGCAGGGCCACAGCCAGGCCAGCACCAGACAAGACTCCACCGTCGTTCCCAAGCAGCTGCTTCCTTAACCAGCTGGGCAGTCACCTGCGTGGCGACGGGCGGCCTCTACACCGACTAGGTAAGCACCTGCGTGGTGGCATGCAGATCTTCATGAAGGCTCCACCATCGTGCCACCTCAGCATCTTGCCTGCCTACATGGCACTGAACGCTTCGCTGGCCCGGGAGCGTGTCGATGCAAGGCGGGGCGGCGATGGATGGGACGCGCCTTGTTCCCGTCCCCGATAAAGCTAATGGACACCTAAGTAGCGCATTTAATGCGCTTTGTCCTGTAAAATCGGGCGATAAGCACGCGCACTGCAGACCTTTCGATCTCCTGTGTGCCACTGTGGCGACCCCTTTTGCCTATAAATGAGGCCCCAGGAGACCAGGAGAGGGATTCGGCTTTTTGGAACTATGCAGCCACCGTAGCTAGTTCAAGAGTTCAAGAACACTCAATACATCCACCAAAGCAGGACTAGGGTTTTAAGCATCCTCGCGGCCCGAACCTGGGTAAACGATCCGTGTGCTAGCTCCTAAACGCGCTCTTCTGACGACCCTGTGCCCGCTGACCGTAGAAGGGATCCCAGTGATCCCATAGGTGTCGTTCTCACCGACATCTTTGGCGTGCCAGGTAGGGGGCGCAGTGGTGAGAATCTGGTTTAGCAACCAGCTTAGCAGTTCCTCGTGGCCATGGTTTCGAAGGAAGAAGACGGCCAAGAGGATGGCTCCGCCTACAAGCACGAAGGGCACCAGTACGGCGCCAGGAAAGCTAAGTCATGCCGGACTTTAAATATTTCCTTTTTATATGAGGTTATTCCCCTCGGAGATCTCATTCTTTGTATGGAAAACCTGTATGCAAAGGGGCCCTCTCGCGATTGGCAACGCCTTTGTTCTGTTTCGAGTCCGCTCAACAGCTCAAGCGGCCGCATCGAGAGTGGCGGGGTAGCCTTCCGCAACTGGCAATGCTCTCGATTTTGACTCGAGTCAAGTGTAACGCCCATGATGCGGCTATATCTCTCACGTGTCGAGGCACGACTTAGAGGCATAACCGCATTGTAGGTTTTGTCGCAAGAAGGGTCATCTTCACACAATCCCATGTACTGAACAAGAATGGGATAAAGAGGGTTGGCTTACAATCGCCACTTCACACAATACTTAAATAAATCATACATCATTCAAAATACACACATAGACTGACTACGGTCAAAACCAAATGAAAAGAAGATAACCCCAAATGCTAGATCCCCGATCATCCCAACTAGGCTCCACTACTGATCATCAGGAAACGAAACATAGATACGACCAAGGTCCTCATCGAATTCCCACTTGAGTTCGGTTGCGTCACCTGCACTGGTATCGTCGGCACCTGCAACTGTTTTGGTAGAATCTGTGAGTGACGAGTACTCAGCAATCTCACACCCACGAGATCAAGACCATTTAAGCTTATGGGTAGGAAAAGGGGTAATGAGGTGGAGCTGCAGCAAGCACTATGCAAATATGGTGGCTAACATACGCAGATAAGAGCGAGAAGAGAAGCAATGCAACGGCCGAGAAGCTAGAAGTGATCAAGAAGTGATCCTGAAACTACTTACGTTCATACATAACCCAAAACGTGTTCACTTCCCGGACTCCGCCAAAAAGAGACCGTCACGGATACACACGTGGTTGATGTATTTTAATTAAGTCAAGTGTCAAGTTCTCCACAACCGGACATTAACAAATTCCCATCTGCCACATAACCGCGGGCACGGCTCTCGAAAGTTTATACCTTGCAGGGGTGTCCCAACTTAGCCCATCACAATCTCTCACGGTCAACGAAGGATATTCCTTCTCTCGGGAAGACCCTATCAGTCTCGGAATCCCGGTTACAAGACATTTCGACAATGGTAAAACAAGACCAGCAAAGCTGCCCGATGTGCCAAAAAATCCCGATAGGAGTCGCACGTATCTCGTTCTCAGGGAACACCGGATGGGCAAGACGTCGGGTTGGCATAGACCCTGGTTGCCCAAGGGGCGCCGTACATCGCCCAGGTTGGACCAGCACTCGAAGGAGCACTGGCCCGGGGGTTAAAATAAAGATGACCCTCGGGCTCGCGAAACCCAAGGGAAGAAGGCTTAGGTATGCAAATGTAAAACCAAGGTTGGGCCTTACTGGAGGAGTTTTATTCAAAGCGAACTGTCAAGGGGGTCCCATAAATCCCCAACCGCGTAAGGAATGCAAAATCAAGGAACATAACGCCGGTATGAAACTAGGGCGGCAAGAGTAGAACAAAACACCAGGCGTAAGGCCAAGCCTTCCACCCTTTACCAAGTATATAGACGCATTAATTAATTAAGAGATATTTTGATATCCCAAAATATCCATGTTCCAACATGGAACCAACTTCATCTTCACCTGCAACTAGCAACGCTATAAGAAGGGATGAGCAAAGGCGGTAACTTAGCCAAACAATGGTTTGCTAGGAAAGGATGGTTAGAGGCTTGACATGGCAATATGGGAGGCATGATATAGCAAGTGGTAGGTAGCGCGGCATAGCAATAGAGCGAAGAACTAGCAAGCAAAGATAGAAGTGATTTCGAGGGTATGGTCATCTTGCCTGAGATCCCGCTAGGAAGAAGAACGAGTCCATGAAGAAGACAAACGGACGTAGTTGAACGAATCCTCACAAACGCAACATAACCGGAACTAACAAGAAGAAGCATCACCGGAAAGAAACAAACATCATGGTAAACACACAAGCATAAATATGGCATGATGCACAACCAAGGATGATGCATGTCCGGTTTAAAGATGCATGGGATGGCAAAGTGCAACAAACAATACTACAAGTTAAGTGGAGCTCAATATGTAACGAGTTGCATATTGACGAAACACCACACGATTATCTAGTTCTCTCTCGATTATGTACCCAACAATATTAATTGTTGATTAACATGGCAAGAGGTGAGGCATAAGTAAACTAACTATTTAGGCAAGTTTAAATGAGGCCGGAAATAACAAACAACAAGTCCGGTAAATCCTCATGTGCATATTTTAGATTTGGTACCATTCTGCCTAAAACCATATTTTAAAGTTGTTAAACATCAAAATAAAGTGAACCAAGTTATTCTATGCATTTTCCACCCCATTTACATATAAAGTTTATTTAAAATGGATCTACGGTTATTTAGTTATGAAATAAAGCATTTTAGCATGGCATTTATGCAAATTTAAACAAACAGCAATTTAAACATTTTAAACAAGGATGAAAGTTGAATATTATGAAACTAGATGAAACTCTAAGCAATTTACATATGAAGTTTGTTTAATTTGGATGCACGGTTTGTGATGTTAAATGCATGATGTTTGAGGGTTTTCTGTAAAACTGCAGTTTTCTGGAAAATTAGCAAAAACTTTCTGCGGGAAAAAAATGTGACTCGGGCCGAATCAGGCTGGCCCAACATGCATAGGAGAGGGGCGAGTGCTGCTCACCATGGGCCATGGCCAAGTCGGTGGAGAGTTAGGTCGGGCCTTGGCGAGGCAAGATGCGGGCAACATGGTTCTCGTCCACGCTGGTGCTGGAACAGGTCAACGATGGTGTGGCGCTGGTCTCCTCGTTCGTGAAGCTGGGGATGCAGGGGTCGATGGCTGCGGCCGGACTTGGCAATGCAGACGGCGTGGAGGCGAACGGATCCGGGCGGAGCCTCGCCGAAATGAAGCAGGAGGGGCGGCGTGGTACTTGAGGCACAGGGGCGAGGCGAGCTCGAGCAGATCTGGCGGGTGGCGCTGCTCGGAGGTCACCGGACGAAGCAGGACGACGCGGCGGCGCCATGGAGCTTGGGTGAGCTCCTGCTCGTTCGTGGGAAGGAGAGGGGGCCACCGTGAGAGAGAGAGAGAGAGAGGGGAAAACAGGAGGAGGAGAGGTCGCGAGGTTGGCCTGGACCTTGGGACGACGGCTGCGGCTTGTCGATCGGTGCAGGGTGAAGCAGAGGAGGCAGGAGGCGGGTCACGGCAGGCCAAGGCGGGGCACTCTTGCGGGGAAGATGGCCGGCGCGGGCTCTCAGGCATGGGGAGGCGACGAGGGAACCGATTGGGAGGTGCAGGCAAGGTGAGGTCGGCCTGGGGTAAATGAGCAGCTCGCCCGCAGTTATTCCTTTTTACGGGGAAGGCGCGGGACGCCTCTTTTCCCATTAACTGCGATGTGACGCATGCGTGCGGGAACCACCCCACGCATAACCCCCACGTCACGCATGACCCTCCACGTCACGCGTTCAACGCGGGTCGTGGGGAAGCACAGCGGACGAAAAATCACTTCGGTAAAGTCCCGCCCTGACTTCCCGTGCACCATTTTGGGCCTGGCCCAACAATGTGTCGCACTTATGTGTGGCCCAGGCCCGGGGGCTCCTGTCGGTGTAAAAAACTAGGGGCACTCCTTTTTACCCCTTTACTTGTGCACGGACAGTCGGAGCCGCGCCCACAGCCACACTAAGCGAGGCGAAGGAGGAAGCGGAGAAAGCCAAAGCACAAGCCAAACCGAGGCAACGCCAAGACCAGAGGCACTGAAGCGAGGGGCGGGTGGAATCCCCAGTAAGGCCCTTGTCAGGGCAGCCTCATGACCCGGCAAGAACCTGCTTGGGCAACTTGCCCAACACCAACAGCGCGAGCCACACCTGAGCCCACGGGTTCCAACCCAACCAACTACATTGGGACCAGGGCTCGGGAGGCACCTTCGTGGTGGCATGCAGATCTTTGTCAAGACCATAAATATGTGAGATCAGATGAGGATCAGAAGGCGGCGACCCTCGGTGGGATCCCAGCCAAGGGAATCCACAAGACCCCCGGCAAGCACCTTGCCGGGGACGACTGCAACGCCACGGCAAGACCCTTGTCGGGCCCCCGGCAAGACCCTTGACTAAGGCATCAGCAGGGCCACAGCCAGGCCCGCACCAGCCAAGACTCCACCACCGTTCCCAAGCAGCTGCTAGCTCAACCAGCTGGGCAGGCAACTGTGTGGCGACGGGCAGCCTCTACGCCGACTCTGCAAGCACCTGCATGGCGGCATGCAGATCTTCGTGAAGGCTCCACCACCACGCTACCTCAGCAGCCTGCCTTCCTACATGGCACCGCAAGCTTCGCTGGCCGGGGCACATGTCGATGCGAGGCGGGGCGGCAACGGACGGGACGGGCCTTGTTCCCGTCCCCGATAAATCTAATGGACACCTAAGTAGCGCATTTATTGCGCGTTTTCCTGTAATGCCGGGCGATAAGCTCGCGCACTGTAGACCTTTCCACCTCTTGTGTGCCACTGTGGTGATCCCTTTTGCCTATAAAAGGAGGCCCGAGGCGACCAGGAGAGGGATTCGGCTTTTTGGAACTATGCAGCCACCGCAGCTAGTTCGAGAGCTCAAGAACACTCAATACATCCACCAAAGCAGGACTAGGGTTTTACGCATGCTCGCGGCACAAACCTGGGTATACGATCCATGTGCTAGCTCCTAAACTTGCTCTTCTCACGACCCTGCGCCCGCTGACCGTAGAAGGGATCCCAGTGATCCCATAGGTGTCGTTCTCACCAACACTCGGTGGGACCCATTCTCTCATCTCGGTGAGACCAAAACGTTATGAAAGGGAAACAGAGAGTTTTAATTGCAAACTCGATGGGACCGATTGCTCATCTCGGTTGGACCGAAACGTTACAAAGGAAACAGAGAGTTTGCAATCCCATCTCGGTGAAACCGAGATCCCTATCGGTAAGACCGAAGTGACTAGGGTTTTGTGGCAGTGGCTATGTCAACTGAACTCGGTGGCGCCAGATAGAAGCTTTCAGTGGGGCCAAGTTTGACTTTTGGTTTGGGACATATGTGGATATGAGAAAGTGGTTGAGGGTTTTTGGAGCATATAACTAAGCATTTTGAGCAAGTAACCCATTAAGCAACAACTCATCCCCTTTTAATAGTATTGGCTTTTCCTATGGACTCAATGTGATCTTGGATCCCTAAAAGTAAAATGTAGAGTCTTGAGCTTTGGAGATTGAGCCAATCTTTTGTCCTTAGCATTTTGAGGGGTCCACATTTCTAATCCATGCCATGCCAATCATTGAGCCTTCCTGAAATATTTATCCTGAAATAGCGTTAGCTAATTGAGCTATATGTTGTTAGGAATTACCAAAACCACCCAGGGATAGTTGCACTTTCAATCTCCCCCTTTTTTGGTAATTGATGACAACATATAGATCAACGCTTCAACAAATGATCATAAGATTTAAATACATCGTAGCTTTGAGAAGTATGTGATAAGCAAGAGCTCCCCCTAAATTTGTGCGTTATTTAATATTTGCTTTTGAATGCAAATACACAATCGATTAGGATCATGGGTCACTCTTCCATGTCACATACATCTTGGTGGAGTGCTCAAAATGATGAAAATTAAAAGCATGCACTCATCACCAAGCAAAGTGAATGATCATATAAGAGATATAAGAGATAATATCATCCAGTCAAGCATTAAAGTAGAATATGATCAAACACATTATCAAACAAGTATCTCACACAGACATAGAGTATCAACCAAGCACACAAAAAGTTCAACCAAAAGCAAGAGATACAAAGAAGAAAAACACTCTCTCTCGAAGCCTATGATCTATACACTTCTCCCCCTTTGGCAACAAGTTACCAAAAAATTCGAAAATGCATAGTGCTATGTGTCTCTCAGGCTTGGTCTTCGGGAGGTGGTGTAGAGAGAACTCCAAGGACGAAGGCATCTGTTGATGTAGTTGGAGCTGGTGGAGTGGCTACTGGAGGTGGCACTGAAGTTGTAGCTGCTGGTGTTGACGATGTAGCTCTAGTATCTGATACTGGCACTGCAGCAGACCTCTGTCCTCTAGGCACTCGCTGAAAAGCATCAGTAGTTGCCTTCCCTTTCCTCTCTTCTGCTTCCGCCTAGAGGTGCTCAACTGCTGTTGGTATCTTAGTAACCTTTAGATCAAGATCATAAAATTTTGTCTCTATGATCCTCTCCAAGCTCTCCTGATTTTGAGTCAGAGTGGCCAAGCCCTTCTCAATCCTCAAAGTACATTGGATCAGATATGCAAGCTGATCTTGCTTGCTCTTCAGGAAAACTTGAGATGCTTCCTCAACACTTGGCATCTTGGCAGCTTTCTCTGCCTTAGCTTTAGCTCTCTTCTCTTGTGCTTGAGCTGATGATGGTTCATCCTCATTCATCACAACCTTGTTGTCTTCAAATTCAGGATATAGAGGTAGATGCTCCTTGTCCAACAAGTATGTTCCTGTGCCCATCTTAGCATTGTGAGCTCCTGAATATGTGGAGCATACCCACAACTTCTCTTTGGTCAGCAGCTGTCCTTTTGATTGTCTCTACAATCAGACTCATGGCTGTAAACTTTTGAGGAGAATCAAAGATTTGCAACAGGTTGATGAAATGACCTTTGATCATCCTGTGATCTCCTGACTTGGGTAGCAAAGTGTGCCTTAGGCTGGTGTTGATGGTAGGCAGACCAGACAACAGATAGTGTACAGATCTAAGCTTGTGTATCTCCAAAGCTTTATCGGGGATCTCTTTGTACATGTTTGCCATTGAGTTATGGTGTTCTTCTTCTTTGCATACACATCCAAGTCATGCTCATGTTCTTCTAGAGCATTGATCAATTCAGCCCATTCTTCAATAGTAGATTGGTACCTTGTACCTTCAGACATCCATACTATCTTCCCATTTGGATAGAAGTGAGCAGTGGAATAAAACTGCATGATAAGCTCATCATTCCATTTTGTGAGCTTCTGCCCAACAAACTTATCAACTCCACATGCTTTGAAGCTGTCATATACTCCTGGGAAGTGGTGTTCTTTCTCCTTGATGTAATCCCAATCAACCCATATCATGTCACAAACTATTGGCTTCTTGTCAAGCAAAATAGTCTCATAGAAGTCTTGTTGTTCTTTTGTATGAAACCTGTAATCAACTGCAGTCCTGCTCCTCACAGCATAGGGATCAGACTGTCTCCACAATCTCAGTCCAGCATCTTTTATAATGAGCATGTCCTCAGCCACTAGATGAGCATTATTGTAGTCTGGAATCTTGGGTTTCAGTTTCCTTAAAACAAGGGATTCATCATCCTCTTCTTCAGCCCGAGGCACTATGGCATTGTTCTTCTGCTAGCAGGAATGTTCCTGGTGTTTCTCTTGGGCTTTAGGGGTTTCTGAGCTTGAGCTTTGGGAGTAGACTTGGGCTTCGATGGAGCAGCCCCTGACTTGACAGCATCTCCCATAAGCTGCTGAGCTTTGGGTGCTGGTGCAGCATCCTCTTCCTCTTCCTTTGAATCTCTTACCATAGTTGATTTTCCAAGAACTTTTGCAGTTGTGGTCCTTGCCCTATTCTTTTTCTTGTCATCTCCTGCTGCTTCACCATCAATTGATTCTATGGTGAATTTCATGGTTTCTCCTGTTGGAACTTTCCTTGGCTTTGACATTGGGACTCTTCTGGCAAGTGCCTTCTTGTTCAAGCCTGGCTTGGTTGCAGTAGTTGTGCCATACTCCTTCTTCAGCAGTTTCTTCCTTGAGGTGGCCTCATCCTCAACAGCCACATCGTCCTCATCCTCGGAGTCTGAGGTTCTCTTCTTCCTTGCACTAGTGACTGCCTTGGGCAAGTTACTAGGTGTGCTCCTGCTGCCCTCATCATAGCTACTTTAGGGATCAGAACCCTCTCTCAATTGCACTTGTTCCTCAGATTTGTTCTGACTGTCACTTGGGTCAAACATCTTGGCAAACACACTGATAGCAGACCCTGTGAATAGATGTATGTCGGATTCCGGGTTCTGGCAGACCCTTGAGGTTCGAACACTGGGGTGCGCGCGGAGATCTCGCCCTCTACCTACCTGCACCCCGCCGCCTCGCCTGGATCTAAGCTACGAAAGGAAAAACACAAGAGACGCAAGGATTATACTAGTTCGGGCCACCATAGTGGTGTAATACCCTACTCTAGTTTGTGGTGTGGTGGATTGCCTCTTGGGCTGATGGTGATGAACAATACAAGGAAGAACAGCCTCGTGAGGGTCTGTTCTTGGCTGGTGCGATGAACTGCTAGGGGGAGTTCAGTCGCTCTCTCTCTCTCTCTCTCTCTGCTGATTCCAGATGCCTCTGGCTACCGATTAGATTGGCCTACTATGGTGGCTAGCTCTACTTATATAGGCAGAGGCCCTGGGCCTCTTCCCAAATATAGAGGGGGAAGGGCGCCAACAATTGGCCATTTTGAAGGGAACATCTGGTACACTTATCTGACTAAAGTTGGTCCTCGCTTTGTCAAAGGCTCACGGTGGTGGCCTTGACTTGGGCTCCACAATGACTTCCTCCTGCCATTGGCTGGTCTTTGTCTTGTTGCACGAAATGGGCGCCTTTGCTTGATGCTCTCGCTGCGCTTACTCCCTTTGCACCAAAGAGGAAAGGAGGACCTTTGCTGGCTGGCGCCCTTGGCGCCCTTGGTAAATCACGGCTTGCGTCATGGGCACCTCGTGAGTACCCGCCTTGATCTCTCGCCTCCTCGCGAGCCAGCTGATGAGGCCGTGCTGAGAAGCTCACTCGTCGTGCGCCTCATGAGGCTTGCCCCTCGCGAGGTCTTGAGCTTGTGTTGATGAAGATGGGCGTGATGGGCCCCCTTTGAAACCACGCCGCAGCCGCGGGCGAGCAAGTGTAGGTACCCCGTTCCCGAGCGCCGGCAGTAGCCCGGGCCCAAAGCGTGCTGGACTTAGCTGCGTGAAGCGGCGAAGGGCAAGTCTTGACGCCCGAGCCCTAACAGCCTGCGGCCTTGGGCGTCGCGTGGCGGTTGATTGGACGTGGGCGGCCCTGTTCCCCCATGATGCCTCGGCGACTGCACGAATTGACAAGTCCCTGCATGCAAAGCGGGTCATGATTACCTGCGATCGTGGAGGTCGGTGGTTGGCCTTCCCCGGCTATAAGTACGGGACGGCGCATGCCCTTCTAGTCCACCTCCTCTTGCTTCTTCTTCTTCATGGCTCCGCCGAAGAGGTTCTCGGCCGTGGAGAAGGGGAAGGCTCGCCAGGTGGAGCCTGACTCTCCCCCGCCCAAGCGCGGTCGAGGCCGTCCTCGCAAACACCTGTGACTCCATGGTGGCTCCTCATGATCGTGGGGTGATCTCCCGCTGCAGTGGCGGGAGGCAGGCCGCTCTTTGGGCGCGGCTCTGCCGCCGCGATCCCCTAGGCCGCGCTTCCACTCGGCAGAGGTGCTGCCGGAGTTCGTTGTGTGGTTAGCGGAGCCGACCGGCACCCGGCTCCAGCTTCCTCGCTTCCTCCTAGGTGAACTTCCGGCTGGTGCCTCGGGTGGCCTCTGGCTTCAGGCGGATGGTTGCTGCAGCCGGGCCTCCTGGGCTTCGCTGGAGGTCTCTGCAGCCGGAGCCTGCCCACGACCATGACTAGCAAAATTTTGCCAGCGTCGTGTGATCTGAGCGGCGGTGCACCCTGCACTTCAAGTTCGACGGCGATGCCACCCTCTACTTGAGGGTGTTCGGGGAAGATGGTCGCCGCGCTAGGTGCTGCCCTGAGAACGACGACCGCGGCCACGGGTCTAGCCCCAGCGACGATGAAGACGACAGCGCGTGCGTGGTCGGCGACACTCGGGGCTCGTCGAGCTTTGACGACTCTTCTTCGGGCAGCGGCTCCTCCAGCGATGGCGCGACCAGCCGCCGCGCCGCTGGAGAGTAGTGAGTCCGCCCGCCGCCTCGCCCGGTGAAGCGAGAGGAGTCCGCTGAGCTCGAGAGGCGATTCGAGTCTCCCTGCGAGTTGGTGTCGAGGAGCAGCGCTGTTTTGTTCTTTTTCCTTTTCCTGCCCAAAGAGACAGTAGTGTAGGGCCCCGCGTGGGCGTGCTTGGACTATTGCTGTTAATTATCATACTGTTTCTGCTATCTCGGTATTATGCCTTTGTGCTATACGCCTGCGCATAGAAATTACTTAGCTCGGGGGCGCCCGTCGTGACCCTTGTTTCCCGAGGCCGAGGCCTCGTCGAACGCTTCATGTCCTGCGAAAGTTAGTCTGGAGAGGTAGCTCCCGGACTCAGCTGTGGAGGCGACCGACCCAGGTCCTGTGTTCATGTCGCGGTGCCCGTGGGGCATGGACTAGAGGGGTGCTCCTGTAGTGGACCCGGGTAGGGAAACCTCGAACGATAAGGGCAGAAAACACTCATGGGGGCGCTCAGGCTGCCCCCCTCGCGAGACCTTGCGCGAGAGAAATCGAGGTAGGAGGGTGAAAGGTCGAAGAGCCACAAATCAAATCGACAATGGCTTCGATAAAACTTCAAATGAGAATGAACAAGCCAACTGCGGAAAGCAAATGAAAAAGCCGCGTCCGACACCTAATCTAGTCTTCGACGTCTTCTCACCAGCGCGGAGCTAAGTGCTGCCACTGGGCGTGGGAGGGAGCCCAGGGCTGAGGCGGCGCTCCACGAGACTCGAGGCGTGTACAGCCCCAACTCATTATTACGTGAGCGTGTCACGGGTGGCGAGCTTCACAGGCGTTGGCCTTCTTCACAGGCTCCGGGCCTTTCTTGGGGGAAGCAAGCTTCACGGGCATTGGCCCTCTTCACAGGCTCTGGGCCTTTTCCAAAACGCGACAGCTTCACAGGCACTCGCCTTCTTCACAGGCTCTGGGTAGCTTCACAGGCATTCGCCTTCTTCACAGGCTCTGGGCCTTTTCCAAAAAGATAGCTTCACAGGCATTCGCCTTCTTCACAGGCTCTGGGCCTTTTCCAAAAAGATAGCTTCACAGGCATTCGCCTTCTTCACAGGCTCTGGGCCTTTTCCAAAAAGATAGCTTCACATGCATTCACCTTCTTCACAGGCTCTGGGCCTTTTCCAAAAAGATAGCTTCACAGGCATTCGCCTTCTTCACAGGCTCTGGGCCTTTTCAGGGGTAAAACCTCCGGAGGTGCTGGATGTTCCACGTGTTCTGGACTGGCACCCCCTCCTGAGTCTCCAAGCACGCGGAGCCGGGCCTAGAAACATGAACAACCTTGAATGGGCCCTCCCACATGGGAGAGAGCTTATGCAGCCCCTCCCTGGAGAGAACCCGCCTGAGTACGAGGTCCCCTACCTCAAGAGTTTTGGGGCGGATGTTGCGGCAGTGGTATCATCGTAGTGCTTGATGGTACCTCGCCGCTCGCAGCGCAGCTTCTCGACGATGCTCCTCCCCCAGTACGAGGTCCGTCCCCCGCATGGCGTCCTGCTGCGCCTCGTCGAACGCCAGGACCCGTGCGGAACAACGTCTGACCTCGTGAGGGAGGACCGCTTCGGCTCCATAGACCAGGAAGAACGGGGTTTCTCCGGTTGGCATGGTCGTGCTCGTGCGGATGGACCACAGCACGGACTGAAGCTCGTCGTACCAACCTCTGCCGCAAGCCTCCAGTTTCTTCTTGAATGTTCTGGTTTTGAAGCCCCTCAGGACCTCCGTGTTGGCCCGCTCGGCCTGGCCGTTGCCGAAGTGCGCCACCGGCGTAGCATATCTGCGTTCCCAGGTTAGCACAATATGTTTTCAAGAGGTTACTGGTGAACTGCGAACCGCTGTCGGTGATGATGCGGTTCGGCACCCCGAACCGGCTCACGATGCCCTTGACAAACTTGACCGCAGAACCTGCGGGGATGGTGCGGACGGCTTCCACTTTAGCCCACTTGGTGAACTTGTCCACGACGACGTAGAGGTAGCGATAGCCCCCTGGCGCTCGAGGAAACGGGCCCAGGATATCCAGCCCCCAGACTGCGAATGGCCACGAGAGGGTATAGTTTGCGAGACCTCTGGCTGGTGATGGATCTGCTTGGCATGGAATTGGCGAGCCGCAAGCCTTCACTAGTTCGACGGCGTCGTTGAGTGCAGATAGGCCAATAGAAACCGCTCGAATGCCTTGCCCACGAGGGTTTGTGAAGGCGAGTGATGCCCACATCTCCACCGTGTATATCCGCCAGCAGTTCTTTCCCTTGCTCCTGGAGATGCGGCGTAGTGACACATCATTGATGCGCTTCGATGAGCTCTCCATCCACGATGCAGTATATCTTGTGGCTTGCCGCGCCACACGCTCGCTTCCTCCTCCTTCTCGGCAGGGTCCCTTGCGTTAAGTAGCTCGGAGCTCTGTGATCCAGCACCCATCCCGAGGCTCCATCGTCGGGGCAGCGCCTCTCGAGGCAGACCACGCATCCGGGGCTCTGAGGCGGTGGTGGGAAGCTCCTCCGAGGCTGTGCCGTGTTTGATAGTGCCGGCATGGCGAGGGCTTGAAGAGCGCTCCTCGAACACGCCAGGCTCCTGCGGTAACCGCTGGATGCTCGTTTAGCGATGTCGTCGGCCTCCCCGATTGGTGCCGCGGGGCACATCTGCAACTCAACCCCGAAACTACTTCTCCATCCTGCGGACCTCCATAAGGTAGGCTTCCATGTGCTCATCTTTTGGCTCGTACGCCTTGCTGGAGAAATTGACGAGGAGCTGCGAATCGCCCTTGATGGTAAGGCGCTTCACCCCTAGGGCAGCCGCGGCCTTCAAGCCCGCTATTAGACCTTCATACTTCGCTATGTTGTTGGAGACCTTTTCACCTTGCTGGAAACAGAGCTGCACAGCATAGTAGAGCTTGTCCTAAGTGGGAGATATGAGCACCGCCCCAGCCCCAACGCCATGCCTGGAGAACACCCCATCGAAGTACATGACCCAGCCTTCTGGCGCTTCGCTTCCCAGGGAGAGGGACCGATCCTCGTCGGCCTTGAGGCTCGGTGCCTCCGTCCACTCTGCCACGAAATCCGCTAACACGGCCCCCTTGATGACTCTGGTCGTGCTGAATTCGAGCTGAAACGCTTGCAGTTCAATGTTCCACTCAGCGACCTTTCCGGCTGAGTTAGGGCTCCTGAGCACCCTTTCCAAGGGGTATCTTGAGGCGACCTTGATGGGGTGACCACGAAAATAGTGTCGCAGCTTGCGAGGCCACCAATAGCGAGGAGGAGTTTACGAGGCATGGGGTACAGCGCCCTTCGTCCCATAACACCGTCTTGACGAAGTACAGGTGCTCAATGAGGTTTGGGCGCCCGGTCTGCTGGTGCCCTCTAGGGACCGTGGCGCCTCCTGAGGCGATGGAGCCTCCAGAGGCTGGTAGTGCAGGGGAGGACCTCTTCCGTCCCAGTCGCTCCCTGCGGCTAATCCTTCTCGGCCATGCAGTAGTGGCTTCGTGGGTCTTCCTTGTTCCTGCTTTGCCTTGACCTGGGCTGCTGATGTGGTTTTGGTTTGACGCTCTTCCCTAACCGCCACCAGAGCTGTGCTGGCGGAGTAGGGAGTGGCGGCGAGATAGAGCACCAGGGGTTCCTGCGGGCGTGGGGCCACCATGACCGGAGGGCTGGTCAGGTACCTCTTGAGATCTTGAAATGCCTTGTCGGCTTCTTCAGTCCATTCAAAGGGTCCCTTTTTCTTCATTAGCTGGAAGAAAGGTAGCGGTCGTTCCCCAACTTGGAGATGAAGCGTCCTAAGCGCGATCACGCGCCCAGATGAGCTTCTGCATTTCCACGAGGGTCTTTGGCGGGCTCATGTCCTCGACCGCCTTGACCTTTTCTCAGGTTAGCCTTGATGCCTCGGTGGGATACGAGGAAGCCCAAGAGCTTGCCGGGGACTCAAACACACACTTCTCGGGTTGAGCCGTGGGTTCACAAGAGATCGAGGCTCGCATAAGGTTTCCTCCAGGTCTTGTATCGTGGTTACGGCCTCCCGAGACATCACCACAATGTCATCGACGTAAGCCTCAACATTCTTCCCGAGCTGCGGACCCAAGGTGATGTGCATCAGCCGCTGGAAGGTCGCCCCTGCGTTGCGCAGCCCGAATGGCATGCACGTGTAGCAGTACACCCCACACGGGGTCAGGAAAGCCGTCTTTTCCACGTATTCTACCGCCATCTTGATCTGGTGATACCCGGAGAAGGCATCCAAGAAGCATAACAGGTTGCATTCAGCGGTGGAATCGACGATCTGGTCGATGTGAGGGAGCGGGAACGGATCTTGCGGGCATGCCTTGTTGAGGTTGGTGAAGTCGACACACATGCGCTCCTTCCGTCCCTTCTTTGGTACCACGACAGGGTTGGCCAACCAATCCGGATACTGGAACTCGCGAATGACCCCAGCGGCTTCTAGCTTGCGGGTCTCCTGGATGATGAAGGCTTGCTTTTCAGTGGACTGCCGCCTCGCCTTCTGCTTTACGGGGCGTACGTTGGGGCACACGTGGAGGTGATGCTCGATTACACCCCTAGGGATCCCCGCCAACTGATCAGGCTCCCAGGCGAATACCTTCTTGTTTGCACGCAGTAACTTGACCAGGGCCTCCTCCTGCTCGCGCTCGAGGTTGGCGCCTATGGTGAAAGTGGCGTTAGTGGACCCGTCCTCGTCGACGGGTATCTGCTTGGTCTCTGCCTTGTCTTGGGTGAACAACTGTTTCTTCTTGGTTGGTGCAGCCCCCTTGGGCTCACGGGTCTCCGCGTCAGCGGGCTGCGCTGGCACCGCCGTCTTGAAGGCGAGCTTGAGCACTCGCAGCGCATCTCCGGTGTCCCCGGGCACGGTGAGGACACCGTTGCTCCCGGGCATCTTCATGAGGTTGTCGCGGGTGAGTCGCGCCATGAACTGGGCGATCTGGGTAGCCGAGGATGGCGTTGTAGGGGAGGCCGATGGGGCGATGTTGAAATCGACCAGCTCCGTCGCGGAAGTTGTCGTAGGTGCCGAAAGTTACGGGAGCGGATCTGTCCCAAGGAGCTGGATGTCCCGCCCGGCGCCGAGAAAGGCCGGCTGGGCTGCAGCCGCTCTGGGTATCTGAGAGGAGGTTGAAGGCCTCAGCGAAACACGTTGAGGCCAGCGCGCCGTCGATGAGAGTCTGGTGACGGCCACCTGGCAGATGGTGGGGGTGCACAGCATGGGGAGCGCACCCCAGCAGGTTGAGTTGGAGGGATGGTCCTCCGAGTTGAAGGTCAGACTGGCCTTGGGCGCCGACCGGTCCTGGGGGGCTCCCTGCCGCGTGGAGGCGGCGCCGACCCGACAGACGAACGGCTTGACATGGTGACTTGAGGGCGGCGCCCGCGAGCCGCCCACGAGGGCCGCGACGATCGGGGGCACTGGCGCAGCGTGGTGGGTGAGCAAGAGGCCGCGGAGCTCTTCCCAAGAGGCCACGAAGGCTGCCGGAAGGTGGATCAGCCACGCGCGCGGAGCGCCGGTGAGGTCCATGGGGAGCCAGTTGGCCATGACCCTGTCGTCACCTCCAGCTTCGAGGACGACCTCCTCGTACACCAGCAGGAAGGCCATCGGATCGGTCGCGCCGTTGTAGCACGGCGGCATCGTCGGCTTGAACTTGTCCGGCCACCGCACCCGTTGCAAGGCGGGGCGAGAGGCTCGAGCCCCCTTGCCCCATTTGGCTGGCCGGCGGCCGGAAGCGGCGCGGCGCTGCTCATCGCGAGGCGGGTCGCGGCGGTGGCGGAAGGGAAACTCCGGCGCACCCCTACCTGGCACGCCAAATGTCGGATTTCGAGTTCCGGCAGACCCTTGAGGTTTGAACACTGGGGCGCGCGCGGAGATCTAGCCCTCTACCTACCTACACCCCGCCGCCTCGCCTGGATCTAAGCTACGAAAGGAACAACACAAGAGACACAAGGTTTATACTAGTTCGGGACACCATTGTGGTGTAATACCCTACTCTAGTTTGTGGTGTGGTGGATTGCCTCTTGGGCTGATGGTGATGAACAATACAAGGAAGAACAGCCTCGCGAGGGTCTGTTCTTGGCTGGTGCGATGAACTGCTAGGGGGAGTTCAGTCGCTCTCTCTCTCTCTGCTGATTCCAGATACCTCTGGCTACCGACTAGATTGCCCTACTATGGTGGCTAGCTCTACTTATATAGGCAGAGGCCCTGGGCCTCTTCCCAAATATTGAGTGGGAAGGGCGCCAACAATTGGCCATTTTGAAGGGGAACATCTGGTACACTTATCCTGACTAAAGTTGGTCCTCGCCTCTCAAAGGCTCTGGTGGTGACGCCGGCATGGGCTCCATAATGACTTATGCCCTGCCGTTGGCCTGGTCTTTGTCTTGTTGCACCGAAATTAACGCCTTTGCTTGATGCTCTCGCCTGCGCTTACTCCCTTTGGACCAAAGAGGAAAGGAGGACACTGCTGGCTGGCGGCGCCCTTTGGCGCCCTTAGTAAATCCTGGCTTGTGTCATGGGCACCTCATGAGGTACCCGCCTTGATCTCTCCGCCTCCTCATGAGCCAGCTGATGAGGCCGTGCACGAGAAGCTCCTGTCGTCCGCCCAAGAAGGCTTGGCCCCTCGCGAGGTCTTGAGCTTGTGTTGATGAAGATGGGCCGTGATGGGCCCCCCATTGAGCCACGCCGCAGGCCGCAGGCAGGCAAGTCTGGGTACCCCCGTTCCCAGAACAGCGACAATGTAGATGAGGTAAAGTGGATGAGCATCACAAAGTGCAGAGATTTTGCAAAACAGATGACTTAAAAACTTAGTTTTAGTTCTCAACAGAAAGCATTTCAGAGCTACTGATTTGTTAAACTCGGTGATACCAAAGCAATTTTTGAACCTAAACTAGTGAACTCGGTCAGACCGAGTCACAGTTCGGTGGCACTGAGATTGCTAGGGTTTCACAGAGAGTCGAACTCGGTCCCACCGATTTGCAATTTTCGGTCAGACCGAAAAGCATGTGCAATGGCCTAAGCCAAATCGGTGAGACTGATTTCTACAACTCGGTCGGTCCGAGATGAGTTCGGCAGAGACCTAACCCTAAATTTTCAAATCAAATCAAACCTAAAGGATGTTCGATGTGGATATATTGTTTGCATACGTGGTAATGATCACGGCAAAGCAATGTGCTATGAATCGGAGTTAAGGAATTAGCACATAGAGTCGAACCCATACCCTAGTTCGGCGCGAGTTCGCTACGGCGGCAACGGCGGAGCAGATTTCCATTGACGGCGATGGAAACCAGCGGCGAGGAGACAATCCGGAGACCCGAGGAGGCAGAGCATGAAACACGCGCGGTCTGAGGAGTTTGAAGAAATTTCCAAAATCTCACCCGTGGGGTTATATATCCCGACCCTGTCGGTGTGACCGAGTGGAACAACTCGATGGCACCGAGATGCAGAATCACAAGCGGTTACTGCAACTCGGTGTGACAGAAAAGTTCAAATTAGTTGCACCTAGATGGAAAACCTAGATCAACTTAGTGAACTCGGTGTGACTGAAATGGATGACTCAGTCATACCGAAATGCACAAAGAGGTTTTGGAAGTTTAAGTCTATGACGAATCGGGGACTCCGAGTGCTCCTTGTTGGGGAACGTAGCAATTTCAAAAAAAATCCTACGCACACACATGATCATGGTGATGCATAGCAACGAGAGGGGAGAGTGTGTCTAGTACCCTCGTAGACCGAAAGCGGAAGCGTTAGCACAACGCAGTTGATGTAGTTGTACGTCTTCATGATCCGACCGATCCAAGTACCAAACGCACGGCACCTCCTAGTTCAGCACACGTTCAGCTCGATGACGTCCCCCGAGCTCCGATCCAGCAAAGCTTCGCCGGAGAGTTTCGTCAGCACGACGGCATGATGATGGTGATGATGATGCTACCAACGCAGGGCTTTGCCTAAGCACCGCTATGATATGATCGAGGTGGATTATGGTGGAGGGGGCACTGCACACGGTTGGGAGAGATCAACGGATCAACTTGTGTGTCTAGAGGTGCCCCCTGCCCCCGTATATAAAGGAGAAAGGGGGAAGGCCGACCGGCCTCTGTAGGGCGCGCCAGGAGGAGTCCTCCTCCTAGTAGGAGTAGGACTCCCCTCTTTCCTACTCCTACTAGGAGGGGGAAAGGAAGGGGGAGAGGGAGAAGGAAAGGGGAGCGCCGCCCCCCTTCTCCTAGTCCAATTCGGAACAGAGGGGGAGGGGCGCGCGGCCTGCCCTAGGCCAGCCCTCTCTCTCTCCACTAAGGCCCATAAGGCCCACTATTTCTCCCGGGGGGTTCCGGTAACCCTCCGGCACTCCGGTTTTCTCCGAAACCACACGGAACATTTCCGGTGTCCGAATATAGTCGTCCAATATATCGATATTTACGTCTCGACCATTTTGAGACTCCTCGTCATGTCGGTGATCATATCCGGGACTTCGAACTACCTTCGGTACATCAAAACACAAAAACTCATAATACCGATCGTCACCGAACTTTAAGCATGCGGACCCTACGGGTTCGAGAACTATGTAGACATGACCGAGACACGTCTCCGGCCAATAAACAATAGAGGAAACTGGATGCTCATATTGGCTCCCACATATTGTACGCTGATCTTTATCGGTCAAACCGCATAACAACATACGTTGTTCCCTTTGTCATCGGTATGTTACTTGCCCGAGATTCGATCGTCGGTATCTCAATACCTAGCTCAATCTCGTTACCGGCAAGTCTCTTTACTCGTTACATAATGCATCATCTCGCAACTAACTCATTAGTCACATTGCTTGCAAGGCTTATTTTGATGTGCATTACCGAGAGGGCCCAGAGATACCTCTCCGACAATCGGAGTGACAAATCCTAATTTTGATCTATGCCAACTCAACAAGTACCATCAGAGACACCTGTAGAGAACCTTTATAATCACCCAATTACGTTGTGACGTTTGGTAGTACACAAAGTGTTCCTCCGGTAATTGGAAGTTACATAATCTCATAGTCATAGGAACATGTATAAGTCATGAAGAAAGCAATAGCAGTAAACTAAACGATCATGTGCTAAGCTAACAGAATGGATCAAGTCAATCACATCATTCTCCTAATGATGTGATCACGTTAATCAAATGACAACTCATGTCTATGGTTCAGGAAACTCAACCATCTTTGGTTAACGAGCTAGTCAAGTAGAGGCATACTAGTGACACTATGTTTGTCTATGTATTCACACATGTATTATATTTCCCGGTTAATACAATTCTAGCATGAATAATAAACATTTATCATGATATGAGGAAATAAATAATAGCTTTATTATTGCCTCTAGGGAATATTTCCTTCAGTCTCCCACTTGCACTAGAGTCAATAATCTAGATTACACAGTAATGATTCTAACACCCATGGAGTTTTGGTGCTGATCATGTTTTGCTCGTGGACGAGGCTTAGTCAACGGGTCTGCAACATTCATATCCGTATGTATCTTGCAAATCTATATGTCTCCCACCTGGACTTGATCCCGGATGGAATTGAAGCGTCTCTTGATGTGCTTGGTTCTCTTGTGAAATATGGATTCCTTTGCCAAGGCAATTGCACCAGTATTGTCACAAAAAAAATTCATCGGTCCTGATGCACTAGGTATGACACCTAGATCGGATATGAACTCCTTCATCCAGACTCCTTCATTTGCTACTTCCGAAGCAGCTATGTACTCCGCTTCACACGTAGATCCCGTCACGACGGTTTGTTTAGAAATGCACCAACTGACAGCTCCACCGTTCAATGTAAACACGTATCCGGTTTGCGATTTAGAATCGTCCGGATCAGTGTCAAAGCTTGCATCGACATAACCATTTACGACTAGCTCTTTGTCACTTCCATAAACGAGAAACATATCCTTAGTCCTTTTCAAGTATTTCAGGATGTTCTTGACTGTTGTCCAGTGATCCACTCCTGGATTACTTTGGTACCTCCTTGCTAAGCTAATAGCAAGGCACACATTAGGTCTGGTTCACAGCATTGCATACATGATAGAGCCTATGGCCGAAGCATAGGGAACATCTTTCATTTTCTCTCTATCTTCTGTAGTGGTCGGGCATTGAGTCTAACTCAATTTCACACCTTGTAACACAGGCAAGAACCCTTTCTTTGCTTGATCCATTATGAACCTTTTCAAAACTTTGTCAAGGTATGTGCTTTGTGAAAGTCCTATCAAGCGTCTTGATCTATCTCTATAGATCTTGATGCCCAATATGTAAGCAGCTTCACCGAGGTCTTTCATTGAAAAACTCTCATTCAAGTATCCCTTATCTAGAAATTCTATATCATTTCCAATCAGCAATATGTCATCCACATATAATATCATAAATGCTACAGAGCTCCCACTCACTTTCTTGTAAATACAGGCTTCTCAAAAAGTCTGTATAAATCCATATGCTTTGATCACACTATCAAAACGTTTATTCCAACTCCGAGAGGCTTGCACCAGTCCATAAATGGATCGCTGGAGCTTGCACACTTTGTTAGCTCCCTTTGGATCTACAAAACCTTCCGGTTGCATCATATACAACTCTTCTTCTAGAAATCCATTCAGGAATGCAGTTTTGACATCCATTTGCCAAATTTCATAATCATAAAATGCGGCAATTGCTAACATGATTTGGACAGACTTAAGCATCGCTACGGGTGAGAAAGTCTCATCATAGTCAACCCCTTGAACTTGTCTAAAACCTTTCGCAACAAGTCGAGCTTTGTAGGCAGTAACATTACGAACAGCGTCAGTCTTGTTCTTGAAGATCCATTTATTCTCTATGGCTTGCCGATCATCGGGCAAGTCAACCAAAGTCCACACTTTGTTCTCATACATGGATCCTATCTCAGATTTCATGGCGTCAAGCCATTTTACGGAATCTGGGCGCACCATCGCTTCTACATAGTTCGTAGGTTCGCCTTGGTCAAGTAACATGACCTCCATAATAGGATTACCGTACCACTCTCGTGCGATTCTTACTCTGGTTGACCTACGAGGTTCGGTAGTAACTTGATATGAAGTTACATGATCATCATCATTAGCTTCCTCACTAATTGGTGTAGGAGTCACAGGAACAGATTTCTGTGATGAACTACTTTCCAATAAGGGAGCAGGTACAGTTATCTCGTCCAGTTCTACTTTCCTCCCACTCACTTCTTTCGAGAGAAACTCCTTCTCTGGAAAGGATCCATTCTTAGCAAAGAATGTCTTGCCTTCAGATCTGTGATAGAAGGTGTACCCAACAGTTTCCTTTGGGTATCCTATGAAGACACATTTCTCCGATTTGGGTTCGAGCTTATCAGGTTGAAGGTTTTTCACATAAGCATCGCAGCCCCAAACTTTAAGAAACCACAACTTTGGTTTCTTGCCAAACCACAGTTCATAAGGCGTCGTCTCAACGGATTTTGATGGTGCCCTATTTAACGTGAATGCAGCCGTCTCTAAAGCATAACCCCAAAACGATAGCGGTAAATCAGTAAGAGACATCATAGGTCGCACCATATCTAGTAAAGTACGATTACGACGTTCGGACATACCATTACGTTGTGGTGTTCTGGGTGGCGTGAGTTGCGAAACTATTCCGCATTGTTTCAAATGTAGACCAAACTCGTAACTCAAATATTCTCCTCCACGACCAGATCGTAGAAATTTTATTTTCTTGTTAGAATGATTTTCCACTTCACTCTTAAATTCTTTGAACTTTTCAAATGTTCTAGACTTATGTTTCATTAAGTAGATATACCCATATCTACTTAAATCATCTGTGAAGGTGAGAAAATAATGATACCCGCCGCAAGCCTCAATATTCATCGGACCACATACATCATTATGTATGATTTCCAACAAATCTGTTGCTCGCTCCATTGTTCCGGAGAATGGCGTTTTAGTCATCTTGCCCATGAGGCATGGTTCACAAGTACAAAGTGATTCATAATCAAGTGATTCCAAAAGTCCATCAGTATGGAGTTTCTTCATGCGCTTTACACCAATATGACCCAAACGGCAGTGCCACAAATAAGTTGCACTATCATTATCAACTCTGCATCTTTTGGCTTCAACATTATGAATATGTGTATCACTACTATCGAGATTCATCACAAATAGACCACTCTTCAGGGGTGCATGACCATAAAAGATATTACTCATATAAATAGAACAACCATTATTCTCAGATTTAAATGAATAACCGTCTCGCATCAAACAAGATCCAGATATAATGTTCATGCTTAACGCTGGCACCAAATAACAATTATTTAGGTATAAAACTAATCCCTAAGGTAGATGTAGAGGTAGCGTGCCGACGGGGATCACATCGACTTTGGAACCATTTCCCACGTGCATCGTCACCTCGTCCTTTGCCAGTCTTTGCTTAATCCGTAGTCCCTATTTCGAGTTGCAAATATTAGCAACAGAACCAGTATCAAATACCCAGGTGCTACTGCGAGCTCTAGTAAGGTACACATCAACAACATGTATATCACATATACCTTTGTTCACCTTGACATCCTTCTTATCCGCCAAATACTTGGGACAGTTCCACTTCCAGTGATCAGTCTTTTTGCAATAGAAGCACTCAGTCTTAGGCTTAGGTCCAGATTTGGGTTTCTTCTCTTGAGCAGCAACTTGCTTGTGTTCTTCTTGAAGTTCCCCTTCTTCTTCCCTTTACCCCTTTTCTTGAAATTGGTGGTCTTGTTGACCATCAACACTTGATGCTCCTTCTAGATTTCTACCTCCGCAGCTTTTAGCATTGCGAAGAGCTCGGGAATTGTCTTATCCATCCCTTGCATATTATAGTTCATCATGAAGCTCTTGTAGCTTGGTGGCAGTGATTGAAGAATTCTTTCAATGACACTATCATTCGGAAGAATAACTCGCAGTTGAATCAAGTGATTGTTATGCCCAGACATTTTGAGTATATGTTCACTGACAGAACTATTCTCCTCCATTTTGCAGCTGTATAAATTATTGGAGACTTCATATCTCTCAATCCGGGCATTTGCTTGAAATATTAGCTTCAACTCCTGGAACATCTCATATGCTCCATGACGTTCAAAACATCGTTGAAGCCCCTGTTCTAAGCCGTAAAGCATGGCACACTGAACTATCGAGTAGTCATCAGCTTTTCTCTGCCGGATGTTCTTAACGTCGTCAGTTGCATCTGCAGCAGGCCTAGCACCTAGAGGTGCTTCTAAGACGTAATGAGGATAAACCTCAAGTTACGGACCCAGTCCGTGTAATTGCTACCATCATCTTCCAACTTTGCTTTCTCAAGGAACGCATTAAAATTCAACGGAACAACAGCACGGGCCATCTATCTACAACAACATAGACAAGCAAAATACTATCAGGAACTAAGTTCATGGCAAATTTAAGTTCAATTAATCATATTACTTAAGAACTTCCACTTAGATAGATATCCCTCTGATCATCTAAGTGATCACGTGATCCATATCAACTAAACCATAACCGATCATCACGTGAAATGGAGTAATTTTCAATGGTGAACATCACTATGTTGATCATATCTACTATATGATTCATGCTCGACCTTTCAGTTTCAGTGTTCCGAGGCCATATCTGCATATGCTAGGCTCGTCAAGTTTAACCCGAGTATTCTGCGTGTGAAAAACTGTCTTTCACCCGTTGTAGATGAACGTTGAGCTTATCACACCTGATCATCACGTGGTGTCTCGGCACGACAAACTTTGGCAACGTTGGATACTCAGGGAGAACACTTTTACCTTGAAATTTAGTGAGAGATCATCTTATAATGCTACCGTCAAACAAAGCAGAATAAGATGCATAACGGATAAACATCACATGCAATTAATATAAGTGATATGATATGGCCATCATCATCTTGTGCCTTTAATCTCCATCTCCAAAACACCGTCATGATCACCATCGCGACCGGCGCGACACCTTGATCACCATAGTAGCATCGTTGTCGTCTCTCCAACTATTGCTTCTACGACTATTGCTGCCACTTAGTGATAAAGTAAAGCAATTACAGGGCGTTTGCATTGCATACAATAAAGCGACAACCATATGGCTCCTGCCAGTTGCCGATAACTCCGTTACAAAACATGATCATCTCATACAATAAATATAGCATCATGTCTTGACCATATCACATCACAACATGCCCTGCAAAAACAAGTTAGACGTCCTCTACTTTGTTGTTGCAAGTTTTATGTGGCTGCTACGAGCTGAGCAAGAACCGTTCTTACCTACGCATCAAAACCACAATGATAGTTCGTCAAGTTAGTGTTGTTTTAACCTTCTCAAGGACCGGGAATAGCCACACTCGGTTCAACTAAAGTTGGAGAAACTGACACCCGCCAGCCACCTATGTGCAAAGCACGTCGGTAGAACCAGTCTCGCGTAAGCGTACGCGTAATGTCGGTCCAGGCCGCTTCATCCAACAATACCGCTGAACCAAAGTATGACATGTTGGTAAGCAGTATGACTTGTATCGCCCACAACTCACTTGTGTTCTACTCGTGCATATAACATCTACGCATAAACATGGCTCTGATACCACTGTCGGGGAACATAGTAATTTAAAAAAATTTCCTTCGCACACACAGGATCATGGTGATGCATAGCAACGAGAGGGGAGAGTGTGTCTACGTACTCTCGTAGACCGAAAGCGGAAGCGTTAGCACAACGCGGTTGATGTAGTGGTACGTCTTCACGATCCGACCGATCCAAGTACCGAACGCACGGCACCTCCGAGTTCAGCACACGTTCAGCTCAATGACGTCCCGCGAGCTACAATCCAGCAAAGCTTCGCGGGAGAGTTTCGTCATCACGACGACGTGATCTCGGTGATGATGATGCTACCGACGCAGGGCTTCGCCTAAGCACCGCTACGATATGATCGAGGTGGATTATGGTGGAGGGGGGCACCGCACACGGCTGGGAGAGATCAACAAATCAACTTGTGTGTCTAGAGGTGCCCCCCTGCCCCCGTATATAAAGGACCAATGGGGGAGGCCGCCCGGCCCCTGTAGGGCACGCCAGGAGGAGGAGTCCTCCTCCTAGTATGAGTAGGACTCCCATCTTTCCTACTCCTACTAGGAGGGGAAAGGGAGGGGGAGAGGGAGAAGGAAAGGGGGGCGCCGCCCCCCTTCTCCTAGTCCAATTCGGACCAGAGGGGGAGGGGCGTGCGGCTTGCCCTAGGCCAGCCCTCTCTCTCTCCACTAAGGCCCATAAGGCCCACTTTTCTCCAGGGGGGTTCCGGTAACCCTCCGGCTCTCCGGTTTTCTCCGAAACCACCCGAAACATTTCCGGTGTCCGAATAGTCATCCAATATATCAATCTTTACGTCTCGACCATTTTGAGACTCCTCATCATGTCTGTGATCATATCCGGGACTCCGAACTACCTTCAGTACATCAAAACACAAAAACTCATAGTACCGATCGTCACCGAACTTTGAGCGTGCGGACCCTACGGGTTCGAGAACTATGTAGAAATGACCGAGACACGTCTCCGGCCAATAACCAATAGCGGAACCTGGATGCTCATATTGGCTCCCACATATTCTACGAAGATCTTTATCGGTCAAACCACATAACAACATACGTTGTTCCCTTTATCATCGGTATGTTACTTTCCCGAGATACGATCGTCGATATCTCAATACCTAGCTCAATCTCGTTACTGGCAAGTCTCTTTACTCGTTACATAATGCATCATCTCGCAACTAACTCATTAGTCACATTGCTTGCAAGGCTTATTGTGATGTGCATTACCGAGAGGGCCCAGAGATACCTCTCCGACAATCGGAGTGACAAATCCTAATCTTGATCTATGCCAACTCAACAAGTACCATCGGAGACACCTGTAGAGCACCTTTATAATCTCCCAGTTACGTTGTGACGTTTGGTAGCACACAAAGTGTTCCTCTGGTAATCAGGAGTTGCATAATCTCATAGTCATAGGAACATGTATAAGTCATGAAGAAAGCAATAACAGAAAACTAAACGATCATGTGCTAAGCTAACAGAATGGGTCAAGTCAATCACATCATTCTCCTAATGATTTGATACCGTTAATCAAATGACAACTCATGTCTATGGTTTAGGAAACTCAACCATCTTTGATTAATGAGCTAGTCAAGTAGAGGCACACTAGTGACACTATGTTTGTCTATGTATTCACACATGTATTATGTTTCCCGGTTAATACAATTCTAGCATGAATAATAAACATTTATCATGATATGAGGAAATAAATAGTAACTTTATTATTGCCTCTAGGGCATATTTCCTTCACTCCTCACACAGAGTGGTTTGAATCTGACTTGATCAAACTTTGTGATGTAGCATGAATAGAGTTTGAGACGAGAAAAGCATAGATAGCTATTGGGAGTTCTTAGGCATTCTTGTCCATCCATTTGGAAAAAGAGAAAAATCCAAACAATCCAAGCAACAAATAGATGTCCTCGAATGAGTAAAATATGCCACCAACATGCTCACACAATAAAATAGCAAATGAAATATGTGACAAAGCATGCACAAACACTCTAGCATCTATCAAGCAATTGGCGATGACTAGGTCATCTATATATGAGTGTATTGACTTAGGAGTCAAATGAGAACATTTGATCATAGGTCATACTCATCGTTTAAGCACAAGTGGGATTACCACTTTTACATAAAGCATTGTTGTGTTCACATCATTAGAGTTGCTTTAGCTCAACTGATTAGAGTAAAGCTCCCCCCTAGATGTGATATCCCCCCTAAGAGGGATGAACTAACCTTGGGTTTTTTCGATCATGACTTCATGTAGGTGTCGAAGATGTGGATGCTCAATGTTGATGTAGATCGTTTGGAGCAATCCATTGGAGCGAGTTGCACTTTCAATACCTACACGGGTTAGTCCCATAAGGAACAAACAAGGATATCCATAGTCATAGAGTGATGTTCACATAAGATGATGTCCATGAAAGCTTTAGGTTACCTTGTCCCTTGTATTACCAACAAGAGGGTTTGTGACTCCTTGAACTAGTGCAAAATTTGGAAGTTGTTTGCACATGTCCTTGCCAAAAGATATGAGTGAAGTACGTTGGTGGAGTCACCCTCAAGAAATCTCTAGTTCTTATTTGGAATCCACACCATCTTGATGGGAATCCTTGGAGTTGTAGTCGTACTTGATGTAATCTTTGGGACCCACTTAACCAATGCTTTGGGAGCTTCTTCAAATGCATCAATCTCCTCTTGAAGCTTGTCCTTGCCTTTTTGCTTGTGGTCTTGTGGTGGAAGATTATATTGAGCTTGTGTTCCTTGGAAATAAGTAGGACCATACTTCTCTTGTCGAGGAACTAACTTCTTCTTGGGGTATTGATCTTCTTCCCACTCAACTCCATTGGCATTGAACTTCCGTTCAAAACCAACACCTTGATTCTTCCGGTGTTTTCCTTGCTTGCGTACAATTTCCCCAAATTGCTTACTTCCGGCAAGGCTCTTGCAAACACCTTTTTCTATAATTCCCTTCAATAAGCTATTTTCTTGCTCAAGTGTAACTTGGCTCAGAGAACCATTAGTGGAATCAAGAGAACTACTAGAAGCAACAACATTGGATTTAGCATGATTATTGTTACTAATAGATGAAGAATCTTTCTTGCTCTTGTTGCTAGATTTTACTTGTGGCATGTAAGTAGACAAGAGTAAACGCTTGGCAATGTAAGAAGAACTTTTCTTGCGAAGACCATCATTTATTGCTTTTAAGAACTCATGCTCTTGCTCAAGGTTGAGCTTTTCAAAGCATAGCTTCTCATGAGTCTTTAAAAGTTCTCGATGATCTTCCAAGGTAGTTTCATGAGCTAACTTAAGAGTGTTTAGTTCTATAGTTAGACGCTCAATCTCCTTCTTATCATCGTCATTTGTTATATGTTGATTAGCATGATTAATAGCAAGTTCATCATGGTTTTCATAACTAGAGTTATCAACAAGTAAATCATCATCTCCTAGCAAATCATCTTCATCACTATTGAAATCAACATACTCGGGGTGTGATACCTTGGACCTTTAGCCATGAAGCATCTTCCAATTCCTTCATTTGGTGAGTCAAATATGTCGTAGGAGTTGGTTGACACAAGTGCTAGACCGGCAACACCTTCATCTTGAGTATATTCGGAGTCGGGGTGATAACTTCTTTCGAAGTGATGGTCGGAGTCGGAGCCAGATACCAATTCACCAACGTGAGCTTGATGTCTTCACTTTGTGTAGCTCCTTGATGATTTGTCCTTCCTTTTTGAATCCTTGCTTCTCCGAGAGGTTCTACGTTCATAACGATCATCTCTACTCCTTTCTCTTGGTGGTGACTCTTCTCTTCTACTTCTTCTTTTAGGAGAATCTTCTCTTCTTTTGTAGGGAGCCGTACACTCATTTGAGTAGTGTCCGGGTCTTCCACAATTGTAGCAATTTCGTTCACGACTAGAAGATCTTTGTCATTGTAGGACCTTGACTTGGAACTTCTCTCCTTGCTTCTACTCTTGTAGAACTTGTTGAAGTTCTTCACCATTAGGCTCAATTCTTCATTGAAGGTTTGTTTCTCACTTGATGACGTGGGAGCATCACATGAGGCTTTGTACGCACCACTTGACTTGTTGTGGAGCTCTTCCTTATGCTTGAGTGACATCTCATGAGCAACAATTCTTCCAATGACTTCCGGAGGCTTGAGATCTTTGTATTGGGCATCATTTGGATCAATGTGCACACGATATCATATTTTCCATCCAAGGCTCTTAGGATCTTCTTAACGATGAATCTATCAGTCATCTCTTCACTTCCTAAGCCGGCAATCTCATTTGTGATGAGAGCAAGCCTAGAGTACATTTCAACGACACCTTCACCATCCTTCATTTTGAACTTGTCGAGTTGACTTTGTAGCACATCCAATTTGGATTCCTTGACAGAGTTGGTACCTTCGTGCATATCAATCAACATATCCCAAATTTCCTTTGCATTCTCAAGACGGCTGATTTTGTTGAATTCTTCGGGGCACAGTCCGTTGAAGAGAATATCACAAGCTTGAGCATTGTATTGCAGCATCTTCAACTCTTCCGCGGTAGCTTCACGGTTTGGTTCTCTCCCGTCAAAGAATTCACCTTGCAAGCCAATACACACAATAGCCCAAACGGCGGGGTTATGTCCATGAATATGCATTTTCATCTTATGCTTCCAACTAGCAAAATTAGTACCATCAAAGTAAGGACCTCTCTAGTGGTAATTTCCCTCGCTAGACGCCATACTCTACTAGGTTGTGAAACCAAGGCTATGATCACCAAAAGCTATGGAAATCAAGGCAAATGGAGACCGTAGCTCTGATACCACTTGTAGGATTGAAAGTATGTCTAGAGGGGGGGTGATTAGACTACTTGACCAAATAAAAATCTAGCATTTTCCCAATTTTAAGTATTGGCAGATTTTAGCAACTTAGCACTAGTCAAGCAAACAACCTAAACATGCAAGTCTAAGAGTATAGTAGCGGAATGTAAAACATTGCACATGAAGGTAAAGGAAGGAGTTTGGAGGGAGCAAACGCAATGTAGACACGGAGATTTTTGGTGTGGTTCCGATAGGTGGTGCTATCGTACATCCACGTTGATGGAGACTTTAACCCATGAAGGGTAACGGTTGCACGAGTCCATAGAGGGCTCCACCCACGAAGGGTCCACGAAGAAGCAACCTTGTCTATCCCACCATGGCTATCACCCACGAAGGACTTTCCGCACTAGGGTATATCTTCACAAAGTTGTCGATCTCTTTGCCCGCGCAAACTCCTTGGTTCAACTCCACAATCTAGACGGAGGCTCCCAAGTGACACCTAACCAATCTAGGAGACACCACACTCCAAAAGGTAATAGATGTTGTGTTGATGATGAACTCCTTGCTCTTGTGCTTCAAATAGTAGTCTCCCCAACACTGAACTCTCTCTCATAGATTTAGATTTGGTGGAAAGATCATTTGAGTGGAAAGCAACTTGGAGAAGGCTAGAGATCAAGATTCATATGGTTGGAATGGAATATCTTGACCTCAACACATGAGTAGGTGGTTCTCTCTCCGAAAATGTATGATGGAAGTGTAGGCATCTTACGAATGAAGATTGGGTGGAGGGGTATATATAGCCTCCGCACGAAATATAACCATTACACACAAATCACCAAACTTGGCGGGACCGAATAATGAAACTTGGTCAGACCGATTTAGTTCAAAATGTGAACGTTAGGCTTTTCGGTGGGACTGACATGTCAACTCGGCGGGACCGATTTCATTATGGTTAGGGCATAACGTAATCTCGGTTAGACCGACTACACAAACTCGGTGGGACCGATTTTGGTAATAAGCTAACCAGAGAATTGGTCATGCAAACTCGATGGGACCAATTCGCTCATCTCGGTGAGACTGAAACGTTACGAAAGGGTAACAGAGAGTTTGCGTTGCGAACTTGGTGGGACCGATCGCTCATCTCGGTTGGACCGAAACGTTATAAAGGGAAACAGAGAGTTTGCAATCCCATCTCGATGAGACCGAGATCCCTATCGGTAAGACCGAAGTGACTAGGGTTTTGTGGCAGTGGCTATGTCAACTGAACGCGGTGGCGCCGGATAGAAGGTTTCGGTGGGGCCGAGTTTGACTTTTGGTTGGGGACATATGTGGATATGAGAAAGTGGTTGAGGGTTTTTGGAGCATATCACTAAGCATTTTGAGCAAGTAACCTATTAAGCAACACCTCATCCCCTTTTAATAGTATTGGCTTTTCCTATGGGCTCAATGTGATCTTGGATCACTAAAAGTAAAATGTAGAGTCTTGAGCTTTGGAGCTTGAGCCAATCTTTTGTCCTTAGCATTTTGAGGGGTCCACATTTCTAATCCATGCCATGCCAATCATTGAGCCTTCCTGAAATATTTATACTGAAATAGCATTAGCTCAATGAGCTATATGTTGTTAGGAATTACGAAAACCACCCAGGGATAGTTGCACTTTCAAGGCTGATACCTCCAGGGTCCCTCGCGAGGTTGGCCCTGCCAGGAGTCCTCACGAGGCTGATCGCGTCAGTCCTGGCGAGGGTCGCAGTTGTCCTAGCATCCTCTGCCTCGGCCTCCTCCATGGTCGTAGCCTCGATCGTTGCACTCGGGGCGACGACCGAGGCGCCCGTCCTGGATGGCCCTGAGCTCCTGGCAGTCGTTGGTGGTATGGCAGTGAATGTTGTGGAAGACGCAGAACCGGTGGCTGCTCTTGGATGACTCTGGGTGGTCGCAGCCGCGCTTCAACTCAGGTTCGGCTGCGAGCATAGCTGGCCCCTTGCGCTTCACGTCCTTGGCCTTGGTTTTCTTGTCTTCTGGATCCGCCTCTGGAAGCTCCAGGAGGGAGAGGCGAACTTCCTCAACTCTCGCACACTTGGTTGCCATGTTGAACAACTCCAGAGCCGTGCACAGGTCCTCGTGTATGGCGAGCTCTTCCTTCATCTTGATGTCCCGGACGCCATTAGTGAATGCCGAAATGATGGCCTCGTCCGACACCTTGGGAATCTTGAGGCGAACGTTGTTGAAGCGCTGGATGTATTTTCGCAAGGTCTCCCCTGGCTGCTGCTATGCCCCGCAAGTCACCCGCAGCCGGCGGGCGTCACGAGTGCCCTGGAAGTTTGCAATGAAGCGCTCTCGCATCTTATCCCAGGAGGAGATCGATTCCGCGAGAAGGTTCAGGAGCCACGAGAGCGCGCCATCCTTGAGGGCCATGGGAAACCAGTTCGCCATGACCTTCTCATCGCCATTGGCCGCCTCGATGCTCAACTCGTAGAGCTGCAGGAACTTAGGAGGGTTGGGGGTGGCGTCGTAGCGCGGAGGTAGATCAGGCTTGAACTTCCCTGGCCAGACGACGCGGCGTAGCTCCGGGGTGAGCACGCGGCATCCTGTCGTGGCCACGGGAGCCCACCATGGAGGTGGAGCCTCATCTTGGCGCTCGCGCACCATTGCCTCGGGCGGCGCGCAGTCTTGACGTGGCGACGCTAGAAGCGCACGCACCTCTCCTTGGGGCTGCTGCGCCACCTAGCAGCTTTCCTCGTCATGCGCCGGCACCCTGCGTGTCGGGTCCCGCCATGGAGCCTCACGCCTTGACTCGGGGACGATGTCTTGCCTGGGAGGCGGAGGAGGCGCACCATGGGCCATGTCGCCCATGAGAGGCGGCGGGGGAGGCAGCGAACGGGATGGTGCAAGGGCCTCTCTGGCGGCGCTGACGAGCTCGGCGATGTGGTCCAGCTAGTCCTCATAAAGGTCGTCGGTCAGGCGATAGCGCAGGAGCTCGTGTGCCATGAGCAACGCAGCCTGCGCATTAGCCGGCCCGCGACGAGCATGAGAAGACGAAGCGGCCGCCAGAGTCAGCGATGGAGTGGCGGTGCGTCCATCACGCTGCATAGAAGGCTACATTGACGAACCCTACTCCTCATGGGCCACGGGGCGGATGGCAGCACTGGACGCAGGCAATGGGGAACGGCGGGGAGCAACGTCGCCTGCAGGCACCGTCTGGGTGACGTGGGCGGCGAAGGCGGCCCGCCGCTCAGCATGAACTCGATGAGCATCAGCCATGGGGATGGCAAAACGAGGGCGGATCAACCGGAGCAAGACAGGCTCCGACCCACCCCTACCTGGCGCGCCAAATGTCAGGTTCTGGGATCCGTAGACTCAAGATAGATTCGAACTCTGGGATGCGTGCGAAGAACTCAACATCCCCAGTCTGCCAACTCGTCAATCCCATGGCCTAGCTCAATGAACTAGAAGGAAATGGGACACGACAGCTTACCCAGGTTCGGTCCACCTTGCGGTGTAAAACCCTACTCCTGCTTTGTGGTGGATTAGCCTCGAGGTGGGCTGAGGATGAACTAGTACAGTGGAAGAACAACCTCAGGACGTGTGTTCTTGGGTGAGCTGGTGGGTGTGAGGATGGACTGGATCCGATCTGATCCCTCTCCATAGTGGTGGCTAGGCTCTATTTATAGTGGCCTTGGTCCTCTTCCCAAAATGAAGGCGAGAAGGGATCCCACAATGGCCAAATTCGAAGGGAGACAACTAGTACATCTTATCCTGACGAAAGTTGATCTTCGCCCGCAAAGCTTCTGGTCGTGACGCCATGGTGGGCTCGGCGATGACCTCCATCCTGGCGGTATCGGTCTTGTAGCATGGAAATGGAAACCTTTAGTTGATTCCTCGGGACTCCAAGCCTGCGCTTGCCTCCTTAGCACCAATGAGGAAACCTGCTGCTTTGCGCCCGCTGGCGCCCGCCTGGCCTTGGTCGTCATGGCTTGCGTCATCCGAACCTCACGAGGTGAGAGCTTGCATAGAAATCTCAGCTCCTCAGGAGCCAGCCCGAGGAGGCCGCTCCTTCTAGAGGTCTTGACGTCATCCGCCTCGTGAGGCTTGGCCCCTCGCGAGCGTCTTGTTCTGCTGGTGCTGAAGATGGGTCATACCAGGCCGATGATGGAGCCAAGCGATGGGCTGCTGGCAGGCAAGTCTGGTACCCCAGTTCCCAGAACGCCGACAGCGGCCTCACCAGGCTGGCTCCCAAGGAGCGGAGATTCCTATGCAGGCGCCACCTCATGAGGTTGAGGTGACGCAAGCCATGACGACCAAGGCAAGGCGGGCACCAGTGAGCGCAGAGTGGCAGGTTTCCTCTTTGGTGCTAAGGAGGCAAGTGCAGGCGCGGGCTCCCGAGGAATTACCCAAAGGTTTCCATTCCCGTGCAACAAGAACAAGACCGTCAGGATGGCAGGACGAATGTCATCGCCGAGCCCACCATGGCGCCACGACCAGAAGGTTTGTAGGCGAAGACCACCTTTCGTCTGGATAGGATGTTCTTCTTGTGTCCCTTCAAAATTGGCCACTGTGGGATCCCTTCCCGCTTTTGTTTCGAGGAAGAGGACCAAGGCCACTATAAATATAGGCTAGCCACTACCGTAGGAGGGATCCTCAGCTCACACCCACACTAGAACAGACCTGGTGAGGTTGTTCTTCCTCTGTACTAGTTCATCCTCAGCCCCTCACGGGGCTAATCCACCACAAAGCAGGAGTAGGGTCTTACACCGCAAGGTGGCCCGAACCTGGGTAAACTGCTGCGTCGGTCTTCTCCGTTGTTCATCGAGCTATGCCGTGGGGGCGACAAACTGGTTGGCTGGTGAGGTTGAGTTCTTCGCACACGCCCCACAGTTCGAACCTTCCTTTGGGTTTACGGAGCCCTAAATCCGACAAACACGCGCCTCTATGAGAAAGGCGCCAGGCCCGAGGCGCCAGGCACGCAAGAGTTCATCACCAAGCCAATTGAAGAGCTTCAGGAGGAGCGAGCCATGCGTGGCGAGCGTCACACCACACCACCAGGTGCAGCCGTGGCCCCTGACATTGGCGGCGAGCTGCACGTCTGCGTCAACATCCCATGCCTCTATAGGGCTGCTTCGTAGAACCTCTTGTGGTCGTCCCGCGTCGGCCGGAGTGGGGGCTACCCCTGCAGCTACGTCCGCAGGCCGTTTGGTCTGCAAAATGTGGCTCCCTCGTACCAGTGCTTCGCACAAGGTGCCATGGCTGCTGACAAGGCCAGGCACCAGGCGGTCCTGACGGAGGAGATGCCGGGCCCTCGCAAGCTCCCTGGACCTCCAGAGCCACTAGGGCCTTAGGAGCCGGTCGGCAAGTGAGGCGTAATCTACGCAGTGCGCATCTTCAGCTACCCCAATGCTTGTACAATGAGGGCGCCCCTGGGGCTGTGTCATTCTCAGGCTGCTGGGGCCCGCCCTCGCAGCTCCATCATTTTGATTTACGTATTCTGGACCAGTTATGCCTGCTCGAGTTATTATGGTTGTTAACATTGCGCCTGACAACCCGTCACTTCTGGAATTACCCTTGCAATCCCCGCGCGTTGCTAACCCGCTTCTTGCTCGTCCCGCGAGGGGGGTTGCCCGCATGGCATCTGTGGTTGGGTCCATCCCTGCAGCGCTGATAAACCTAAGAGACCATTCTCTGGCTCACGGCCGGCCCCGCGCACGTCACCTCACCGGGTCCTTAGTGCCTTCGTCTTCTCGCGGGAAGATCACGGCAGAACAACAAGCGTGGCTGCCCTTTTGTTTTCGTGACCAGTTCGCAGGAACCTCCGGAGGTAGGACCTCGAGCGGCTTTGCCAACACCTCACCACCTCAGAAGGATGCACACTGCGTACCGTGGGGCAAATCCCCTCCTAGGCACGCCTGCGGGGCAAGCCACTCCTTTCTCGCACAAGTTTCTTGCACGTAAAAGGGGGGGCCCTTGAGCATCGCGCCTCAGGGGCTCCTACTGGCTCTCGAGCCCTCACCCCTGGCCTTGACCACGGCATCGCGACCTGCATACCACCGGCGGCCGTGCCTTGCTCGAGAATTGGGTCATGAGAATGTAGAGCACCATGATGAGTGGGAGAAATGGGATCGCGGAGCCCCGCGGAGGGGTACCGCCAAGGGAGGGGCATGGCCCAATGCTGGTAGCACTCTATTTTCGAAATATAATGGACATCAGCGTTCTCACACACCCCTTGTAGGGTTGGCCTTGATTTATTTCGGAACAAGAAGCTCACCCTCGCAATGAGAAAACCACCGTAGGCTGCAAGCTCGCTAAGATAAGTTTCATCACACGCACTTGCATGAACCTCATAGTCGGCATTTTGTTTCCTGCGATTTCGCTCGGGCAAGGACACTTCCCTCTTAATGCTTGTGGAGCTACTTGCGTTCTAAAGGGGACCTCCTGAGCATCGCACCTCGGGGGCTCTTACGGGACCTTGGGCCGCTCACCTCCTGGACTTGACCACGGCATCGTGACCTGGCATACTAGCGACGGCCGAAGCTTGCTCGGGAACTAGGTCCTGTCGGCGTAGAGCACTAAGCTACCGCGAGAGTGAAAGGGGGGCCCATGCCCAAGTGAGAGACACAATCACGACATAAGTTGGGAACCCTAACATTAAGGCGCAAGCGTCATGATTTTTACACACCCTCGCCGGGCCCTTCATTATTATTTGCGCATGAATGAAACAAAAGGAAAAACCCTCCTGAGGACCCTCCCCTCCAGGTTGCAGGCACGGGCGATCGCTCCCCATCCCCGGGTCATGAAGACGTCGCCGGGGATGACGACCTCGACCTCCGCCTGCGAAGCATGGCTGCTGTAGCAGTCATGCCGCAGCCACAACACGACGAGCCCCCTCGACGGTTGTAACGCCCCGGATACAATTTTTCCATATTCGTAACTCCAATTCTTGCCTTTTCCGGAGATGTGATATTTTATTTCCGTTGTGGTTGGGTTTTGTCTGTTGTTTTGCATAGTGTTCATGTCTTGCATTTCATCTCATCGCATCATCCGCATTGCATCCGCATGTTTTCATAAAACTCGTTACCGTTCGTAGTTGCCGCGTCCCCCCTTGCCTTCGTTGGCCGTTCTGAGACCAACCGTGTTTTCGGTGCCCTCTTGTCAAACCACTTAACCTCTCTCGTCACCACCGACCCCCTCTTGCGTGCGTCCGAAACCTGCCCCGAACCTGACCCGCTTAGTCATCTCCGTTGGATTCAGTTCATCCCCAAAGATCTATAAAACGTCTCTGTTTTCTTATTTGGACTCCCTACCCATTTATTCCGGACCACCCGATCGCGATCGGAGGATCCAAAGCATCCCCTTCAGATATATGTAATCCACCCACTTGCTAAATGGGATCAAACCCTAAAATCTAGGACATTTGTCCCTCGCGCCGCCACCACACTCTTTCTCGGATCCTCCCGATCCTCCACTTCCCATCGACCCACTACCTCCCTCGATTCCCCATCCAACCACCTGCCCGAAGCTCCTTCACTTCGCGATCCCGCCGCCACCAGCGAACCTCGCCGCC